>VZSV01000006.1:14039351-14058464 GCA_013398735.1 Nothocercus julius | reverse complement strand
CCCCGGCCGCGCGCAGGAAGGTACGGCGGCCTCGGCGCGCGCGCGTGGAAGGGCCAGCGCCCTTACGTCGCGACAGGGCGGCCGTTTTGTCGTGACAGTCGTGACGCCACCTTCCCAAGCGACAGGTGGCCGGGTCCCCGTGAGCCTCCGTGCCAGCTTTGGGTTTGCGGCTTTGCAGGGCTCCGCTATGGCCCTCCATTGCGAGGCGCTGCGCTCCGAACCCAGCAGTATCGGGGAGGGGTCGGAGCCCCGAAGGGGAGCGGGGGCCGCTTTGCTGGAGGTGGGAGCAGCGTTTTGGGCACGACGAAATAAATAAAAGTTTGGAGGTTTGCCTTGGCAAGAGTAAAGCCGAGGTTACTTGTGGAATGGCCAAGCCTTCTGCCGTCATGAAGCTTTATCCAAGTTTGCTCAATTTTTAGTCATTTTGTTTTTTGTCTTTGCACGTATTCCTCTAGTAGCTCATTGCTTATTTAAAGATGAGGTGGGCAGTGAACTCCAGGATAGCTTGAATTTTAAGGGAAGGGGTAATGTCTTTGTGTAAGACATGGCAATCTTTTTAAATGAAATTTCTAGAAAACTTGCCACTCTTCCGTGGGGTGTCTTGGTAAGGTAAAAATAATTGTGTTCTGGAGATGCTTTTGCTTGATATGGGATTCACAGTTGCACTAAAGTTTCTCTTGTTTCAGTTCATCTTCTGTGGATGACTGTGATCAAAAAGTGAAGCTGTGGGTATCTTCCACTTATTTCCTGAAAGGTTTGGAAGGAGAAATGAAGTAATTCCTTACTTTCTTCACCACTGGCAGTGATGACACTGTCACAGGGTTACAATTTTTTTCCACATTAATGTGGCATCCTGATGTACTGTGGTGTCTGTACCGTGTTGAAGCACCTATATCTTGCAGTGCAGCACCTATATCTTGCAGAAAACTCTTGTGACTTTTCTTGTCATTGTTAGAGGAAAATAAGGCAAAAGTGACCTGACTGCTGCCATTTTTTTTTCTTGTTTGAAGATGATGATCATGTGAGGTGGTTAATTTTGCTTTTGTATTTGTCTTTATGATATTTATTTCTATTCTTTTTTTCACCAGGAAGCATTATTTTCTTTCACTAGGTCAGTTAAAGGTGTCGTAGGACGACAGGGAGCCCCTTATCAGAGCTGCTTAGCTTAATGGGCTGTGTTTTTTTACCACAGCCCTGTGGAGGCTCTAATACAGAGAGGCTCTGGAGAGAGGCTCTAATACACAGAGGCCGCCAGCCCCTGGCCGGCCGCCAGCCCCTGGCCAGCCGCCAGGTTTGCTGGCATGGAAAAGTCCATGCAGAGGAGAGGGACGGAGACCCGTGCACAGGGACCGTCTCTCTCTGCATTTCTACCATGCCGTACCAGGTTGGGATTGGTTTTTCCCCATGGATTTTATTTGCTCCATGTCTTTGGTATGTCCATAAACTGTTTTTTTGTTTGTTTTTATTTTTTCCAAGGTTTTTTTTGCCCCTATACAGCTCATCTTTGTTGCTGCTGCTGGAATGTGCTGCAGTGCATGAGCCACTGGGACAGCAGCAATAAACAGGCAGGCTAAACTTTGCTGTCTTTCCTTAGTGCCCTTGCGTTATAACTCTGCTTGCACTTACATGACTGAGCTAAAGCACAGAACGGATGAGCAGTGTGTTTCCATAGGTCTAGCTGGTGTCCTACTTTGAGTTTGGCCCCATCCTCTCTACATTCTCCCCTCAGGTATTTGTACATATTGATCAGATCCCCTTTCAGTCTTCTCTTCTCCAGGCTAAACAGCCCCAGCTCACTTAGTCCTTCCTCGTATGATAGATGCTCCAGTCTTTTAATCATCCTCGTCATTCTACACTGGACCCTCTAATGATTCTGTGAAATGTAGATTTTGACACACATACACCCTATCACAGTATATACTAGCAATATCTGCACCCACACAGCACTACAGGCATGTGAGGCAAGACTGAAAATGTTATCACAAGGGACTGAAAATGTTATCACAAGGTACTAAAAATTCTTTTTGTGTTAGTAAAATTTTTTGAAATAACATTCACTTCTTATCATGGTGATTATAAAAGTAGCTTATGATAGGCTTTCATGCCTAGAGATGGGTGTGAGGAACTTTTTTCCAAGAGTGTGGTTAATAAGTTGGAGTTGCTTGACTTCTCTGCAATTTAATTTCCATTTAGGGTGGGAGTGGGCTCTGAAATTTTTATGTGATGCAGTATAGTCATGAGAGGGGAAAAAAAAAAAAAAATAGTGCCAGCAGTCAGGGCAGATACTTTAACTTAGTGGACTTCACTTTCTAATGCAGGCAAGCTCTGTGATTGTCTCTCCTAAAAACAGAGATTTTTTTGAGTTCCTGGTTTCTTGTGAGGGTTAGTTGAGTTTTGCAGTCTAGGATTCCTGAAAGACTTGTGTGATGTGAAGCTTAAGGTCACCAAAGTGTAGCCACAGGTGTGTTTTCTGAGAGTGTGCCTGCTATAAGGCTGGAAAATGATTAGAAGTATTGGCTCTTAGGCAGTTTGTTCTTGTGGCAGTCCAAGGGTGGGCAGTGTGGTGATGTAACAGTTTTGGGTTGGGGTGTAACTTTTTTTGCAGTTTCTGATCGTCGCATTCCTGGGACTATCTTAGAACATTGCTTTAATTTTCAGAGAAGATGTTAGGAAAAATCTTTTAACTATGAGATTAGGTAAGCAGTGGCAAGGCTATCCAGCAAAGCTATGAGCTTTGGCTGGACATGCAAGAAAAGCCTAGATATCCTTAGTTGTGGCTCCAGGCAGGAGGCAAGAGGAGACTGGGCCTCGTGAGATCCCTTCCTCCTCTGCGTTTATCTCCCCCATAATTAGTGAAGCAGCCTGGTGGCCAGAATATGGTTATGCAGACTGAGATGTAGTTTCAGCAGCCATTTAGTGTCAGTATAATAAAAAGAGGTAATAAGAGACTTTAAGGGTTATAAGTGGTCATTGCCCTAGTTTAACACCTCATTAGAGAGACCAAAATCCACCGTGATTGCCCTGTGCTGATTTAGGAGCCCTCAGAGGAAGGAATGTTACTTGACAACTTTGTATTTTGCCAGCCCTTGGAGGGATCTTACAGAATATTAACTGCCCCAAAGTCGCTTAGCCTGTTAAGATCAGCACAAGGTAGCAGCTTGTGGCTTTGGGTCGTTAGTACCTGGGGAACAGCTGCGAGAGCCTCGTTTTCCACTCGGATATTGCAAGGCCCATAGCACAGATCGAGACAGGTTATTGCGTTTGGGAGAGAGAAAAAAAAACAGCTTTTATTGATAGCTGTTTTCAACAGCAGGCAATCACATCCTTGCAGCGCGAGCCAGCCCTGGCTCTAAAGGGAGGAAGCAGAAGATGCCTGAGCGCGACGACCCTTTTTCACATAGCTAAGCAAGGAGGAGTGTGGCCTTTTCTGTATTTTAACTGCAAATGAAATGTCTTTAATAGACCATAAAGAAGAGCTGGTAATGGAGTTTCTGACAGTGATGTCACTGGCAAGTTCATGCGGTAAGCGATCACTCAGAGGAACCTTGATTCTTGCACACTTTTATTTTCTAAAATAGGTTCTTCCTTCATAATTTTTTAAGCAGCAGCTGGGGAATATTATCTTTTAGAGATGCATTATGGCTTTATGACATAAAATTTATATCCAGCAATGTAGATTTCTGTGAAATACCTACTCAAGGCCTTCTTTCAACGTGTAAAGTTTGGAGAATAACATTTCTAGACAGCTGTGAAAAAGAATTAGAAGAATCCCCACACCTGGGAGCGAGGGAGAGAGTTTAGCTACCTGATGCTCTCTGAAGTTGTGACCACACAGAAAGGTTATCCCTGTGCTCGACTTCTCCACCATTCTACATGATAGTGTAGGGGACCTGGGATGAGTATTGTGAGCCAGAGACACGAGCACATGACAGGGATGTCTGTCACTCATGGCACAACTGGGATGCCAAGTCTTAACACATAGGTGCGAATATCTGTGTAAGCCATGGCTAATCCTTCATGGCATCTCTGGGAGCCCCTCTCCTGTCGTTCTTTCTAATATTAACTTGGAATCGTGTTTATCTTGGACAGCCTTTTGGCTTTCCTTGGCTGTGTGAAGTGAATGTGAGTCATTTAATCTATGAAAGTGGTTTTATAGCTAGTAGATGTGCACTGTGATACTCTTGTGCATGATGAAATGTCCAGAATTAGTGGAACAGTTTAAAAGGAGAGAAAGAAATAAATAAAAAAAAAAAAAAAAAAGCTTCACTTAAATTTTTAGAATTGGGTATTAAATTTTTAGAATTGGGTATATGTATATCCTGGAATCTGTTACATTATTTTACTCATGCTGATTATATTTATATTAACATTTATGTTAATTTCTGTGTACAGAAGTGACATGCTGCCCTTTTTTGAGTCAGTAAATTTCTAAGGGTAATAGAAGCTCCAGGTGTGCAAATGAGACAAAGCTGTTAGGTAACAGAAGAATAAAAGCCATAATTTTGAATTGATTCTTATGGTAATACCTTGATAAAATTTAAGCAGGTGATGACAAACCTTTCCAGATTCCTGTGCAGTACCAGATGGAAGAGTCTGCAACTTAAATGAGCTGTGTGTTTCCTTGCCTCCCCTTTTTCTGTCTCATCTTGGGCAATCTTCATTTTAGATGTGCGCTCAGGTACTGGCACAGTCAAGGAGAGCCCTGGTTGTTATGTGCTGAGGAACTGCAGTGCCAGGGAATGGGTAATTGGGGTGTCTTCAGGTGACTTCTGATGTCTTTTAGAGCACGAGTCCTGGGCCTGGAGGGCTTGCTGGCTCCCACAGAACCTGACTTTGTTGTTGTTTTTTTTTCTTTTTACATCCTCCCTGACGCATTTATAGATGAATAATTATTTCCTTATGGCTTTGCATAATGATCAACAGGCATAATTCCAGTGGCTGCTGCCACGTGTGCAGAAGCCTGCTTTCTCACCAAAGGTTTCCCATGTGCTTTGTGGGCCAGAGGACAAGGGCTCTGCACGTTTGCTGAACCTCCGTAGCATTGAAGTGTTTGGGGATGGAGTTTTACAACCCCCACATCTGAAAGGTCCTCGTGAAGATTTCCCTTCCAGCTGCCCCTGTATCCCATGTCCAGGGGGCTCATCTTGAGGCTGGAACATGGGAGTCAAAAGTCTTCTAAGTGAGACCTTGTCTGTTTGAGAAATAAAAGATTTTTCAGGTCAAAACCTCTGTGTTTATGCAAAAGCTCTGTTTTTATGTCTTTGTTGCAGCAGAAGGATTTAATTAACAGCTCACTAACGAGAGCTACAGAAATTTGCTCGGGGTTCCACTTACTGGTCGATTTAAGGTGTTGCTTCAGAAGCTGCTGCTGTAGATTTTCAGGAAGTGGTAAAACCCAGGAGAGTTTCCAGGAATGGCCTGATCTTGTGGCTTCCGCAGACTAAGGGTGCTGAACTTGCTGCCCATCATGGGGATGCAAAATCAAACTTCAGCCACCCTTACAGCATACCAAAAGATGGCCTATAAAGAGACAGCGAGGCCAGTAATAAATCTTGAGGATATTGCTGCCATATGGGATGCTGTGTTTGCATCCCTAGGATGAACACTACAGTCACAGGGACTGCCTGAATAACCTGACCATAAAATATCATATAGCAGTGTCATGTCTCATTTAGGACTTGCTTCATGATTATTCCTCACTACTTAGACTTTCAAAGAAAGGGAACTGTGTTTTTGAATAGGACTGGGCAGTGGTATCTTGTTATCTTTGCCCTGACTCTCTCAAGGAAATTCAACAAACAACAGTGTTTGAGTTGGCTGCTGCTGAGCTTGTATATGCCTTCTTAATTACAGGTTTTGATTAAGGGTTTGATTTTGAAGCTGTTACTCATTATGGATGGGAATTCTGGCTATAACAGGAATTCAGGATCAAACCAACTATGGGTATGGTCCTATATTCTGCATAATATTTATAATTAATGATAAAATGTTGGAAAATGTCACTACCCAAAGAAAATGCTGCAAATATGTCCAAGTGCATCCTTCACAAGCTTTGATACTTATGTCTATACTGGCTTATTTTGAACAAAAATTATTTAAAATTTGTGTGCTTTGAAATAAGCACACTTCTTTCTGTAAAAACTGGAAAATAAATGTGCAGTCTTGCATTTACAATTCTAACCACTTGAAAACCATCTGTCAGTCCTTTACTGGATGGGGTGGGGGGAATTGTTCGCCATATAGTTACGTTGTTTTTGAAGGACTTTCATGTTGCTCTAGACTATGGGCAGCACACTGTGAAATGTAAATACTCGAGTAACAGCCCTTCTGCTTACCCAGTGGCAAGGATTAATGTTTACTTGATGGACATCTACAGACAAATACTGCCCTAACCTTCTGCCGGTGTCCGTGTTAGAGCAGCACCAGTATGGCCAGTCCCTGTGACTTGGAATGAGTCTTACTACACCCGATGCTTTGCTTATGGCTGTGGTACTTCTGTGTTTCTAGGAGGAAATTCAAGGATGAGCTGGTGGACTCACTGTTATACAGATCTACTGATGTTCCATGCATCTGGAGGGGCAGGTCTGTCACTGTGATGAGATGGAGGGAGTGTTTTACTGAGGCTTCAAATTTCCGCTGAGGCTAGAGGATCTAGTAGATCACATCCTTTCTGACATTTGTGCTCACAGAAAGCTGTGCAAGTATGGAATGCTCTTTCATGTGAAGTCATTAAGGTTTATTTTAAAGCATCTTTTCCACCAACTCTTAGCCGCAGGCAGAGCCTGTGAAGTGAATGGATAGGCTGCCAGAGACATCTGTATCTCTAAATTGTGATTAGAGTGCTGGAATTTGTACAAAATAAGCTCCACTTATCTGACCAGCTGAATATTTACTGATGAATTTTGGTTTTTGTACTCTGTGCTTTGAAAACTGCAGTGAAGTCAACCTAAAGAAAATAGATTCTGTTTTTTCCCTATTGTATGGGTTAGAATATCTCCCATATTTTCTCCACTGAAGAACTTCATTTAGCGCAGTTAGGAGTTTTGGCTGCAACTGCCGTCTTGTCTCCACTTAGGGAGAGCCTGGATTTGACAGGCAGTGACCAGCAATTGCTGTATCTGTTTCTTACTGCTATCCTCAAGTGTTGGCAAAGACATGCAGGCACTGAACTAATTTAGGGGAGGCTTGTACTGCTTAAGCAGTTCTGAAAACTTGGTGTCATAACTTGCACTCTGCTCCAGTTTTTATCTCTTTCCAATAGGAATCATCATCGTTCTATTTCTAGCACTCTAGATAGTGCTGAAGTTCTGTGGCCTGATATATGGTGTATTTGACCATAGCACATATGGTGTGTTTGACCATAGGTACCCCAATTCATTGTTTTTAAATCTGTGTGTCTCTTAGAGTGAAATCAGTCTCTTTTTTAACAAACATGCCTTTTTCCATGACATTTCTGGGATTTCTAATTGCCGAATTGTCAGGCTCCCATGACCTTTAAAGGTCCAGGGAGGGCTTCCCCGGTGCAGCACAGCGGTCTCCTAACTTTGCCTGCATGTGGTGCATTTAATTTCAGTTCCTCAGAAGTAGTGAAGGATGGTAGGTATGCCCTCTAAATAATAAACCAGAGGGAATGTTTTCCAAAACCATCAGGATCTGCAAAATAATATTTTGGCAAGTGCTCTGGAGCACGTGCTTTCTGTGAGCCATGACCTGCATTCAGGCTGCTGTGCAGCAGTAACTGAAGTCTGGACCCACTGGGGTGTTTGCGGAGGGGGTATCCGCAACAGCCAGTTAAGCCCAGTACGCTGTTTGCCCAGTGTGCGTTTCCTATTGAAGTCAGACTTTCAACTTGAAACCATCAGAGCATTAGTCACCTAAAATCCTATGGCCCTGCCTTGTTAGTTTTGTAAAGGGCTCTTCGTTTTTTCTGAAGCCATGACTTCATTCTGAAAATGGTATAAATTGTGTCACTTGCAATGGGTGCCAGGCATCCCGTCTTTTTCCGTGTATACTTTTTGTATGAGACACTTGTTTGGGGAAAACACAGTTAGAATTTGAGAGAGCCTGAGTGCAGGCTTTAACCTATATTTAATACACCAAGTTTGGGCACATCACCACGTCGGTGCCCTCAGGTAACATAGGCAGGGAGCTGTCTGTGGTCTGTCCTCACCGACACCTCCCCATGGGTGGCTCCTTAGTGGTGCTGGCAGCCCCACGTGCAACACCTGCAAAGCTGCAGGGCAGAGAATACGTGTGGCTCTGCCTCATAGGGCTGGATAGGGTGTCAGAAGCAAAAGGAGCAGAAACCATGCGTGCGTATTCAAACTGTTCCACTTTCAAAAGGTAAAGACTCCTTTGGTTGCAATTACCATGGAGTGGTCTGGAGTTTCTCCAATAAGAATTAAGATTTTTTTTTTTTTTCATTTCAGTGTAAAACTTCACATTTTAGAAATGTTTTCTTTTTTCTTTCCCCTCCACTAACCTGAGTTTTACCTGCAGTGCAAGCTGCACTCTTGGGAAGCAAGTGCTGCTAAACTGCTCTCAAGCAAAGCTCCCTGAGCGATACTCCGAGCTGTGTAAATTGGCTGTAGCAGCAGTCCTGTCTGGCCCCAAACAAACATTTGCTGCACTGCAGGATTTTGGAGGGAAGAACAGGAGAAGAAGGAGCTGGAGCAGAGCTGAGTGCATCCTAGGGGGTTCCCTCTCCAATAAAATAAATGTTTCCATGGGCAAGATTTAACCTGTTAAAAGTGTTGTGCTACTCAAGAGAACTTGACTGCATCTACTGCACCACTTGCTTGACTTGGCTCATGACTCTTATTCTGCAGCCTGTTGCTCTGTGATGCAGTCATATGATAACACTACGTTTTTATAGCCCCGTAGCTCTTCTGGAGGAGAGATCCCTGGGATTCCCTATGGGGTCTGCTTGTGCCACTGCCCAAACCCCTCAACCCATCTCTGATGTCGGGACACTCTTTTTGGACATGCAGAGCAAGGGTGCATGTAACAGTTGCTGCTGCATTGCTTCTCAGGGGAAAAACTAGTACGTTTAAGAAAGCCAACCTGCATATAAAGAATAACAGTACTAGAAACAAAGAAAGGACTGGGAAATGCCTCTGCTTTATGACCAACGCCTCCACTTTGAGGTGGAGCTTGTGAGGATTGTGCCAGGCATCACTGCTCTGAATGTAAAACATGAAGAATTATGCATGATGAGTAATAAAGGATAGCATTAACTGAGGCTCACAACTGAAGGGTAGGCTCAGTCCTTGGAAAACAAGGCAGGGGTATATTTTAGTGTGGCATGCATGAGAATTGGGTCAGGGATTCCTCCTCTTTTACAGTAAATGCCTACACTGTGGATACAGCTGAGCTAGTCCTCTAGACTCCTCTTGCACTTAATGGAGGGAAAGAGACATTTCCAGGCGATGATTCATCTCACTTATTTTAGGCATCTGTGCTGCAGTGAGATGAATCATGCCCTTTAAGAGGCTGCTCCACTCATCTGTCCTGCCAAGTAACTTAGCTTGGTGTCCTCGCAGGCCTTGCCACATGTTCGTGCCCAGCTCTCCTTTGGCGTCAGCCGATTCGTTACCTCTGAGAACAGTTTTGGTGGTTGATGAGAGGTAATTGGCTGCAAGGACTGCTCCAAGTGCTTGGTGTGAGTAAGAATATACCAGCTTTGGCCCCCTCCACCTTCCGAGACCCCCACATCTCACCCAAAAGCGTAGCCTGTTCATCTGTGCCCTCCAAAAGAGATGAACTTCGGGTATCTAGAGCAAAGCCAGAGCAGCTGGAAATGAGGATATGCATGTCACTTGTTTCTGTGGCTAGCAAATATTTATAGTTATTGATGGAGGTTATTACCACAGACGCTCTGCGTTCATATTTGGTCCCCCCTCAAGTGTAAAAAGTTATGGCTGTACAGTTTAGCCAACAGGTTTTATGTTTTCCCTGTGATTAAGATGTCTGACTGTGAATGGACCAGCCTTTCATTTCTTCTTCGGGAGCAGTGGACATTTTAGGGCAAGGGGATTCCGAAATTTTCGTTTCTAAACATGACTAATATTGTCCTGTGTTTTAAAGAGTTGTCAAAAAGGAAGGTGATGCAAAGGAGAAAAAAAAAAAAAAAAAAGAGAGAAAATTAAAACATGATAAACTTAAAATTCCCTTTCAAAACGGAAATAGGTGTTTGTTTGTTTGTGAGTTTTTTTTGTTGTTTTTTTTTTTTGCTAAGTCATAATGGGTAATACCTTTCTATTAATGCTTTTGTGTTTTAGGTCTTGTCCTCTTTCCAGTGATTCCCTAGTGATTTGGGCCACTTGTATAATTCAAACTGTATATTTATTTTGGAAAGGATTTAAGAATTTCATTATTTGCACTTCTCTGTTCAAGTTTATGCTAGGAGAGGCAGAAACTTTGCAAACTTACAGTTTTATACCTGCTCTTTGATGAGCCCTTTGCATATGTTGCTTTCAAGTTAATATTATATTTTCAAATTTTTAGAAGGAAAATTATACCACGTGTAAGCTACAAATTATTAAGGGATTATCAAATGGTTATCACATGATTATTACAGATGACTGGTGAGGGAGAAAATCTAGAAATAAGTGGTCTCCATGGGATAGTCGCTACAGATTACTGTCAGACTGGTCTGAAGGAAAAATCAGTCCATATGTGTGAAATATCTGGAAAAAAATGCAGACCCTCAGATGAATCTTGGTTTCCTTAAGAAAACAAGGACATTGCTTTCAGATTTTCTTTGCTCTGTGGTTATCTCATCTACTAAAAAAGCCGACTTTTAGTGTTCCAGTTGTTGTCCTCTCTGTGTGTCCTGGGATCAGGATACATCAGTGTCTAAGGAAATGCACTCTTGGTGTCTCGCTGTTTGAGTCCTTAGCGTGAGGAGGCAGCGGGGACAGAGGTGGTCCCAGGTGCAGGAAACCCAGGCTGTTTTTTCTGGCTGCTCCTGCGTGATATTGGGGTGATATTTCTGGACTTCAGATCAAGCGTGGCTCGAGAGATGTTAGGAACAGACCTCTCTCAGTCATTTTATTATATTTTTTATTATAATTTATTTTTTATTATAATCATTAGTGAATGAAAAATGGCTGCTGCTTAGTAGGGAGCCAGAGGCAAACTGTGACGTTTGGGAGGCTTTGCAGAAGTATTGCCCGGATTGAGGAGCTCACATCTGATCCCTGTTACATAAGTAACGTTTGCGTAGGCCTTCTGAACTTAAAGGACTATGTGGAAAGGTGATCCCGTTATTTTTTTTTTGTAGTGAAACTGGGTTATTAAGTCACTGGGATTTTTGTTGTCTTTCTGGTGTGAGTACTGATAGATTTTGCAGGTTACCAGTGGGAAAGCAGTCTGGCACTTTAAAATGTTTAGAGCTTGAAAATAAGGCCCCGTAGTAGAAAAAGGACCCGGTTCATGCGATTAATGGACGGATTAATTGTGGGATGTGCTCCTCCTTCCTTGGCTCTGAGCAGCGCCACTGTGGCCGCCCTCTAGGCCCCTCGCTTAGCGAGGTGCTTTGTGGACAGGTAGGTGTGATTCCACGTGTTTTGCTTGAAGATGCATTTTAAAGCGCAAAATACCAGTTCAAGGCAAACTGCATCTGGCCTTGGTCCTCCTTCATAATCTTTGTTTCTCAGCTTTGCTTTTTCCTTGTGTCTTTCCTGTGTTCCCGTCTGCCGTCCGAGGATCCCTGTGTCCCAGCACCACGTCCCCTTCCCGAGCGGTGCTCGCCGCCTCCTCTCCCGCCGGCCTAGAGACCTGGGGCCGTCCTGGCCGCGGCCTGAGCGCCGCCTCTCTGGGCCTTGGCTCCATCTAGCCCCTAACTGATATTTTCTGTATGTTTTCTAGAGCTTCTTAGTAAAATGAGTTCCTCTAGGAATCCCAAATGGTTTTTCTTTTTGTTCATTTGGTAGTTTTTTTGAAGTTGAGATGGTCTTGAAAAAAAAAAAAAAAAAGATGTTCTTTATGGGAACACTGTGATTAAGGGGAAGATTGATCCTACCTGCCCAGCCACGGAGTTGAGTTATGACACCCAAAGGCAAAGGGTCGGGAGAAGCCCATCTTAAGTCAGTACAGCTTAACACTGTGCCTATATTTATAGCTCCTGGAGGGCACGCGATAACACACCCACACTTCCCAACGCGGCGAGAGATGGCAGAAACGCGTGAGGGAAGGTGGCGCAGATGGGAGCGCAGAGCCCTGTTGCTCTGCCAGCCCTTGTCTCCAAGACCTTTGCTGTCCCACTTGGGGTACGTGGGAAGTGTTGCTCAATAACCTGGCAGGATCCTGAGGTTCAGCGCTATGGGCCTCACCGGCAGCGCAGAAAACACCTGCTAAGCCGCTTCCCTGGGTTAGAAAAATGGGGTGTCAGAGGGCTAAAGGCAGCCATGCTGGCACTTTTTCAGGAAAACAAAGAACTGTGATACCAGGACTTTGGTAAATGCATGGAAGAAACGAAGAAGCTGTGTTTTTAAAAAAAGGAAACAGACTGTTTGCCGAGGTTTCCTTCGGTGATTGATCACTGTTTACAATACAAGGTCTTGTTGTCTTGTTTCCCTGGATACTTAAGCAAAGTTGTGCAACAGATATAAAATTATTTTATGTTTTCAGATCCCTGGTGGAGAGTTTGGTTATTCAGGTTTAGTTTTTCTTTATGGTGTTTACACAAACCAGCGCTTGCCTCGGTGTCCTGCAATAATGCTGAGGGTCAGCATTTCTTTTTTTTCTTTTTTTTTTTTTTTTGAATTAAGTACTTCTACTTTCAAAGTTGATCAAGATAAATCACAGTAAGATGCTCTTTCACTGTAATTCAATCTCTGCTTTATTCTGCAATGACTTTCATGTGTAGACAAGCCTTTAGAAAACTTTGCTTAAAATGAAATGTCCTTGGTTTTATTTTTGCCCTTGCGTTTTAAGTTTGTACTGAAAAATGAATGATATTCCTTAAGAGATTTTTTTCCCGCCCTCCCTCCTCTACAGGCTATAAGGTGGCACATTGATCTACAACCCTGGGCAAGCCCAACCCCTTCACTGGACTATGAGGCCTTGAGGTTCCTGAAGTACATAAGCACTTCTCAGGTAGGTTCTCCTTTCTGACTCTGTTTAGAAAATAACTTGCCTGACACAGCCTGTTTCCGCTCAGGTAAGGAATTAACCTCACAGCAACCTGCTGTTACAGTTGCTTGGAATATGTTTTATTTCTGAAGTTACTCGACTCGGCAGTGCCGGTCAACACTGCTAGGGAGAGGCCGAATCTGGGAGAGGCTGGTCTGAGCTGAGGGGCTCTGCGTCTTCCTCCCTCCGTGTCCAGCTAGTAGCGAGCGTGCGTTCCCAGGGGACACGCGCACAGACACACGTACGCTCCACGTACATACGCAGCTGGCCGCGCGGATAGACACAGACACAAACACAGCCGCCTGCACTCTCCGGCTGATAAGGAGGAAGGTCCATTAATGGGAAATGTTTGTGGATCCCTCTGGTAGCCGGGCTGAGACACCCGGTCTGCTCAGCAGCTGCCTCGGGACCCCCCCTCTTCCCCGTTGCTGGCAATTGGACATACGAGTCCCACAGCCCCCCTCCACATGCACACAGAGCAGAGAGCCTCCAGGAGCATAGTTAGAGGTTCAACTCGATCTTGAACTAGGAGTTAGAAATTTAGTAAGAAGGTAGGATGGTTCTCCAAAAGGTGCTGCGGAGAGTGTGTCCCGTTGACTCGTCTTGATGGTTCTCACAGCTGCACCAGGAGGCTCTTGGTTCTCCTGGGGTGAGGACAGGGGCTTCATTTCTCTGATGGGGCTTTTAGGGTTCCCTGCCTGGTGTTGTGCCTCCGTGCTCCTTTGCGTGGTGGTGTGGAGCCTCCAGGGGGTCATGGCTGTCCCCTGAAGAGCCTGGCAGTAGCCTGGGCATGGTGTTACTTGAGTTCCCCCACCTTCCCCTTGTTGCGTGTGTGCAGGCTGCTTTTGCACCACAATACCTAGCAAATGTGAATGTAAAGATCAGAATGCCTTTTAGAAAGAATGCATTATTTCCTTGCTTTGTATTTACAGAAGGTTTGTGCCCTGATAGAAGTGCAGTACAGCTGAAATTCCAGGAATTGTTCCTCTTGCATTTTCTCTCTCTCTCAGATACAGAAAAGTACTGAACACTCTGTAGCAAAAGGACTGTGTATTGTACCACTCAGTGTCTCAGTAATAATGTGATAACCAGGTTCATTCTAGCTTAGAAAGGATGCATTTGAAGCTCACAGAAAAATGAGAAAAAGGCATCAGCCCCAAGCCTGGGCAGATTTTCCCAATAGTACTAAAAGAATTCTGATTTCCTGAGAGAGGGAAGGAGAGAGAAAAAAAAAAAAAAAAGTTGGTGGTAATCTGAAAAACTTGTATTTTCAAGTGCTTTTTCAAAGGTATTACCTCCAAATCCACCTTACATTCACAGATGCTTCCATGGCACAAATATATGGAAATCAGGCTATCAGGTCTTAGTATATGTCTTAATATAGACATCACTTCTCCACAACAGTGTTTATACATACATTTTGTGTAATAAAGAATGAAAAAGGTACAGGATACCCTTAGTTCTGAAAAGGCAGCTACTTTTAAGTATTCAAGTCTATGAGCAAGCAAACCTTTAATACAAATTTAACTGTACTATATTTTACAGAGTAAAACAACAAGGCACCTCAGGTGTTTGTTACTGAAATGTCATTAACATAAATGATGAACAGTAACACTAACATAATGTTTTTTTGATGCAACACTTTTAAGCCTGACATGGAAGAGTCAGTTGAAATACAGCTAAAAACATGCTGCTCTGTGGTATCGTAACTGGGAGAGTGTCAGAGTGTTCACTTATCCCCAGGCTTGTGGCTACCCCCAGCTGAACGTTCAGAAATGTGGAAGTGATGTCTTGGTCTCCATGTTATCTGATACAGAGGAAAAGCAGAGGCTCTCTGACAGAAGGAAACAGGACTTGCAATGAGACTGCGATATCTGCAGAGCTGCTCGTTTTCTAGCAGAGAAGTTTAGACTGAGGTAGGGGCATAAAGCTGAAAACAGCCTTCATCTCAGCAAATTAATAAACAGTGGCAGGTTCTGCTAAACTCCACTAGCTGGGTCAAAACCTACAAGGACATCAATTAACAGAGAATTTATTGCTCCTGACATGCTAATCAGGAAGCTTCATTCCCAGAGTAGCTGACCCTGGGGACAGGCATAAGTGAAAACAAAAAAAAAAAAGAAAAAAGAGAGAAGTCCTTGTCCCTGACCTGGCAGATGTTACATGATTAACAGCTGACAGGATCATGCTATGACTGGTAGGAGCATTAGAGGAAATGGGATCCTGCTCACATAGGTGAGCATAGGATCTCCTTTCCTGTGTGCGCTGAGCAAGTGGCAGTTAATTGCTGTGGCTGATTGGGTTCAGCAACACCCGTCACGTGGTGGAAGGAGAAGATGCTGCCTCGTCAAGCTTCACTGAGGGGTGAAGCAAGGCTCTTTGAACACCAATACCTAGTAATCAGAAGAAGTGTTGAAGTTTACTGTTACCTGCACAAGAGCAATGTGTAAAAGAGCATCCCAGGCCCTTATGCTCTGCATGTCACACAACAGATTGGCAGTGGTGCCAAAGGTAGAGTTCAGGTCTTCTGATTTATGGTTATAGTTTTAGGTTATGGTTTTAGTAGCAAGAGCTGGTAACATTGCTACAAATTCTGAGTGTTGTAATTGCTCAAAATACCATGAGTCGAGTAAACAGTAGGATGGCAGAATTGTTTATTTTTCTGCAGAGAGCATGTTTTTCTGTCTTAAAATTAGTGCTTGTTATTGCAAAGCCATTTATTCCTTGGTAGTTATAGACAGAAGGGAAATAGGCAGTGGGCAGCAGTGCAAGTCATTGCTTAAAGCTTAGTGAATTCAGAGAGCAGCATGAAGAGATGCTGTATAAGCTTTTATGAATTTTTCCCTGGGAATTATGAGCTAAGAAGGAGTAGGGAGGTTGTGCAGCAGGCAGCTCTGTGAATGTAATGCTACAGATAATGATCTTTCAGAGCTTAAGCCGCTTTAAAAATGAGTTTTATTTACTTATTATAAGGCATGTGAAGAGTGCCTACCACAGCAAAGGCTGTATTCCAGTTTTCATTCTCATCCCCCATGCATAATTGCGCAGAATTTTCTGGAAAAAAAAAAGAAATGTTCCTAAAGATCAAAAGATCTATGCTTTTTAGTTTGGCTAAAACAGGGAACTGACCCTGAGAAGGAAGATGTGAGAATAGTCAGCTGAGGACTGGTATTTAACCTGGTTTTAGTTCTTTCCTCCTGTGTTCTGGCTTTCTGGCAGTGCCAGCTCCTATCCCTAGCAATTTCTGGAATCACAGCTGGTGCTGGGTTCGGGAGGCAGCTTTTCCTCGCAAAGGCGCCATTGGGTGCCTATAGTTCTCTGCAGTATTTGCTTTCATGTTTGCGGCTTAGCAGCTTATGCCCTGCAACTCCTGAATTTGATGTCTGGGTGTGCTTGGTTGGAAAAGCTGACTTGACCTTTTAGTCAAATGATTTGGACGCTCTATTATGTAGAACACATCCAGGTTCCCAATGAATTTACCACTTTTTACTAGTTGCCTTCTTGTTCTTTGCGATCTGGCTCATGATATCTAAGCCAGCAATGAAACACTTGCGGTGATTCCTCTGTTTAGTTAAGCACTTAATCCCTTTGTTATTGGATAGGGGATGTGTTTAGGTCATCATTAAATCTCTTCGGAAGCTGAAATCTGAGGCACTTGAGGTGTAATACACAGCGTTGTGTATCACAGTTACACTGTCTTTTAAATAAATGGTGAATCATGAGATTTTATTTTGACATGATGCAGGATGCAGAATTCAGTCCAAGGTTTGCAAGGAAAAGAAATACATCTTTATACTGAAATAGCTTGTTCTCAGGAAAATTGATTTCAGGGTATAGTACTAATGTTTAATTACTTGCTATTCAAACCGTATTGCTCTCTGGGGGATTATGTAAGCCTCAAATTTCACCAAGCAGAACACACAAGCAAGGGGGAAAAAATCAAATCTCTATAGCTGCAGATCTGTCAATCAGATTTTAATTAAAACAGTTAACATTTTTCTCTTTTCAACTCTATCCCCAGAAGACAAATTAAAAACAAATTAAAGTAGTGACATATTAAAATGAAACATTCTCTGATTTCAACAGATTTCATGTGAACACATGAACCTGAACAGCCTGGCAGGGCACTCTGAAACAGCAAAGAAGCCCTGGTCGCTCTGCCTTGATGAGCGGTTCAGCCTCATTCATCGCATCAGGAACAAGCAATGTCGCCTCTATTCACTTGGGTAAGTGTTCTCTTTAACATGCAGCAAATCATTTCAGGATACATTTTGGCCTCAAAAAGCCTTATAAATGCAAAACAGACTGCAATAATGTTGTGTTTTAAAAATGTGGACTTTGCTAGGTGTGCTAAATATATATAGATGGGCTGCTGTAGGCTGTGTTTTTAGGGAAAAATCTTTCTCCATAAGAATCTTCATTTTTCTTCATTTTTGTAGAACCAGCATGAAAGCAATTTGCTTGTTAGTGAGTGATGGTTTTGGTAGAGGAAGATGGAAATTAATGAGATAAACTGAGGAGCATGCAGCATCTTCCCCAAGCAGAATGTCTTGCATAATTGCTGGGTACTTCAGCAGCATTATTTATAAAGCTTCATTAGCAAAGTCGTGCATCTCCGTATGAAAGTGTATTTGCTAAGTGCTTCAGGGCTGACATGTGCCAAAGTGATAATAATGAAGGCAGCGTGCTCTTATTTTAAGGTGTTTATAGTGTGTTTGATGTTTGTAGCACTTGAGATCTTCACTTCTCATGGAACACAATAGTTAACCTACAAGTGTAGCTTGTTTTCCTGCTGATAATATATTCTGCTTCTTGAGAGGACAGGTTCAATAATCAGAGTTCATCAAACCACTGGCCTTTTACGTTTTACAGCAGTGCATAGTTTGACTATGAGAATGATCGCTGAGATCTGGACCTCATTTCACACAGATTACTAAACGACTGGCTCGTAATAAAACTTGATGCTTGTTTTCCTGGGAGCCAGCTTCAGGTTAGAGATGCATTGAAAGACGCCATCACCCCTGAACCAGCATAGTTTAATTCTGTGGTTTTGCTTCTGTGGCATCCATGGCAAAGAGCTGTGCCTGGGTGTCATTTCTCAGTGATCAGCACACAGCAATTAACATCAGCAGTTAACATAAGGAGGATTCAGAGCCTAAGCCTACTGCAACAGGGTATTTTCTGTTAACTTGAGTGGGTTTTGGATCAAGTGGTGTAAGAGACCACTGAGCTCTAAAGACAAAACTCCAGAGAGAGCAAGAGGCCCTCAGATATCACTCAGCTGTGTTGCTCAGTGGCAGAAAAACAATTGCCTTTTAGAGATGATGCTATATGAACCCACACTTAGGTCCACACTTTTGCTGTTCAGCTGTAGTTCTGGTTCATTGATTAAGGCCCCTTGCAATAGTCAATGGAGAAAGGAAGGCACATGCAGGTGGAAATTCATCTAAGCTGAATAACCTTCTGGAGGTACCTATGGCTTCCTTTGATTCAAGAGGGAGCCCAGGATAACGTGGCTACTGACTTTAGGTGTCTTGGTGAAGTACACAAATTTGATGGAATAAATCTAGACCTTACCCTTCAAGGTACGTAATGATTAGTACTAGACCCGCACTGCAGTGTTCATGTCCCTCTGTCCCTTTGATATGGGTCAGGCGTGGGCTGAGAAATGTATTTCTGTTGAAGACAAAACACAGAGTTTCTGTGAGCTGCGCTAGGGCAGATCTGGCACACAGATGATGAGCACAAAGATAACTTGCTTGTAGTTTTTGAACTGCTCTCAGCTGGTGAGTGTATACCACATCAGTACTTTGTGTGTGCTGCTGTTTTTCATATGGTAGAAGAAGCCCAAATGCCAGATTTGCTGTTCTTAGCAGAGATTGCAATTGATGGGAAAGTCAATCATCATGCACACAAGTGCAATAAATATCTGGGAATGATGTGGCTTATGAAACAGCTTAAAAAAAAAAAAAAAAA
>VZSV01000006.1:14001336-14037856 GCA_013398735.1 Nothocercus julius | reverse complement strand
GGCATCAGCCCCAAGCCTGGGCAGATTTTCCCAATAGTACTAAAAGAATTCTGATTTCCTGAGAGAGGGAAGGAGAGAGAAAAAAAAAAAAAAAAAGTTGGTGGTAATCTGAAAAACTTGTATTTTCAAGTGCTTTTTCAAAGGTATTACCTCCAAATCCACCTTACATTCACAGATGCTTCCATGGCACAAATATATGGAAATCAGGCTATCAGGTCTTAGTATATGTCTTAATATAGACATCACTTCTCCACAACAGTGTTTATACATACATTTTGTGTAATAAAGAATGAAAAAGGTACAGGATACCCTTAGTTCTGAAAAGGCAGCTACTTTTAAGTATTCAAGTCTATGAGCAAGCAAACCTTTAATACAAATTTAACTGTACTATATTTTACAGAGTAAAACAACAAGGCACCTCAGGTGTTTGTTACTGAAATGTCATTAACATAAATGATGAACAGTAACACTAACATAATGTTTTTTTGATGCAACACTTTTAAGCCTGACATGGAAGAGTCAGTTGAAATACAGCTAAAAACATGCTGCTCTGTGGTATCGTAACTGGGAGAGTGTCAGAGTGTTCACTTATCCCCAGGCTTGTGGCTACCCCCAGCTGAACGTTCAGA
Organism: Nothocercus julius; assembly: GCA_013398735.1. Classification (NCBI taxonomy): domain Eukaryota; kingdom Metazoa; phylum Chordata; class Aves; order Tinamiformes; family Tinamidae; genus Nothocercus; species Nothocercus julius. The sequence continues at coordinate 14,037,227 of VZSV01000006.1, read as the reverse complement.
AATGTGGAAGTGATGTCTTGGTCTCCATGTTATCTGATACAGAGGAAAAGCAGAGGCTCTCTGACAGAAGGAAACAGGACTTGCAATGAGACTGCGATATCTGCAGAGCTGCTCGTTTTCTAGCAGAGAAGTTTAGACTGAGGTAGGGGCATAAAGCTGAAAACAGCCTTCATCTCAGCAAATTAATAAACAGTGGCAGGTTCTGCTAAACTCCACTAGCTGGGTCAAAACCTACAAGGACATCAATTAACAGAGAATTTATTGCTCCTGACATGCTAATCAGGAAGCTTCATTCCCAGAGTAGCTGACCCTGGGGACAGGCATAAGTGAAAACAAAAAAAAAAAAGAAAAAAGAGAGAAGTCCTTGTCCCTGACCTGGCAGATGTTACATGATTAACAGCTGACAGGATCATGCTATGACTGGTAGGAGCATTAGAGGAAATGGGATCCTGCTCACATAGGTGAGCATAGGATCTCCTTTCCTGTGTGCGCTGAGCAAGTGGCAGTTAATTGCTGTGGCTGATTGGGTTCAGCAACACCCGTCACGTGGTGGAAGGAGAAGATGCTGCCTCGTCAAGCTTCACTGAGGGGTGAAGCAAGGCTCTTTGAACACCAATACCTAGTAATCAGAAGAAGTGTTGAAGTTTACTGTTACCTGCACAAGAGCAATGTGTAAAAGAGCATCCCAGGCCCTTATGCTCTGCATGTCACACAACAGATTGGCAGTGGTGCCAAAGGTAGAGTTCAGGTCTTCTGATTTATGGTTATAGTTTTAGGTTATGGTTTTAGTAGCAAGAGCTGGTAACATTGCTACAAATTCTGAGTGTTGTAATTGCTCAAAATACCATGAGTCGAGTAAACAGTAGGATGGCAGAATTGTTTATTTTTCTGCAGAGAGCATGTTTTTCTGTCTTAAAATTAGTGCTTGTTATTGCAAAGCCATTTATTCCTTGGTAGTTATAGACAGAAGGGAAATAGGCAGTGGGCAGCAGTGCAAGTCATTGCTTAAAGCTTAGTGAATTCAGAGAGCAGCATGAAGAGATGCTGTATAAGCTTTTATGAATTTTTCCCTGGGAATTATGAGCTAAGAAGGAGTAGGGAGGTTGTGCAGCAGGCAGCTCTGTGAATGTAATGCTACAGATAATGATCTTTCAGAGCTTAAGCCGCTTTAAAAATGAGTTTTATTTACTTATTATAAGGCATGTGAAGAGTGCCTACCACAGCAAAGGCTGTATTCCAGTTTTCATTCTCATCCCCCATGCATAATTGCGCAGAATTTTCTGGAAAAAAAAAAGAAATGTTCCTAAAGATCAAAAGATCTATGCTTTTTAGTTTGGCTAAAACAGGGAACTGACCCTGAGAAGGAAGATGTGAGAATAGTCAGCTGAGGACTGGTATTTAACCTGGTTTTAGTTCTTTCCTCCTGTGTTCTGGCTTTCTGGCAGTGCCAGCTCCTATCCCTAGCAATTTCTGGAATCACAGCTGGTGCTGGGTTCGGGAGGCAGCTTTTCCTCGCAAAGGCGCCATTGGGTGCCTATAGTTCTCTGCAGTATTTGCTTTCATGTTTGCGGCTTAGCAGCTTATGCCCTGCAACTCCTGAATTTGATGTCTGGGTGTGCTTGGTTGGAAAAGCTGACTTGACCTTTTAGTCAAATGATTTGGACGCTCTATTATGTAGAACACATCCAGGTTCCCAATGAATTTACCACTTTTTACTAGTTGCCTTCTTGTTCTTTGCGATCTGGCTCATGATATCTAAGCCAGCAATGAAACACTTGCGGTGATTCCTCTGTTTAGTTAAGCACTTAATCCCTTTGTTATTGGATAGGGGATGTGTTTAGGTCATCATTAAATCTCTTCGGAAGCTGAAATCTGAGGCACTTGAGGTGTAATACACAGCGTTGTGTATCACAGTTACACTGTCTTTTAAATAAATGGTGAATCATGAGATTTTATTTTGACATGATGCAGGATGCAGAATTCAGTCCAAGGTTTGCAAGGAAAAGAAATACATCTTTATACTGAAATAGCTTGTTCTCAGGAAAATTGATTTCAGGGTATAGTACTAATGTTTAATTACTTGCTATTCAAACCGTATTGCTCTCTGGGGGATTATGTAAGCCTCAAATTTCACCAAGCAGAACACACAAGCAAGGGGGAAAAAATCAAATCTCTATAGCTGCAGATCTGTCAATCAGATTTTAATTAAAACAGTTAACATTTTTCTCTTTTCAACTCTATCCCCAGAAGACAAATTAAAAACAAATTAAAGTAGTGACATATTAAAATGAAACATTCTCTGATTTCAACAGATTTCATGTGAACACATGAACCTGAACAGCCTGGCAGGGCACTCTGAAACAGCAAAGAAGCCCTGGTCGCTCTGCCTTGATGAGCGGTTCAGCCTCATTCATCGCATCAGGAACAAGCAATGTCGCCTCTATTCACTTGGGTAAGTGTTCTCTTTAACATGCAGCAAATCATTTCAGGATACATTTTGGCCTCAAAAAGCCTTATAAATGCAAAACAGACTGCAATAATGTTGTGTTTTAAAAATGTGGACTTTGCTAGGTGTGCTAAATATATATAGATGGGCTGCTGTAGGCTGTGTTTTTAGGGAAAAATCTTTCTCCATAAGAATCTTCATTTTTCTTCATTTTTGTAGAACCAGCATGAAAGCAATTTGCTTGTTAGTGAGTGATGGTTTTGGTAGAGGAAGATGGAAATTAATGAGATAAACTGAGGAGCATGCAGCATCTTCCCCAAGCAGAATGTCTTGCATAATTGCTGGGTACTTCAGCAGCATTATTTATAAAGCTTCATTAGCAAAGTCGTGCATCTCCGTATGAAAGTGTATTTGCTAAGTGCTTCAGGGCTGACATGTGCCAAAGTGATAATAATGAAGGCAGCGTGCTCTTATTTTAAGGTGTTTATAGTGTGTTTGATGTTTGTAGCACTTGAGATCTTCACTTCTCATGGAACACAATAGTTAACCTACAAGTGTAGCTTGTTTTCCTGCTGATAATATATTCTGCTTCTTGAGAGGACAGGTTCAATAATCAGAGTTCATCAAACCACTGGCCTTTTACGTTTTACAGCAGTGCATAGTTTGACTATGAGAATGATCGCTGAGATCTGGACCTCATTTCACACAGATTACTAAACGACTGGCTCGTAATAAAACTTGATGCTTGTTTTCCTGGGAGCCAGCTTCAGGTTAGAGATGCATTGAAAGACGCCATCACCCCTGAACCAGCATAGTTTAATTCTGTGGTTTTGCTTCTGTGGCATCCATGGCAAAGAGCTGTGCCTGGGTGTCATTTCTCAGTGATCAGCACACAGCAATTAACATCAGCAGTTAACATAAGGAGGATTCAGAGCCTAAGCCTACTGCAACAGGGTATTTTCTGTTAACTTGAGTGGGTTTTGGATCAAGTGGTGTAAGAGACCACTGAGCTCTAAAGACAAAACTCCAGAGAGAGCAAGAGGCCCTCAGATATCACTCAGCTGTGTTGCTCAGTGGCAGAAAAACAATTGCCTTTTAGAGATGATGCTATATGAACCCACACTTAGGTCCACACTTTTGCTGTTCAGCTGTAGTTCTGGTTCATTGATTAAGGCCCCTTGCAATAGTCAATGGAGAAAGGAAGGCACATGCAGGTGGAAATTCATCTAAGCTGAATAACCTTCTGGAGGTACCTATGGCTTCCTTTGATTCAAGAGGGAGCCCAGGATAACGTGGCTACTGACTTTAGGTGTCTTGGTGAAGTACACAAATTTGATGGAATAAATCTAGACCTTACCCTTCAAGGTACGTAATGATTAGTACTAGACCCGCACTGCAGTGTTCATGTCCCTCTGTCCCTTTGATATGGGTCAGGCGTGGGCTGAGAAATGTATTTCTGTTGAAGACAAAACACAGAGTTTCTGTGAGCTGCGCTAGGGCAGATCTGGCACACAGATGATGAGCACAAAGATAACTTGCTTGTAGTTTTTGAACTGCTCTCAGCTGGTGAGTGTATACCACATCAGTACTTTGTGTGTGCTGCTGTTTTTCATATGGTAGAAGAAGCCCAAATGCCAGATTTGCTGTTCTTAGCAGAGATTGCAATTGATGGGAAAGTCAATCATCATGCACACAAGTGCAATAAATATCTGGGAATGATGTGGCTTATGAAACAGCTTAAAAAAAAAAAAAAAAAAGAGATATTTGGAGTTAAGGAAGAGTAGCCTCTAAGCCTTCAAATTCCTTTTGCTGCCTTTGGAGCTCATTACTGCTTAATTCTGCTGTCAGACTGACTTCCTTTAGTTTATAGCGGGCAGAAAAATAATTTTGTTCCAACTAAGACAAAAATCCCCTTTAAATATTTCTGTTACCCTGTGCCCTTCATAAAGAGCAAAGGGAGAGCAGCTGCTTTCAGGGGGGAACATTCTCCATGGAGAGGATGGAGGAAGCACAAATGTGAAAGTTCAGCGTGAGTGCTACTGCGAATCCTGCATTAAATCCATGCATCATTAAAAATTGAGCAAGACCTACTGCTTGTACTCTGCCTTCGTGAGGGCTGCAGAAGAGCTCGCAAGAGAATGGGAGTGAGCAGTGTCTGAAACCTCTGGAGGTTTTTTAAGATTAGTGTTAGTTGTTTTTAGTGCTGCGAGGCAGCAGTGTTTTTGCTTGGGGGACAGGATTTCCCAGTGTGATACGTACTTGCAATCTGCAGAAGTGAGCTCTAGTTGTTAGTGCTAAATCTGCTCAGATTAAACTAAGCCTGTAACAAACACAACAGGCAGGCGCCCAAGCTGGGGTAATACAAATGAATAGGATTTCAGGAACTTAGCGGATGAGGTTTGAAGTGTTCGCTGCAAGACTTCCAGGAGGATCGAGGGTCCAGGCAGGGAAGGCTTCCACTCTGCCCAGCTGCAGAGCTCGGTTACCTTCCTTCCAGGAGGATAGCAGAGGCACTGCGGGAGAGAGCATCTCCTCGGCGCGGGTGGTGGTGCCCCTCCGCTCAGCACCTTGACGTGGTGCCCGCCTCAGCGCAGGCTCCGGCCCAGTGTTTATGCCAAGCTGGAGGCTCTGTTTACTGTGACCCTCGGCAAACCCTGCGAGCAGAGGAGAGCCAAGGGACACGGCCGCCCCGTCTGCCGCCGCTCTGCTGGCCGGTCTCCCGGTGGCCTTGCCTGCGCAGCAATGCCCGGCGAGCAGTGCCCCTTCGCTGCGGGTTGTCTCTTCTGCCTTCCAAACTCACCGCTAGCCCTGCTGCCAGCGACTCCGTGCCGCTCTTGGCCGTGTGGCCAAGGTCGATCGTCTTCTCTGCTGTAAAAATAGGTCAACATCCTGCTCATTTTGTATTTCACTGTTACTGAGGACAGCTGCTGTTTCCCCCCCCACTGGTGGGGAAGGGCCTTTCTAGTCTTTTTTGACCTCAATGTGCTTCTGCTAAGATCATAATCCTTTTAAAGCAGTGCAAAATCTTTCTCAGGAAAGAAATTTGTTCAATTTTTTTTTTTTTTTTTTTTTTGCCTGTTGCATTAGCACTTAGCACAGTCACATGTGGGCCTGCAGTTCTTTTAAATATTATTTTCTCTCATTAACATTTGTTATTGATTAACTCTCTCTTCCAGCATAAATGTGAGCTGTAGGCCAGGAAGGCAGAAGATACACCAGCAACTTCCTTGCCCTCAATGATCTTTTTCTGTTTTGCACCACCATGAACTTCCCTTTGTAGCCACATTTGAGTATAAATCTGCTTGGAGGCAGCAGGAGTTTTTTTTTTGCCAAAAGCATCTGGCCATCCAGAACAAATCAGCTGGAGCTGCGAGGAGGGTATCGCACATGCACGTATCCGCCAGTCACTGATCCGCTCGTCACTCTCTAATGCCTTAATTGTCCCAAACAATCCACATTTTGTTCATTTTTAGCCAGCTTCTCATTCCGAAGGGATTACATTGCTCTTCATTCATCTGTGTCCCATCTACAGAATGTCCAATGCAAGCAAGCATTTCCATTCACTTCATTAACTTCTGAACTTCTTTCCTAATACGTACTGAGTGTATGAAAAGAAAACCCCTCTCTTTTCATCCTGTACATCTTCATAGGCTGAAATCCTGTGAAATAAATTCATTATCAAAAGCACATTGTTTTTCTTTACCGTGTGTCCTTTTCCTTTCCCAAGATGCCTGAAGAGGAAAGCTGTTGCGTGGAAGCTGTTCTCGTAGGTGATACAGTTTGGAAGTTAGGACAGCGTTATATTGTATGTTCTTCCAAGCCTTTTTTCAGAATGTAGATTTGTTTTAGTTTACTGGTATGTCTCCATGGCAATCATTTAGTACTTGTTTAATGCTGTATCCTGGTGTAGCCTGGTTTCAAAAGTAGCCCAGTGTTCCTCCACTTTGCTTCCAAAACAAACTGGTAGAATTGCCCCTTCTTACACACCCGTGAGTCCTTGGGATAGTCTGCTCTTACTAATGCGTTTTTTGAGCTCCAGTAGTTATGCTGTTTGTTTTGTTTTGCAGGCTAGGCAATGAGGACCACCAGTTTGAGGTGAACATGGCTAACAGTGGATGTGAAGTGCACCGCTTTGATCCCAGCATCAAGTCAGCGCACGTTCAGGAGGGACGGCACCTCTGGCATCACCGCCTGTCCATTGACTGGAGGGATCCTAATCCAGCTATTGCTGCTCATAAACTTCACAGCAACACAAAGAAGCTGGGCACAATATTGAATGAATTTGGACATCAGAAGGTGAGGTTTCAGGTATCACATTTCTAACTGCAAGGCAAAGTGCTGGGAAACTGCAAAACTTTCCTTTTTTCTGTTTTGGAGGCATAGGTACTTTACAAGGTTATCCCCTGACAGTGGCTCATTTATCAGATATAACTGTAGTGTATCTTCATCTGGGGGGGGTGTCCTTTCTGTGTGTGTGGGTTTTTTTTTTTTTTCCTCCCCCTGTGTGTTGAAAACAGACACCTTGACTTTAAATCACTAGCCATATGGCTAAATACTTTCCTCCTTTGCATTTTCCTTTCAACTAGCTGGTGACATTAGCTCAACTAGCTGGTGATATTTTCATTTCTGTGGCTGGTCTGCTCATTGCCTGATGATGAGTGCTAAACTATTCATACAGCATCGTTTATGAAGAGGGGAAAAAATGCAGCAATAATTAAGACAAGAAGTGGTAATGGATGGGTTGTTTAGATTTGCAAGGCCACTAATCCACATTACAGTCATCAAGAGCAAAAACATCCTGTTCTGAAATTGGCAGCAATCCGCTCTTTTTTTTGTTTGCCTGTTTAGTTTTGTTTTTTGAACTTACCCAATTTCTTTTTAGGGAAATGTAAAAACATCAGAAATCTTCATGTCTCAAATAATTGTTGCCAAAACACATTTGAGGAAGTTTCTGACCCAGAGGCTTAGGTAGCTTTCAAGACAGTTTTTTCCCTCAGAGGATATCCTAGGATGAATTACAATGCCAATGTACTGCACTGCCTGAAGCACATTCTGCATGTTGTTTTTAAGACCTAGGCAACCTGAGCTAAGGAGAAGTGCTTCTGTAGGATTTACAGAACAAGCAGTGCAACGTCAGGTATTATAAAAAGCAAGATGTGCTTTTCACTTCATTTCTTGCTGTTTTTTAGTACTTTCTTTTGGTTCAGCACCCCCAATTGAACTATTTTGAAGATAAAAGCAGAAAAAGAAGCTTTTTTTTCTACCACTTAGTCATACTGTAACTATTTCAGACTGTGCATTAGTGGAACATCTGGGGAGAGAGAAGAATGTCTTTCCTTCCACATCGGCCTTAGTTTTGATTTTAGAAAAATTAGTCACAGAGCAAATGAACGTTAACCTGATCCCAAAAAAAGACTATGGATCCTGTGATCCAGCAGACCTCCTAAGAACAGTCATTTGGTTATCAGGGTACTGTGTGGTGATTATAAGACCTTCTGTGACCTGGAGGATTGTACCTGTGAATTGTAAGCATGCAACTTTCCGGCTGAGAGTTAGCTTCCATGAAAGCACCCAGCTGGAGAGCAGCCAAGGAACGTAATGCACGTGTAGCACGTGGAATCGGGCTTTCTGGGGTTGTGTGCATGGTGCATAGGGGTTGTTTGAGTGTGTTCATGCATCGTGAGCCCCACAGAGCCTCTTATTCTGCTAGCGTTCAGGTAGCTCAATTATGCAGAACTATTGTATTAATTGAGTCAGGAACTGAGTTTCACCTCGTGAGAATAAAGCCATTACACACTTTGCAATGTTCTGTCACTTCCTATTTGTGAAATATCCAAATGAACCGATTTTTCTTGCGTGGTTCTATTTAGTTTTTCTTTAATTGGAAGGCAGACTGAGAAGTTTCGTGTCGCACAAAAATGCCGATAAACTCCAATTTGTGAGGAGAACATGAAAGTAAATACTGTGACATTCAGGTTTTCGTTTTTCCACTGAATGAGTGGAATGTTCCCCTGACTGCGTAAATAAGTTAATGCAAAACATTTTCACAGACTACTTTCCAAAGCATTTTTTTTTTCAATTAGAAATTTAAAACACTCTCTTCCTGACATTTTTTCAATTTTAAAAATCCATTCCGCCTACTCTCAAAGTTGTTCTCTTCCCACTTCAAGGCAGGAATTCCAAGTGACTTCATTTGAAGCTAATGTCTCATTTTCTCCTTGCTTTTATTCTTTAAGACTTGGCACTAAATCCAAGGGCCTCCAAATGAATGGGAATATTTCCACTAACGTCAGAGACTTGGGATCAGGCTGGTGAAGAGAGGACATGCGAGGCATCCTGTAGTTCTTGTCACTGTAACCTTGAGAAGAAAATATGCAGTTTGGGGGTTTTTTGTGTAGTGACATCTGATGAGACTTTACCTGCTTTTCTGCAGTCAGTACCTTCTTGGAAATGGAGATCTGACCTGATATTACATCAAGAAACATAAACTCTTTTTTGCGTGTTAGAGTGGATTTGAGGAAATACTAAAAGTACATGATCTGTCCAATTGGCTACATGACATAAATCCTGCATTTCTGAGGAGTGTAAATAGGATGGAGACAGAGGGATTAGCTTGCACTGTGTTAGGATGACACTGAGAACATAAGCATGCAGCCCGTATTTTGGGAAATTGCTAGAGAGTGAAATTTCATAAACGCTGGAGTAATCTCCAAAGCGTAGAGTCAAAGTCCTGTTTTCTGGTAGAAAAATCCAGATCAAAAATTTACTGTTATATATTGCAAGGAGAATAATATTGTCCACAGGAAAGGATAAGGATGTCAAAATAGATCTTTCTCGTGTTTGTTTGTTTGTTTTTCTAATTCCAGCACAAGCTGTCACTGAATATATGCACAATGTAATTCATTGCTAGTGGATAGGGGGAAAAATAAGGAGGAAACCACTAAATGCTTAAGATTTTCTTTCTCATTGCAGTACAGCTTCATCTTGTCCTGCTGACTCCTGGGATAAGAGTGGTACAGTAGTGGTATTCCCTGTGGATTAGTGATAGCTGGGAACTTCCTTCATATGGGATCACAGGATAACTCAAGCTGGCGAGGGGCCACGAGAGGTCTGTAGTCCAGGCTCCTGCTCAAAGCAAGGTCAGCAGTGAGGTCAGATTAGGTTGCTCAGGGCTTTATCCAGTTGGATCTTAGAAACCCCTGAATTATCTGCAAAATGGAGACTGCACAATCTCTCTGAGCAAATTATTATACTGCTTGACTGTCCTCATTGTGGGGAGGAGAGAGAAAAAAAAAAAAAAATTCCTAATTTTCAGTCTGTACCTCTCCTTTCGGTGTATGCCTGCTGTCTCCTGTCCTCTTGCCATGTGCCGCTGAGGAGTCTGGCTGTGTCTCCTTGATAACCTCTTTGTAGGCCCTGGCGGCTGCTGTTAGGTCCCCCCAAAGCCTTCTCTTCCCCAGGCTGGACAAGCTCTCTTCTCCCAGTCTTTCCTGACCATCTCGGTGGCTCTCTGCTGAACACACCTCCATTTAACATTGCCTGTGTTGTGGTAGGGAGACCAAAACTGGACACAGTGTCCAGCTGTGCTCACACAAGTGTTCAGTATGGGGAGATAGTCACTTCTTTTGATCTGCAGGCTGTTTTTCTGATAATGCAGCCTTAAGTCCTTTTGGGTCTTTGCAGCATGATCCCAGGGCTTTTTCTGCACAGCTGCTCTCCATCCAGGCCCTCCCCAGCCCACATCATGGCAGGGGGTTCTTCCTCCTCTGGTGCAGGACTTTGCATTTGTCTTTAAGTTTCTTTAGGTTCTTATAGGCCCCTTCCTCCAGTCTCACCCCTGTGACTCTCCGCTTTTAACTGGCTTGCAGGTAGAGTGTGACCCATGTACCATTGACCAGCTCGGATACAGAATTATTTTGGGGAGACAGTGTCAAATACATACTCCCATGCTCTTTTAACCTAGTCACGGGAAGCATCTGGTTCCATCTCTATGCAAGTCAACATTGGTCTGAGCTGCAGTTGTTACAGCAGAGCTGACTCAGCTGTCTAAAGACACCCTTTGTCTAGTTCCAGCACAGTACTGGGCTGTGTCTTTGTGTGCAGTACTGATGCCCTCTTCGGAAGGTTGCTGTCCTCCATGCAGCCCAGATTTTAGCATGCAACAAAATACAAGGCAAAATCTGTATTGAAATGTAAACTCCCTCCCCAGGCTCCAACATTAACTCCTCTCTCCAAAAAGCTGCAGCACTTAACCTGAAATTCAAACCTGGCTCCTACGTGTATTCTAAAGCTTGTGCTACAAAGCAAAAATAAAAGCTTTTGACAGAGAGGGCCTGGGTGGCAGAGGCAAGAGAGTTCATTCTGTCTTGAGTGTGTATTCACAAATAAATCATGCATGTTACACATGCAAACTCTTGATTCAGTAGTAGTTCTCCTCCTCAGGAGCTGTGTAGGTCAAACCCTTTGTGGTGCCATCCATAAGTGCTATGAGTTTGCGTGCCTTGGTGATAAAGGACTGCCCTGTGGAACTGTGTAAGTGCTGAGGTGTTTTCTTGAAAAACAAGTTAAACTAAAAAGGGGAATCTTAAGAATGTGAAGTAAAATGAGCATTTAACCAGCAAGTGCCAGTGGGCATAAGTTTCAGAGCATGGCAGAGTTACTTTCAACTCTTCCTCTTCAAATAATCTTTCACAAATTGCATAAAAGACCAAATTTTATGTTTTATTATTAAAAGACTTTTTATTATTAAAAAAATGTAAAGCAGTCTTTACGTCTTGGTTTTGATTTAAAGGCTACAATTTACACTAGTCAGCTTGTGCTAGTCAGCTTTATTTTACAGAACAAGCTTAGATTTAAGTTTTAAAAAAGCAAAAGCCTCCTCCCTTTCACCTGTTATTTAATACTCAGTGCAACTTCAAAACATTGTACCATGCAGCCACATTAATTAATAACCTTATCTCTTCCTGGGCAAGTAAATTATCACTTCATCTCCTAAAGCAGATGCTGTAAAGTCTGTTTCATCCTGTACTTCAGTCTTTCAAAGATGAATGTGAAAGAGCAACGATTAAAGAAAATTGACTTACCATTCTGGTTTAAAACAACTCTGTTGACAATAAATAATTATGAATTAAAATTCTGATAGAAAATGTATAAAGCATTAGTTGTATGTGAAGATTTGATTAGCAAAACTAAAAAATCGGATCAGTCACCAATTAGTCTCCATCCTTATATTGGAGCCCAGGCTCAGGAGCCAGAAGCCTGGGGGTCTTTGGCCTTTGCTGCAGCAGCCCGAGAACAGCCTTGTTTGGTCTAGTGGCTGGAAGGCACAGGGTCAGGTCCGTACTCTGTGCATTTGGCTTAGCCTCAACAGCACCATTTGAGACTGCATCTCATGGATCACTGCGTTGTACAATTCCATAACTAAGTGTTTGGAGTCCTGTCTTGAAATGAAAGGGCTTTTTTTTTTTTTTTTCCCCTTCCTTTGGGGCTTTTCCAGAATCTTAATTCTAGAAGGGGAGAGAAAAAAAAAAAAAAAAAAAAAGGCTTGACAAAGTAAGACTTTTTCTTAAATATTAACATTTCAGAATGTCATCAAATGCAGTACTGCTGAGATTTGGTAAAATTCTGATTTTGGAGAATGCAATGAGAAACAAATTCCCTGGACCTACAAGAAGCACTTCTCCCAGAAGAACCAAATGAAATTATTGGAATACTCGGAGAACTAACACTTGGTTCTCACTTTTCTAGCTCAGTCTCCTGACAGGGAATTATTTCAGCCGCTCAGACTGGACATTTAGAGTCATTTTCTTCTTTAAGAAAGCACCCTACAGATCCATATTTACTGCAGGCTGGTAGCTGCAGAGAGTCACAGCCTTTCACCACCGTGGACAGCGTGTGTGTATTTGGCCTCTTGTTTTGTCAGCAGGTACTGGGAAGACACTAGCAGATGTGGCCTGAGCTGCACGGATGACACGTGCTTGTGTGAGAGACACAGAAGGAGCTGAGAAGGGGTGAGATGTGGGGGCAAACTTGGCTCACGTGCCTGATTCCCATGCCGATTTCCAGGCTGAAAGGGAGAGCACCAGAGCTAACATCAGGCGAGCAAGTTAGAAAATGCAAGGCCAATATTTTTTTAAGTCATCCCATTAAAGTGAAAACTCAGAAGCACAGGAGAGTGTGTTACTCAACAATACACGTCTGCCCCAAGCTCCGTGATTTGATTTATGAGCTCAGGCAGGACTTACTGCCCGTAACACACAGTTAGTCCCTTTGAGGTGATGTTTGTACACGCTGGGCCAAATTTGGCCTCTGTGTAACCCGAGCAATTCCTTTGGAGTTCCACCAGGGCTGAAATCTGAGTGCTGATTGTTACCATGTGTGTCATCCTCTTGCAGCAGTGCTCCTGAGCTAACGAGTTTTGCTCCTGCTGGTGAATGTTAAGTGGAAGTCTAGATGTTTCGGGTTGCAGTGAGAAATTGCAGCCCTGTAAACATGTAATGGTTGCCTCTGAGTAAACTACAGGGTTTCTTTCATGTGTGTGTGTATATATATATACATATATATATATATATATAGTTTTTTGTTCGTTTTAGTGTTGAAAATGAAATCTAGGGGGTAGTTGCTCAGTTTATGCTTAGTCAGCTGAGGCTATTGTTGCATACAGTGTTTTAATCATAACTAGACCAAAGATTTTGAAGTGGGCCTGACGGTCCCCTGGTTCTGGAAGCTGAAATCTTTTTGACGTTGATTTATTGCTCACCACCTCTCCTGCTGCCTGTGTCATAGGCAGGAATTGCATCATGCACTTTTCTGCAAGGCCTTTTCTTGGTCTCCTCTGTTCCCTTTTGCCTTCTTTAAATTCCTTCCTCCTCCTTCACTGGGAGCAGTTCTCAAGATACTGCTAAGAACAGAGATACTGTTAAGAATAGTGGTGTAACTAGGGAGCAACCTGACAATGCTGTTTAGTATGCAAGTATCGGGCACGCAGGGAAGACCTTTTAGTGATGATGTTGACTGGGGGTAGTGCAATTCATAGCCTTTTCTTTCTCTAGGAAAAGGGCTAATTCAGTGCCTGAATTGTAATGAAAATAATTCACTGTTTGGAAAAAAATATATGTATCAAAATATATTCATGTTTGATAAAAATGAGGAAAAAGTGAGGGTGTATTTTTTCCCTTTTTGTTGTTATTAAGGAAACCTTTTCAGGAAAAAAAGACAGGTATTCAAAATCTTTTTTCCCTCCAGCTTTGCTAGTGGACTGCACAAGCTGCCTTCAATTCCTGGCACAATTCAATGCCTGAATAAGCCACCCCACCATCTTTTCAACACCAGCATACCACGGTTTCGGTGTGAAATGTTGTGTTGAGAGCAGTCGCTGCTCTCACTGCAGCACCATGGAGCCATCACAGGTACCTGGCTTCTGGAAAAAGCCACTTGCTCCCAGTTCCCGCCTCTCACTGAAGCTGGGATTCAGCAGGAGTCTCGGGAACCCCTCTTTCCTCATGCAGACAGGATGATAGCGGATATAAGATGCAGGGCACCTGCTGAGTTCAGACCTGTGTGCATGCTCCCCAGTTAGTTTGCATAGCTCCATTAACACTGACTTAAGTGCAGTAATATGAGCATGTATAGTTCTAATTTAGACAAGGTGTTGGATATCTTCTCAGAATAGTTGTCCATAACGTTACATTAACTTCGTAAGAATCAAGAGCAACCCCCTTTCCATAGGGAAGTGCTTCTTTCTCCACCACCCATCTTTCTCACAGTTTATAGGGAGTAATTGACGTTTGCAAATTCTTAAGAGAAATTTCCTTTCCAGAGCACTTAGAAGCTCTTTTAAAAAAAGGTAATTTTTTTTTTTTTTTTTTTTTGTCTCCAGTTTCTGGTAGAAGTCAACAATGAGCTTGTTTCCTCTTCTCTATAGCTTCTTTTCATTAGGATTGGACATGTCTTGTCTGAGTACTTTCATCTTAGCATCTGCATTCTTTCTGCGGTCATTTTTGCTTCTGATGGCAATTTAAGGAATCCCTCCTGTTCTCAAAAATCTGAAAGACGGACCTCAAAGCCACAGAAACTCTCCTTTTCACCTCTCTTTTGCCCATCTGAGATGAAATCTGAGATTCTTGCAAGCAGTGGTGGGCTCTTCAGGATGCTTCTTGTTCTGCACCGCACGTTTCCAGGAGCGAGCTGCCTTCTCCTCGCTGCGAGCAAAGCAGGAGTGGGCAGACACACAGTGACTGCAGGAGCAGAAGAGAAGCAGGTTGGCACCTTGCACCAGAAGTGGAGGGAAACTAATCCCATGAAGGCCTCAGTCTTGAAGGACTTCAGTGCTCTGCCTAGTGCAGACGAGAACCAGGTCCTGTATCAGGTTTATTTGGTACTACCCTGTTGTATATGATACTGTTCTATGACAGTTTTTCTAGGTGTGCTGAACATTTTCTGCAGGTGGGACTTTGAGCCCTCTCTTCAATTACTTATATTTTGCAGCCACCTGTGGGCACTATATTAATAAAGGACAGCAGAGGGTCTTGCAACTGAAAGGCTCAGTATTATACACCACCATTTTACAGCAGTCTGAGTCCTTTCTCCTCCTTTTTTTTTTTTTAGGATGAATTACTGCTCAGCTCTTTGCTTTCCATTGAAAACCTCCCATGCTGACTGCTTTTGTCTCGGTCCGTCACTGCATTTCTAACACATTTGTCTGCTGCTGGCTTTCACCTCTAGTAAGAAACAGATAACATTACATTTTGTTAGCACAGAGCCGCATTTCTCTGCCCGTGCTTGATGCTAGAGCAGCATAAACAAACTACAAGTGTTTGTTCCTCTTTAATGAAGGGGCTGCAGGTCCAGTGTACAGCATTTATTCTTTTGAGTAAACATCCGTTCCCACAGGCATCCAGCAGAGTCTGGCAGAAAACATCAAAAGAAGAGAAATGAAAGGATTTTTCCCCTTTACGGAGACGACCCGCTGGAATATTCTCCCGTGAGATGAGATGGCTGAGTGCATGCTTTGCAGGCGGGCTTGTGTGCTCGTCTGGGCTGCACGCAGAGCTATTCTCTTTCAGGCTGGTTGTTGGGAGGGGTTTTTTTTGTGTGTGTGTTTTTTTTATTTATTTTTTTTTTTCTGCTAGTGGAAGAATTACAGTTTTTCAAAAGTCTGCATGTGCCGCACTATGTTCGGTGCGTGCAGCTCTTGCTGGTGACTAGGCTGATAAATACTTACGACCTGAGTTGGTAGTGCTCCCTTGTGAGAGCTCTCCCACTTCAGCAAGGCAGCCGTCACACCGAGGCACCCGAGCAGGTGATGCTATTTTCATCTTCCATACAACGGAAGAGCTGGGCAAACTGAAAAACCCACACTCCTAGCAGAGCATCGTGCTAAAGGGAGGCCGGACACCGGGTTTCTGAGCAGGTCTCCGCACTTGTGGACTTTTGGCACTGGTGAGGAGGTCACTGAGCAGGGTGCTGAAGAGCCCCCATGTCATCACAGCGGTTCTTCACACAGTTTTCCCCAAGAAGGGGCCAGTTTGAGCACTGCTGCTGCTCAAGGTGAGTGGCATGTTGGCTGCTCTGGAAGCTGCTCTCATTAAGGAGACTGGGACCAAGACCTAAAGGGTCAGGATTTGGGGGAGGAGCAGGGCTAACCCAGGTCGTGGCCCTCAGCACTGTCTGTTCATAGTGACTGCCTGCTCCATGTTGAGGGTTTGTAGATGCTGTTCTCTGAGTCACTCCGTGGGAACCTTGGTTCCTAAGCAGCCAGGCTAAGCGAGATGTTAAGCAGAGTAGCTCAAGCTTTAAGGTCATTATAGCTTAATTCTTGCTAAAGCCATCAAACCTATCCAAAAATCAATTCAGCTTTGGGACGTGTGTGATTTATGTCCAGGAGATGATTAACAAGAGCTGCCTTCTGGTTCAGTGCCCAGTGTGAGCTAAGGTGAGAGTGTGCCAAGAGCTATCTTGTGGTGAAGAAAAACATGAATGATGACAGGAAGGCAACAGGTGAAATGTGGCAGCTTCGTTACCAAATGCAGACAAGGAGAAAAAATGTAAGGCCGTGCTACTATGTTGATCTCCCAGAGCAGGGGGCAGTTTGTCCAAAGATTATTTCTTTAGTCAAATGACATTGGAAAAAAATTCCTGCTGGCTATAAGGCCTCTTCTTCTCAGCCTGTCCATGGGAGTAAATGGCATCACTTAATGGGGTTGGGCTGTGGGCTTTGCTTTTTTTCCTAGCAAATCTTCACATAGAAATTGCTTCCAAGTGAAGGGTATGTGGAAAATCTTTCCGCATCAGAGGCTGACGGAAGAAGTAGAGAATAAAAGTGCCAGGTCTCTCGAAAGCTGGAGCTCTCTGGCTGTGAGTTGCTGGTGCTGCCAGTGTGGGTTTGCTCTGCCAGGGTCCCTAGGGGAGGCTGAACAGGTAAAGCGCCCCGGGGATCCTGCGCACTCACCCTCTCCGGCTGAATCACGGCCTGTGCTTTCCCTGAGGGGATTTCCACTTACACTGGCCTCGCTGGGACCGTTACTGCTTTTGGCGAGCTCTTGCTGTGCTGACAGTTGGCCATCAGAGGAGGTTAAGTGAGCTTTCCTCATTTAATTTTGAGGCTCTTTGGGTGGATTTTAGCTTCCGCACTAAGGGTCAGAAGACTGTTAATAGCCAACTTTGTAACACTTCGACGGCAGCCCATCACTGAAACGGGAAGAAAAAAAGGCTTCTCCATCACTGCCAAGATGGAGGATCCATAATAAGAGCAGGGCAGCAGTTACTGAGCAGTTCTCCCTCACTACGGATTTGTGATTCAGTGATGCGTCTATCAGATGAGTGACTTTGATGGGATAGTTTTGCCCTTTACCACAAGAAAGACCAAAGATCATGTAAACACCAAGGTTACAGAAACTAGCTTTATGGCTTTTATACTTGAAAATGTGCCTGCGCTGACACTTTAGGAGCTGATAGTCCCAAATGACATGTTTGTCCCAGCTATTCTGAAGACCAGCATGGAGAGGCGGTACAAATGTATGTGGGAAGGAAGGAGGTAATTTAAGAGAAGTGCCGCTCTTCTTGGAGCGGGTGAGAGCTATGGGCTGGATACCACTGGTTGGGGTGACCAGTGAATCCTCCTGATTTCAGTATCCAGATGGCTCCAACCACAACCAGAGCAGTCCCCATCTGGCCAGTGGATGGCACAGAGAGAGTGGAGGTGCTTCCGAGTCCCACGGATTACAAGGACTGTGGGGACAGAGGCTTTTGCAAGCTGTTGGGAGTGCAGTTTGCTGCTAGGCTGCGTGCTGTCCTGTCTGCTGGCGATTACAGCCTCAGCGCAGAATGAAAGATGGCTTGAAATCCAAGTGGTTGCCTGCTGCCAAGGAGGGACGGAGGCTGCGTTTTGAAGGAAAGGGCCAGGGAAGAAAGGGAGAGGAGTACCATGCTGAAAGATTGCAGGAACACTCAAGAGCCAGCTTATAACCAGCTTATTACTTGCAAAGTTGTTTGCTACCACAATATGAAATAAGCGTTTTTTTTTCCAGAGTTTTTTCTGGTGACACTTGTACTTAGTGGAGTGGGGAGAGGAAAACCAGCCAGGTCAAAAGGCAGAGTTCATTTTTGCTCTGCAGCTGATATGAATACAGCAGCTCGGTGTCGTGGATGCATAGCAGAGGTTTGATGTCTTGCAGCCTGTCCTCCGATAAAATCAGCAGTCCAGCCCTGGGCTTCAGAAGGACCTTGGGATTCTGAGCTCTGCTTCTCTGCTTTGTCGCCGTGACCAGATCTCGTGTTGCTGCTCACCGGGGAGGGCAGGGCTGCTGCCTGCCTGACCTGCCACGCGGTTGCCATTGCTGCCTTTCCTGGCCGCCGCTTCCACAAGCCGCGCGCTAGTGCTGGAAGTAATTCAGCCAAATTGCTTCCTCCGGCTCCTCACTGTCAATTGACTCCTCTCCACGGGGAGCTCTAAATGGTGCCCGCAGGGCATTGCATAACCTGAAAAATCCCTGTTAACCCTGATATGGCAGAAACCATGAAGGCAAACACAGCTCCACTTTCTGCTGAAGTAAATGATGGCCAGTTGTAACAAGTCGTTACCCTAAAAAGAAGAAATGAGCATCCCTGCAGTACGTGGTCGCCTTCACTGACTAAACCCTCTTGTTTTTCAGCTGTTGTGTGTGCTCTGCTCGTGGGGAGGGCTACTTGTTTCTCTTTCAGTTTCTCAGTTGCTGCAGTATTTTTTCAAGGGAGCTAAATGCTGAGAGAACAAACAATCCACCTTTTTGACTTTTCTTTGATAACCTGGTTATTTGGATTGCTTAGTTTTTGCAGCTTTTTTTTTTGAGCAGAAGTAGAGGAAATACTTTGTCATCACTCATATGATTCATAAGTTGATGTATCCCTATAAGAGCTTTATTGATAAGAGCTTTAATGATTATTTACCATTTTAATGACTATTTTAATGATTAATAATTAATAATTCTTTCTAGCACTTAAGTCAGCTATGGCAGGTAGTTTCAAAAAGGCAGGTTCTCGACATCCTTAGGGACTGTCCTGATCCGTGAGAGCTGCCCCTTGTCCCCAGCAAACAAGGCTTCCTCTCACCTGGGTGATCCTGGGGACAGGGCCGCTCTGTCCGGAAGCTGGGTGATCCCCATGGGGTTGTGTGTGCTGCAGGGATCCCTGTGTAAGGAGAGCGAGCTCAGAGGAGAACGGAGTCTGTTTCCTGAGGAGTTTGAGGCGGAGCTGGAGGTCTCTTTATGCTGTTTTCATATCCTTTACTGCTAACGGGCATTTCTTCATTACGATTGTTTGAAAGTCCCTTTGGTCTTTCTTTAGTTTGCTTTGCTATCCATAGTTTTCTCATTTTCTTCAGCAAGTTGGTATGTGACAGCTTTGGCGCTAGCTCTGTAGTTGATTCCCCAGTGGAAATAACATGATTATGGCTTCAGGGAACAGGCCTCTGCCAGCTGCCCGGCTGCAGAGCCGAAGCAGCTACCGGGATCACCATTTCCCACCACTGACTGGGGGACTGGATCTCCTACCTCGGGGGGAGAGAGCTCATTCCTGTAGGGTCTGATACCTGCCTTTGGCTGATGAAAGTGGAAAGGGAGGGAGAGCAGAGGCAAAGGGCCCTTGTACCTGAAAACTGCTACCCTAACAGTCTCCTTCTGGCAGAGCTGCAAGCCGCGACTCCGTGCCGACTCTGAAGGCTCCCTATGTCCCTGTTACCCTTTGGGAATGACTGCCTGGGATTTTCTTCCCTATCCACACTGGCAAATAGAAATTTGTTCTGGGGGTCAAAGGTCCTGAGTCCAAAATTCAGACAGTCACGGCCAGGCTGCCCCACGCTGAGGCCGGCATCCTGCGGCTCAGTGCTTCCTCCTCTGTGTTGCATGAGTGTTCCCTACGAGATCTCTTCCTGTCTTTGATGCCCTTTGGCTTGCTACTGGATGGCTCCTATTGGAGACCCCCAAGGACTTTCTGTTAGAAAATGCCAAGCAAGCCTCTCTATCTCAGAAATGCCAACTGGGGAAGGTATCGGGAGCCAGGCTTGGTCTCTCAGTGCTCAGAATGAGTGGGCTCTCAGCTGCCATCTTTTACCTTAAGGCACCGTAGGTGGTTGCACACAGTGACCCTCGGCAGCTGAGGCCAGCTGGGTTCCCAGATGAATTAGAGCTCAGAATTTACAGATTTTTCTAGTGATCCTCTCACTGGCACTTCGAATCAAAGCATCTGAAAGGTGGTAGTACATTTATTATCAGTCAGGGTAAATACCTGCCCTAAGAAGCCTAATCTTCACTAAGCTCACATCCAGCGTTCGCGGGATGCTTGCTCGTCACTCAGGTGTTCTGACAGAAGCTGTTCCACCATTTGCCTCATCAATGGCATAAAATGGATAGTCTGGGATGAGATGGCTACTTTATCTTGAAGGCAGTCACAGACATTTGTTCTTAGAGACTGGAGCCTTCACTTTGGTCTCCAAACAATTCAGAACACTAAAACCAACAGAGAGCAGCTGATTTGGATATTCAGCAGACCCCTGCTAGCACTGTATTTCTTTTCAGTATGCATTTAAGAAGGAATTGTGGCAATTTACTCTATCCTACAGAAATGTTGGTTAACAGTCTTTTCGGATCAGTTGTGCAAATACTGCCCGAAGTGCAAAGACTACCTGCTGTTCAGCCAGTGCAGCTTTGAGGCTGTTACGATCATGAGGGAAAAAACAAACAAACCCGAAAGATGATATGTGGATCATCACCATGAGAAAGAGACCTTATAAAGCAAGACTGATGGGAAAACAAGCACAAAACGGAGAAGCATTTCTTCCCTCTTCCCCCGTGGCCTTTTGAATATTTTGTTTCTCCTTTCAAAGTTACAAAAATCTCACAAAGATAAAAAATCTATGGCTTCTGAAGCCCATTGACACAGTCCAGTGATAATTGTACCTAGGTAGAATCAAAACTACCTGCACAACTATATGAAACTGTATATGGAGCTGTGAGGTGCTATCTGAAAATATAACCTCTTTAAATATATAAGGCATGTAAAAATGAGCTCAACGATGAAGCATTTTTCAGCTGAGGTTTCATGAGCCCCATCATTTACATTTAGCCTGTTCTTGAACCCAGCGGCCACTCTTGCACTGACCCACCCACGGAGAGACTGACAGGCTCTTTGTGGCAACATCAAGTTAGGAAATGCCGGAGCTGAGGTTGTCTGTGCAACCTCCCCGTGTAGATGTGTTACAGTACGTGCTTTAATTCCATAATCGACAGTCATTTTCCACCGGCCCTCTGCCTCCCTCGTTGCGGAGGAGGCACAAAGCTGCCTTAATGAGCAGATACGGAGCCGCTTGGCTTGTTGTTAGGCACTGTGTGACTGTGGACCTTGTTCAAGCCCCACTCTCCAAGGCCTGCTCTGAAAAGACAGTGTTTCGGTTCCTCCTCAGCTGTTCTACAGCTTGTTCCACTCAGGTGTCACAGCCCTTCACAGTACCCATGCACCCTGCAGAGGGTACTTAATGGTTGTACTAAATGTGCTAGGCAGAGCTCACTCTATAGCGAGTTTCCTAAAGGAACTGCAAACTCTGCTGGGGAGGGTCCATCGCGTGGGATACACCTGACTTACCGGGTTGAAGCTGCCAGCTGTGGCTGTTTTTAGATTTGGCAAGGCTGCCCTGTAATGAGACCAAGTTCTGACTTCCTGTCCTTTGGTAGTCTCCCAGAAAACACAAACTGTGGCCTTCTGAAAGCCCTAATGCTCTACAGCGCTGGGTGTATCTGCTTACAGCTGTGTCTCTGTGCCTTCAAGTTCAAGCTCTTCAGCGCCTGCCTGAAGCAGAGTACTTGGCTCACTAAAGGTACTTCATCAAGTACAACAGGGCCTGCTGGTGGATATCACCGCCTGCTGATACGCTGCAATATTTCAGCGTGTTTTTAGGGTTCTGTTTACTTATTTATTTTTACTGTTCATGGTTCTAAATAAAGACTTCATTTTTCACCTCAAGCGCATAAGCATGAGCAGATGGGCAAGAGCAGCAGCTCAGGTGGAACCAGCTCAGGAAAACCATCATCTCATGGGATTTTCCCCAGAACTGCTCTAGGAAAGCAGTGCCCTTGAACCCGGCAGTGTGTGTGCTTAAGTACTGGGCACTGTGTTTCACCAGATATGAAATTTTGATGAAATACTCTTTTTTTAATTAAAAGATACAACGTCCCTCCTCTCAGCTAGTACGAAAGTGAAGGCAACCTTCAGTTGCCTTTGGCTATGGGTTGGTTTTATGGATGTCTATCTGCAGAAGTGAACAATGGACTAAAATTAAAATGAGGTGATTGTTTGCTAGCTGTGGTTTCCCCTCAAACACCCTTATGCCCTCTTCCCTGCTATCCCTTAGCCTGTGGAGGAGGCGCCCATAAAACTGCATTTTTCCTCCTTGGGCTTCCTCCTCCGGGCTCCGTGTGAGCAGTGATGCCTGTGGATGCCTCGGGCAGTAGCTTGGCTGTGGCGAGGGGAAACTCGTGCTGCTTCCAGTGCCCATTTCCCCTGCTGGGCACAGTTGGGGCCTCCTGCCAGGCCACCCCAGCGGGTCCCTGGCCCGGGAACCTCCTCTTGTGCGTGGATGGAGCACCTGGCACGTGAGGATCTGCTCCACTGCAGCCCAAGCAATCACTTTGCATCAGGGTTTTGTGCTGTCCAAGGATTTTGCAGTGGAAAGTTAAGGACTGGTAATGCGTCTGTGTCTCTGTTTAGTCAGGTATATTTGTTTGTTTGTTTGTTTTCTGCATATCTTTGATGCCACTAAATTTGTGACTTGACTTTAACACACGTTGCTTACAGGATCAGCCGCCTCAAAAACCGCAGCCCTCAAAGTCTTTCAGCCCAAGCGTTGGAGGCCAGGGTGAAGCTTCACATACTGTCTGTGCCAGCCCTAGCATCTTATTTTTTAAGCAGAAGCAACTGTACATAAGAACAATTATATATGATAATATGGAAAAGTCTGGCCTTGGATGTTACCAATAGCAATCGCAAAGCCTGTCGTTTTCACACAGTAATTATTTCTTTGTTACAGATTGATGTCCTGAAGGCAGATGTGGAGAGCGCCGAGTGGAAAATTTTGGAAAACCTCATTCTGGAAGACATCGTTGGGCAGATAGGACAGCTGGTCGTTGAGGTGCACATCCACTGGCCCGGCTTTGAGGTCAGTGGCAACGACAGCGCCGTGGTGCGGTACTGGTACAGTCTGCTCCGAGAACTGGAGCTGAAGGACTTCAGGCTTTTCCATACCTACAAAGACTTATCAAAACCACAGATGTTTCTGAAGAAGGAGGCCTTCAATGCCAGTAGCAGTTACACACTGAGCTGGGTAAATACCAGATGGCAATAGCAGAAAGGATTTTTATGGTGTGTAGCTGTGCGCCATCGGGCCAGGCAGCATCGCTGAAGAGCACTTCGGAGTCACTGGCTAAAGTTGCTAAATATGCAGAGATTGCGAGCAAAATGGACTGGCTTTTATTCTTAAGCGTTCTCAAAGGAGCAGGCATTGGGAGAAGACACGTTGCAAATCTTCTTGTACAGCAACACACGTGCCAGTGGGAAGGCGTTCTCAGGGCACGGGGCATCCTGCAAAGGTTTGCGTGAGGCTCTCGAGCCTGCCCTGTGCCTCGCATTGACTCGCGTCTCCCCCGAGCAGAGATCCCCCTGCTCTGCCCCGAGAGCTCTGCCCTGTGACCTGAGCGGTACCTCAGCAGTACCTGCCCTGTGACCTGAGTGCCCTAGAGCAGCACGTGCTGGCATCTGGCTTTAAAAATGCTCAGGAATAAGCTCCTTTCTCGGGAATGGTCAAGAGTGACATTTCCATAAAGTGATCGTGCTTTGGCTTGCACTTTCTTTCCTTTGACCCTGCTTCCTTACAAGGAAAGAACAAATTTCCTTTCTTCCTTTGTAAGAACAAATCTTACGCAAGAATGGTCTGTTCCTACCGACCCTTGAGCTTGCTGGCAAATTTCAGATGAATTTGGCAGAGGTAGAAATCACCACCAGTCGGAAGTCCTGCGTATCTCATTAAGCTGTTGAGCTGAGCAGCCTCCAAGTGCTCTGACCAGAGGCCGTGAAGGTGCTGGCGCCGCAGGACACGAGTCGAGCGCTGCTTGTGCGCAAGGCGGGAGGACACGGGCGCTGCCAAGCGGGAGATGCTGCCATCGGAGCAACCCCTCCCCAGCCACCAGAGGACAGGGCTTCCCTCCCACACCTGCTCGTGGAGCTGCTCGTTTGAAACTACTCTTGCCGTGGCTGCAGCAAGGGGTTCTTCTGCTGGAGAAATAGTTACGTGAAGGAGCCGGGAAAGCTGGGCTTGTCCGTGCGGCCGGTTTGGGGTGCAGCTGGGTGTTTTGCAATGTGCCTGTTGCAGGGCTGCCTCTGGGGGCCTGCGAGCTCCTCACCATGGAACTGCCCTGGCCTCAACCTGGTGTCACCCGGGGGTGCCCTGCGCGGCACTGCAGGCCCCGCTGTGGGTTACGTGCAATGCAGGGGGGGAGCCAAGCTTGGGGAGCTTGTTGAGCTGGAGCAGCTAGGGAACGGGGGAGCTGAAAAGCATATAGTAGGATCTTTTTTATGTTTTTTATAGAATTTTGCATTAAATCAGTTCACACCATTCCCACACGTTTGATGTATGCACTTGGTATCTTCCTTTGGTTTCCACATGACACCCCAGGCAGGAAGAGACCTCTCCCCACAGCAGAAGTTGCTGCAGCCCTTGGTCTCCTCCCTCTCCCTCCCAGAGGAGAACAGCAGTTCTCCTCCTCCTTTGCTCCATGGCACCAGGAGTTCCTTTGTTCCGTGGGCACCAGGAGCCCCGCTTCCCGCCAGGACCTGTGCAGCTCTGCGGCACTCGGAACCGCCTGAGCGGAGCAGACTGGGAGCTCCCCCGTTGTCCACGCAGACCCCAGACCTCCGGCTGGGAGGCAAGAGGGGCAAAACCATCCATTGCCTCTGTGCCCTTGTGCGGTCAGGTCGCATCAGCCCCCGAATCGCACTGGAAAGTTTAATTTGTGGTGAGACGTTCAACACTTTCTTGTTTAAAAACATGCACTCTGGTTTTCAATCCACTGCCTGCCCGTCACACTGACAGTGCCTTGACATGTTGCATAAAGTCTGATTTACTGCCTCTCTGATCCCCTTTTTATTTCCTTCAGAAACAAATGCGCCCACTCTAGTTCCGCCAGGCTGTGCTGAAGGAAGTTACCTCTAAGGGCACTTGCTGCCCCTTAACTGCCTGGCTTAGGGGAAAGGGGGCCGGCGCGTCCAGGCTGCGAATGCTCATAGGTGATGATGGCAGCTGCCTCTGTGCTAGTAACCGAAGCAGTGGCAGCTGCTTCCACAGGCTCTGGGAGCAGCCACGGGATAAATCAGCAAGCCCCTGGGCACGAGTTTTGTGGAGACATCCCGGGCGTAGCCTGGGAGTTGGCACAAGGCAAGGGCAGCTCGGGTACAGCCGCCCCGCGTTGGGAGCAGCAAGAGTTGAACAGCAGCAGCACAGACGTGGGCAGCGTGCAGCCAGGGCTGTGAGGGGCTCCCTTCAAATGCAGGAGACGGTGCCCCATTCCCAATATACAGCTTCCTGGAAAAAAACACCCGTAATCAGAGGATGGCTGGATATCCATTTGTCAAAAAAAAAAAAAAAAGGGAGATGGCAAAAGCCCAAGTGCAAGCCCTGATTTATTAATAGAGCATAAAAAATACCATCTTTAGCACTGCATGGGCTTTTGCTCTTGTTTAGCCTACTAATAACTATGCTGTAAATAACTTACTATCATTTGTTTCACGTTGGTACTTCATGAAGTAGATAGCAGTTAAAAAAAAAAAGATGTGCTCCCTTTCAGAGCTTGAAATTCCAAAGGGAGGCAGGCGTTTCATCATGTTTTGCTCCGAAGCAGAAGGCAGCAGTATCTGTTAATCACTGGAGTGGGCTGGAGCTCTAGCCTGGCTCTTCCTTGCCTGAGACTTGCGTTTGGGCATGTGCTGAGCTCATCTCCTGCTCATGACAGCCAGGTAGGGTCAGCAACAATGTAGGCCACGGTAAATACGTCTGCTGCAAGGGAAGATTCAAATAACTATGGTAATTTTTAAAGAAACCTTATCTAGGATCCAGCCTAGATAAAAGCCATTTGTCATTTTGGAGGCAGTTACATGATCTTATGGGAGAAAATGAACAGCTTGTATTCTGTGCACTTGCTCTTTTCTATCTATCTCAAGTCTATTAACGAGGAGTTATAACTTTCCTCTCTGAGAACCTGCCTCTGCGTCCCTACCCCGTCTGCTAACTTAACCTTTTACCTAGAGGAGTGAATCTTCAACCGGCCGGCTCCCGCGCTGCCTTTCTGCAGGGCACCCAGGGCTCCTCCGAGCGCCGTCAGCCTGCAGCCCGCTGCCTGTGCTCAGGGCTGGGGCTGCCGCTGCAGGGCTTGGTTGTTACTGGCACAGTGAAAACGAGGAGCAGAGTACGGTCTAATCCCCCCAAACTAACACTGTTAAGACCTGATCCTGCAACACGAGCCTTCCCCACGGCATCCACTGCAGCACCGAGGGGGACGCTTCCTGACACAGGGTGCTAACACAGTTCTCCGAAGAAAGCCGTCGCTTTTCTGAATGCCAGATGGGTTTCTTTGGAGGTCTCAAAAATTGACCCAAAAAAAAGAGCCAAAAAAAGGCTCATGCATTTCTGACTTCTTGGCCCGCTCCAAAGCCTCAAGTTTCTGGCAAGGAATTGCGGGCCTGGTCTTCGATCACATCTGTAAATGGTGGCAGGTTGTTCCTCGCTAGCAGGCGGGACACCCCTCAATCTGTGAAAGATCAAAGAAAACACACACAAAAAAAGCAAAAAAACCACATGCCTGGCTTTTCTCGGCAGGTGCCAACAAGACATGACACCTAGCAGCACACCTGGAGAAAAAGCACTCGGTCTCTCTGGTGAATTATTCAACATCTGAGATCATCTGGTTTGTTCAAAAACTTTCCTTTTGTGAGCTTCATTAGATACCCCCTTGCCCTTGAAAGGCTCCTCAGGGTTACTTAGTAGGAAACCACTCCTGAGTTATTCTGGCTTGTTAAGATGATGTGACATTTAATTGCAGTCAGCATAAGCCTGTTTTAGGGATGGTGAAAATTCAGAGCTGACCTACATTTGGAGGGATTTTTATGGCTCTTGCTCTCCGCTCGCTTGCATGGGCAGAATGGGAAGAATAAACGTATCTCCTTCCTCAAACAGAAGAAGAAAATATTACCCTGTAATATTACCCAATTTCTTTTTTCAATATTGGAAGGAATCTGACAAAAACAATGCCAGCAACTCAAGCTCACTAGTATTCAGCAAGGATCAAGGGGGAGAAAGCGAGGAGTTTGCTACCAAGAAATCATTGCAGCAAAACCCAGCATGAATTGGAAAACTCGGGGGAACGGGACAAGCTTATTTTTAATGGAGATGGTTTGCCTGACAAGTGACTTCATTCAGAGAGCAACTTCCTTCTTCATCCCCTGAGCAAATAGTATTTGGAAAGGATTATGTTTTACAGAGTACAGTTGGAGGAGGTGAAGGAAAAATACTGGATAAGGATGCAGAAGCAAAATGGAAAGTTCTCTAACGCTAACTAGCCCGTGTTAAGAAATTTAAGCATAAGGAAATTATGCTGGTGTAAGCTAAGGCATGAAGCTGTTGCAGCTCTTATAGCACAGTTCATTTTTGGTTTGCTCTATGTTGCTTTACGAGAGCTTAAGCTCTGCTGAAAGACACTTACTCCGCAGTAGAAGTGTTTGGCTGGTGAGCGATGGCAGCACAGCCCCCGCGGGGTGACCGTGCCCGTGTCCGTAACGTTCCCGTCACCGAGACGACTCCCTCGAGGGCGCGCGTTGCGCTCCGCCTGCACCTCCGGCCGGGGCCCACGCAGCCTCGGCCTGGACGTGCCCCAGAGGTAGGTGCAGGAAGGCGAGGCGAGCGAGGCTTCGCCGCCGGCACGGGAGGAGCGCGGGGCCTGGCGTCGCGCTGCCGGATCCGCTGGGCTTTCCCTTGGAATCGGCCCCGGAAGGCTGCGACGCTACGTGGTGTGCTCAACATCTGCCTCTTGTTAAATACTGGCTTTTTACAAGCCGGGCTCAGAAATTTCTGGATATATCATAATTTAGATGTTTGTTCCTCCTAGTGAGGGCAAAGACTGAGCAACCCTATCTTACTAGGGACCCTTATAAGCTCTGCGCAAAACAGATGCCAAGACCATCTGCTTCAGGAAAGGGCTCCTCATCAGCAAGCTGCATGAGGATATGTGGGATATCCCCCTCCCTCCCACATGAAAAACGTCCAGGGAAAAGACGGCACAAGACCAGAAGAGCTATCAAGTTTCCAAGGCAGAACTCCAAGACTGATGGAGATGGCTCACTTAAAATCCCTGCTGCAAATGTAACTGGAACAAATAAAAGTGTCAGCAAGCTGCCACCTCATCCATTAGAGCCGCAGGCATGGGATCAAGAGGAAGGGAATTACCCTGCACTCCCCATGTGCTCCCCGCATCCCTTGCGGCCCGCGAGCCGCCAGC
Organism: Nothocercus julius; assembly: GCA_013398735.1. Lineage (NCBI taxonomy): Eukaryota > Metazoa > Chordata > Aves > Tinamiformes > Tinamidae > Nothocercus > Nothocercus julius. The sequence goes on along the minus strand of VZSV01000006.1, from coordinate 14,008,715 downwards.
CCTCACACGCAGCCCCTCTCCAGTGACTCCCTTGCATTTTCCACCTCATGCTAGAGGACAGTGAACTGGGGAAACTCAAGACAAGCTGTTCCCCGTTCTCCAGGAGCTGCTTTTCTCTGGATCGCTCCGCTCCCACAGAGAGCACGGCCCAGAGGTCTCTGTCCAGACTTGCTCTAACATTTGCATTGGACCAATTTCTGGCAAAAGGCAAAACTGGGACGAGGAGGGAAGGACGTGACCAGAGCTAATTAGCCCCCAAGATAAATCTCTGCCCAGGTGGTTGCTGGAAAGGCAAGTCCTGCCTCAGGCCGCGCCGACCCTCGCTGTCCATCCTTGTGCAGAGCGAAGCCGTTGACAGCGCGAGCTTTGGAGTTCATGACTTCAAAGCTGACAAGAGGGAATCACGCTCATAAAAATCCCCCCCGCCGGCTTCAGGGCAGATGTGAGAAATTCCACAGGAGATTAACGCTGGGAGCAGCAGCGAGGGACAAAGGAGGTGGCTGCAAGTTTCCAGGGGAATTCTGAGTCGGGGCTCTCTGCAAACATTTAAGCTGAATTCATGAACTCCAGCAGAAGTTTTTGAACGAACATTTCTTTTTTCTTCCTCACAACAGAAGAATGTTAGTCCATTACTGTATTAATGTATTTATATGGGGGAATTGAGGAGATGTATAGGAAACAGCACCAACTATGGCACCATTACACTTTAAATGCTTTTAAACGTTTGGTGTAAAAAAAAAAAAAAAAAAAAAAAAAAAAAAGTTTCAGATATAGGAACTAACATAGAAGATTCCTGGAAAATTTGGAAAATTGTTTTATTTTTGTATCTGCTCTAATTCCCCCTCTCCTCCCCAATTCCATATACTGACAAGCTGTTAGTACCTATCTAATTAGGAAATGCATTTGAAGAGGAAAAACATTCCAAATGATTTCAGCCCGCTACCTCCTTACACAGCACGCAGACAGACAACAAGATTACCTACATGGGAAAGTAAAAGGAAAACAAATGCAAATTTGGTGTAGGTAGGTGATGGAATGAGTAGCCAGTAGAAAGAACATGAGATATTGGCTTAAAGTGCATAAATTTCAGGTTCACTTTAGCACGTGCTCTCTGAAGAATAAAACAGACTTGTTAATTAAACCTCCAAAAGATGTATTTTTTTCTTTTTTAAAAGGGGTTTATTCTGTTACCACACTTTTGCTATCAGAGTGTCTTACCTTCCAGCCTACTGCTAATTTTGGCCATTACTCCTTTACCATCGATCATAACTAAGGAACAGTGACTGGATTTTTAGTAAACAACAATATAGTGCAATTCAAAACTCCGATTCAAGACCGATCCACTGGACAAAGCTGTTGCACCTCTTCTTTATTTCCACTATGAAGTTTAAAAGACTTTTTCCTGCTTCCAACTTGCATTAGTTCCACATGAACAGTGCAAGAAAATGAGTTTAGCTGAACTGTGGTACAACTGGAAATTAGAAGAAACTAGAAATGATATGAAATGTTTGATGTGGACACTGCCCGAGGGAAGAATTCAGTAAAGATAAGTAAACTTTTTATAAAAAGATTTATTAAAAATAAGCTCTTTAAGAAGAAAGTGACATCTATATACATTAACTTGTCAAACTCTGTGGGGCTTATAATACAGTGTATTCCACGCTGAACATGAGAGATTTACTTTGTTGCTGTTTTTTTTTTTTCCCAAAAATATTCATCATGCTTATTAGAACTTAACAGCACGTGGAAAGAGAAGAACATCACTACACAGCCAAAGAGCACCCACTACAAGGAAACCTTCGATATGAGGAGCAGCTGCAAAGATGAACATTGCTGATGAGCACGATGCAAGTGTTAAATCTAAATACAGACAAAAAACATTGCCTGCAGTGCATACAGCTAAACTGAAGGCTACGCAAGCTTCTGATGACTTCTTCATTTCTGCTGTGTATGAGCAGATCTTAGCAAGTGGCTTTCTGTTCTCTAAAGTTAAAACAATTTCGGGGACCACAAAAATACTACCAAAAATGCACGTAAACAAATGTATCTTTTCCAGCTCCATTGCTAGCTATCAAAGATTTGTCCTTTGAATTACAGCATGTAATTATATAACCACTGGTTTTCTCCTTTAACTCTACACACATCTGACACCCAAAACCACATTTTCTTAAAATTATTTTATTTTACAAAAGTATTTTGCACAAAAAAAGAATGACATGACAAACTAACACCTGATGCTGCATGCTTCACTGACCTCAGCCTCTCACACTCAGAGGTCATATTTAGATATTTTTTTCCAGTCCATTTTTTTGTCATGAAGATCTCCTGTGTTGGGGAGGATATATAACGCCCACGGAGAACAGCTGTATGACAAATGCCTACCCATCCTCAGAGCAGAATTCACTCAAATCTCAGATGTCAGCAAGACTTACAACTTCAGCTCTCTGTAGCATCCTCTTTAGTCCCACAGTTTAATAAGGCCATCCCAGCCGCACGTAATGACTTTGGAGGTTTCGTGTGGGTGCCAGACAGCACCAATGCAGACTTTATCATGGGCTTTTACCCTGCTGTAGAGTTTTGTTGTCTTCCAGTCCCAGATGTTAAGCTTTCCATCTGCATCTCCGGATATCACATAGCTGTATTCAAAGGGATTAGAATAAAAGCTCTTGTTATCAAGTGTTCTTGTTATCACTGTATACCGAGCCGGGGAAAAGTGCTTCCCCCAACGAGCTTCCCATGGGACTGTCTGAAGTCATTCCTGCCTGGGAAGGAGCACTGTGCCGTGCTCTGAGCAGCGCCAGCCCTGCACAGGGCGGCTCACGGACCGCCAGGTGCACGTGCTGAGCACCAGGACCACACCGGGCGCAGCTGGAACAGCACTGAATCCGTCAGGAAAAGAGCGAGTGCTAGGAGCCTCTCACACCTACAGACACTTCACTTCTGCTTTGCTGAGGTCATTCTCCTGTTTTCAAAGTAATGAAAGTTTTATGCATCGGGAAAGATGCAGGCACCCTGTTCCTGAGCAGACAGTGCGGGCAGGACGCTGCGCTCGGAGCAGATGAAGGTGCCACAAGAGACCTGCAAATCGGAGAAACGGGGCAGCTCTGGCACACAACTGTTCCGGACACTGCTGGCATGCAGCCAGGAGGCCGCCCCTGCCCTGTACAGGCAGAAAGGCAGAGCAGGGAAGAAGAGAAAGGCTCTGCTGCTGCACTAGGGCTGGGCCAAGCAGGGGAGCCTCTGCGGAGTTTAGCACAGCAAGAGAAGGGGAATTTGGATCATGTTGACCGTTTTCTGAAACATTGCTCCAAGCAACAGCCGAGCTTCTCAGTCCTATCAAATGACACGAGCAATCTGCTTTCTGCTGCTTGCCTGCAGACGCGTCTGATCTGACCTGGTGGGAAGGCAGCGCAGCAGTGGGTGCTGCAAGGTTTCAGAAAGGAACCCAGTGTTTAAGATGAAGCTCAGTCCCACAGAACTCACCTCATGTCAGGTGAAAAATCCACTTGACAGGCATAGCCAGCTACCATGTGACCTTTGAAGATTTTCTTCTTGTTTAATCTGAACCTGTTCTGAGCTCCAAAAATCAGAATTTGGTTATCCATTGACTGACAAGCCAGCCATTTCCCTAAAAGGGGCAACAAAGATAGGCATCAGAATGCTGCATCTGAAGAAACAAGCTTCACTGTAGAGTTTTAAAGAGGCACCAGGATCTCTTTTTTTTTTTTTTTTCTTCCCTTTTAATATTAAAACTATAGTTCTGTTGTTGAAAGTAAGATATTTATACTGGAAAGCAAATACAATTTGATATGAAATTGTTAGCTGTGCAGCAGTTGGTCTATCACTGCAAGTGACAGTTTAATAACACTGAAGCTATTTAATTGACACCGAAGGTATTTAATTTGGGCCAAGACAGATTTGGTCCTATTAGAAGAATTTGTACTGAGTATTGGAGGCAGTTTGATTCTGATAAAAGCAATAAACACCAGTGCAACATCAACATGCAAGGAGCACTGAAGTGACATGGGGTTTATCTTATGCAAATATCTTAGCAGCAGCACTGGCAGGGTCATGTACAACATCAGGCTCTGCTTCATCTCGCTCAGCAGTTATCAGCAATTCCCACATTGCTCCTCTTAAGATTTTAAACGCAGCTAAGAGTACATTGGAGCTCTGTGGAAAGAAAGAGTCATTTTACCCTGCCTGCATCAAGGTCTAAATTTAAACAGACACAGTCAGTTATCCTGATATAACCCCTCATTTGACATACTTGTTCTTCTTAAAACTTAAACCAGATCCTCTCCACTCTTCATGCACAAGCTCATTCAACAGGAGGAAAGGGTGGCAGCAAGGAGATGCAGCATGGAAACATTACAGAAACATAACCAAGAAGAGATGCCTATGGAAACTGGGTCTGAGAAGGCAAAGAAGTGTTAACCTACCATTTGGAGACAAAGTCACAGCCGGCATCGAGTGCATGCTTGGCTCAGCTATGTACTTGAAGTCTACAGGAATATCCCTGCAAAAGGAAGAAGTATGAGCTTTATGAAGACACAGAGAGGGTCCAAAGGGCTGCCTGGGGCAGCTGATTTACTCAGCCACAGCATCACGGAGACGCAGTGGAGGCTCCCACGGAGCAGCTCGGGAATGTCACAGGGAGACCTCCAGCTCCAGTGCGGCCACCTGCAGAGCAGCCCCTCACAGGGTGCCTGGCCCCACAGCCAGTGGCCCAAAATCTAAAGCACTGCTGTAATTCCAGCTGTTAGACCAGGACTGGAACATGGAAACACTCCTGCACCTCCAGCTTGACCGCAGCTCTTACAAGACTCCTGTGTAGGTAGCAGGACTAAACTGATACACAGTCTTATTAACTTGTGTTTTAATTAGACAGCTTGTCTGCCCGTCATCTTCTCTAAGAGCAACAAAATAAAATCAGCAAACAACCCCCCTGTAATTCTCACCCTCTTTTCTCCAATAATGACCTTTTCCTCCTGATCTCTCCCAAGCGGGCTGCCATCAACTCTGAATGCTCATAGCTAAGCTGAACTCACTACGCTTCATTCAATACTGGACTGAGCCATCTTTTTGCTGCTCTAATCTTTTTTGCTGGTCTAAGTTATTTAGCACTATCATTAAGAGCATACACTGTTCTGTACAAAAGCATGTGGATCTAGGAGAAAAAAACAAGTACCTGAGACAAGTACCGTCTAATCCTTCATCCTCAGAACAGCGATTTGGTTTTAGCTATGCAAACAGAGTTGCTAACAGGCTGTGCACATCCACAGCACTGCTTATCCCCTAAATAACGCTAGGCAAGAGGAAAGAAACACACAGCTCCCTCATTAAACACAAGAAGTCTCCAGCAGAAAATGGATGGGACCAAGATACTCAGCAGAAGATGCCGCAGGACGCTCTGTCGCAGGCGCAACGATGCGGACCTCAGGGTCACCCACCCACTGAGAACACCCTGGGCGCACAGGGCCTGGGTGCCTGCCCCTCTCCAACCCAGCCTTGCTGGGCTCCCGCGTTAATATCCAAGCAGCTTCACATCCCTTCTAGGGCAGGATGCAGCCAGCACTGCAGCAAGCCCGGGTCCAACTGCATTCCCAGCACCCAGAACAATCCTCTGTTCCCCCAGGCCATGAGTCACCTGCAAAGGAAACCCCACAAATCCCCTTCTAGGTAAAAGCAATCCCTTTGAAAGTCACGTTGAAAACGTCTCGTTATCACAGAAAACATATCTCCAATGTTGGTTTCTGCTGCATTGATAAATTAAAATGCAGCGCGGGCTCTCCTGCCTTCTCACTCTCTTCAAATGAAAGTGGACTCGTCGTTAATTCAAGTTTATTCCAGACTGCTCTGCTGCATGCTGAAACACCCTGGACAGAGCCGGGGCACCAGCAGCACGTGCTGCAACTCCAGCGACCAGGCAGGAAACACACACTTCTGTTTCACATTTGTTTTGAGTCAAATTACTAAATGAGAAGCCAGATCAGCCTGCCCCTGCAAGCACCCCCCCGAAATAGATATATTGCCCAGCTCATTTTGCTGCTTATCCAGGTAGTATCAGAAGCAAGTGAAGGAGGTGAGACAAAGTAACATGCTGCCTCTTGTTATTAAAAGAAAGGGGAGAGAAGACGACATCCGTGACAACCACTATCACTGCTGCAAAGATAAAGATCAAATGGAAAGTAAAAGCTGGCAAATTTAAAAGAAATCCAGTAAAGAGAGGGAAAAAAAAAAAGTCACTAACCAAACCACCTGATCTGCAAGAGCCCGTCCTGTGCTTGCAGCAACCGGCTAAGAGCAATTCAGTGCCCAAGAAAGTGAGATCTCTGCACGTAGCTGTAGAGGAAAGGAGAGCAAAATTCCCCATGGAGAAGCTGCCCGCTGTGATGAAGCCTGAGATGCCACCTACCAGCTCCGGCCAAGTCAGAGTGTTTACAAAACATATCCCTAAATTCCTCTGCACAAGTGGAACTAAGCAATTAGACCAGCTTTAGTTACTGGCTTTTAAGGCCGTATTTGGGTCATAATTACTTTTAAGGCTGCTTTGTTTCTCTAGAATAGTGAAAAATATTGCACATTTAAACATGTTAATAGGTACAATAACCAAAGTGACGAATTTTCAAACATTATTTTCCTTATAAAGGTAATAATAAAAAGAGATTCAAGGTAGAACAAGGGAGCTCTTTCTTTGGTGCACAGCAAGCTCAGGACGTACTTTTTTCCATCAGAAGGAAAACTGCTACTGGGACAATCAGGTTGCAATGTTCCCATCCCAGAGCCTTTCCCGTTGTTCCTCGCAAAGTGACCAAACCCACATGCCTTACTATTTATTTTAGCCCTCAACACAAAGCTGCCAAAACAAGGGCGATCCAATCTCGTGGAAACAAGAGGCCTGCGTGAGCGAGATGCTCCTGCTTGCCAAGGAGGAGATGTCCCCAGCAGACAGAGCGCTCGAGGGGTTTTGCTTTGAGGAGCTGAGTCAATCCATGGGGCTAATTCCGAAGCACTTGGAACTCTTGGAACAATGTGTGGGGACAGCACTGCGTGGACAGCCCCAGCCCGAGTCGCCAGGCCTGGGTCGCTACCTCGGCAGTGACAGCAGCGGATCACAAACACACGGAGAGTTTTGCTGGCTGCTTGGGTAATACTCAAGAGCCTCCAATCTGTGGTATTTGTCTAGACTAAGGCGGGGAAAAAAAACCCTGGGAAGGAACTCCTCAGTCACAGAAATGCCAAACATCCGTAACGTGTAAAAGCTTTTCATACGCGAAGGGAAAAATTAAGGGAAAGCTTAAAAGATATGGGACTGTTCTTTCAAAAAAGGGCAGGAAAGTCTTCAGTCCCAGATGCTCATTGGAAAAAAAAAAAAA
>VZSV01000006.1:13972981-13999751 GCA_013398735.1 Nothocercus julius | reverse complement strand
ATAAAATAAAATAAAATAAAATAAAATAAAATAAAATAAAATAAAATAAAATAAAATAAAATAAAATAAAATAAAATAAAATAAAATGTGTGGGAGAAGATTCTGTTAAGTTGTGGAGATATACTAATTCAATCTGAAAATTCAAGTCAAACTAACAACTTATTGCTTGAAAATAGAAATTGGGGGTTGGGGATACTAAGTAGAGGCATACCTGCACAATTTTCTTATCGGACATTCCTGCAACAAAGAGATTTTGCTTATCTTCATCAGGATTGAATTTGACACAGTAAGGAACCTTCCTGTTTGTGAATCTTGAAATACATTGCCCTGGAAGAGAGAAGTCATTCAGAGCGGGTCAGCCTGGATGGTCTGTGAGCTGGTGAATTTACTGCAGATAAAACAATAATTTCTGTTTAGTTCACTTGGAGCAGAAAAGTACTTGCTTTAAACCCTCTGACAGAACTAAAAGGTAGGACTTACAATGTGCTTTAAATTGCCCGTCTTCCATGTGTTTGCATATGCATCTGTATCTGTATAGACATATACACACACAAACTTTTCCATGGCAAACTTTTCCTCCCAAACCACGTAACTGCTCCTTTGCCTACGTGCCAGCAGGCAGTTTGAGCAGTGTCTTTATAAAGCACCACCTCATTAGGAGCCGAGTTCTTCCTGACAGGAGACACGAACTCCTCATTCCTAAGCCTAGGAACAGGTAGCAATAATCCAGCTGCAAAACAAAATACTGGCCTCCTCTCCTGGCCTCTGCCATAAATACTCTCATTACATATTCTCCATAACGTGTACAAGCTTCCAGAAGCCTATTTTAGTCCAAAAGCTCAATACATTTCACAGGTATCTAGATAACAGTTCTGACTCAAGGCTGGAGAATCTGACCTATATATTTCTGTCTGAGTGGTACCACTGATAGCATCTTTTCCAAACATGGGAGCTTCTTGTCTTCTTTCAAATGCACCTATTTTAACCAATACTGACAACACTTACCCTGAATTTTTTTTTAAATTATTATTATTAAAGAAACTAATTGGCACAGAATGTTCTTAGGTAGCTCTGTGAAAACACCAAATCTATCTGCTGCTCCCTCTACCAGGAGTTCACTTTCCACATCTGTTCTTTTTCAGAGTGCTCTTTCAAGTTCAGGTTAACTGAAATATCATGGAAATAACGGGCTGAAGGCTTTGGCCAATATCTTATTTTCCCTGGAGAATTTGAGCTCTTTATAGTAACAAGAAGTCTTCTCTGACTGTTCCTAGCTAGGCTGTGGAGAAAAAAAAAAAAAAAAAAAAAAAAAAAAAAAAAAAAAAAAAAAAAAAAAAAAAAAAAAACTTCCACATGTATCCATTTGTCAAGATAAATTAATCTAATTAATTAGAAATTCCCTACAGTCCCCTGCCTGCTGTTCTCTCCTCTTGAAGGAGAGGACAGAACAGATGCACAACAACTATGAGTAAATTTTGCTTAATGCATTGCTGGGAGTTGTGAAAAGGTGATAGAGAAGAGCAAGACCTAAAAGGCTATTGGAAAAGTTGGTAAAATATAATCTACTCGTGATAGTAACAGCAGAACAGTATTAGTGGAGCAAAATACCAGTGACCGATCCAACATCGCCTGGAAGCATTCTGAAGATTTAACTTGCAAAATGGTCAAAACACAGTGCACCTAATCTATACCGAGTAGTAGCACATCTGCCATTGCTGCTGGCCTGAAAATTACTTTGCTGTTCCATAAATGCTGTGTCTTTTTGAGTCTGTGTCTGCATTAGTAAACCAAGGAGCAGCCAGCAAGAGTGCCAGGCCCAGAACTCGGTCTCCTCTCTCGCGTCGCTGCCACAAGGGCCGTGACGGGGCTTTGGCCTGGACAAACCACCGCTCTTCCCAACCCATTCCTGGGCACGGCTCAAGACTTGGCACAGGGCAGGCTCCGCTGCACATCTGCAGTTTGGATACGGCCACCATTTAGAGACCAAGCTAGTTAAACTGATACTGGTGCGGCCAGCCCATGCTAGCTGGCTCCAGGCTCCGAGTAAGTCAGAGAAGACTTTCTACATAAACTTTGGAGTTACAAAGCTAGAAAACTTTTAGATAAAGAACATTCTTAAAACCATTTTGCACAGCAGCAGCAATATGCTTATTCTAAGTCCTATGTATGTACAAATAGGGAGTGCCTGTAAGGCTGCAGGAAACAAACAGTTATTACAGTACTGGCTATTTTGAAAATACTTTTCTTGGATGAAAATACACTTGAGAAAATACACTTTCTTGTGGAGAAATTTTCTTCCATGGAAAAAAAAATATAAGTGAAGAAAAATTTTTGGACAGATCTGTAAACACAGAATTCATAGTTCAAAATTGTGAGGGGCTGCTTACTGACAAGTCTAAAAGCAAAAATAATGTAACATGGGCTATCATTTTATAAACATGGCAAATACACACAAGAAAAAGGCTGAAGTGATCTCTTGCTTTGAATTATTATAGATGGTGTAACAGCAGGACTAAGGAAATGCATTTCAGTCCCCAAAGGTTTATTTTAAAATACTTTAAACAGCTCCGCTTGTGCACTTGACAGAGTCATTCAGCATTTAGTGAACTTGTCAAGTCTCTTGCAGGAAAAAATTATGCTCTAGCACCCCCCAAACCCGCTACTTTTCCCTAACAATGCAACATTTTAAGGGTTGTGTAATTTAATAACAGATTTATTAAGAGTAATAATTATTCTTCCAGATTATGCATATGTAGGTCAAAAGCTTGATTTAAATGAAAACATGCAATTAACTAATTTGATAAAGTTTTACTTGTCTTTTTACTCAAAATTGTTCTAGGAATACAAAAAGCTAACAGAGTCTTTTCAAATAAACAGAAATACAAAGTATTGATAATTGTGTCAATTACATCATAGGATGCATCATTGATGGATATTTAGGAAAAAAAAAAAAAAAAAGGCCACAATATTCCTATAATGAAAGCTTGAACACTGAATGACAAGAGGTTAAGGATACAACTTGACAGGCTGATAGCAGGTCTTGGCACTGAATTTTAACCAGTGCCAAGTAACTGTGCATAGGTGCAAGCCTACCTGTCTCAGTGTCCCAGAGTTTAAGGTAGCGGTCGTAGGCTGCACTAAGAAAGCGAGTGCCAGCATTATTAAAGGAGATGTCTCGGACAGCTTTACTGTGCCCTATGGGACAGAAAAATCAGGATGATAAAGTTACACCCATTTATGTTAAGGATTACAGTTTCTGGAAAACATTACTGAAGTTAAGAGACAGACTTATTCAAGCTAAGAGACAGACCAGAGGCTTTAGCAAATTTCTGGAGAACTAGAGAAGTGTTTACAGAAATTCTTTATGAGTAAACCTAGTTGCAGCAGCTCTACCCAACAGGTAAACCAGCAACCCACACCTCTGAAGCATGGAGAGAGAAACAGCAGTGCTCCACAGAATCAAGTGCTGGGCATCATGCACAAACTGATATGCAAGCAAAATTTAAGGTATTGTTGGATTCGAAGATTGCTCCAGACACTATTAAAGGCAGCAATAGAAGCTTAAAACACTATACTAAATGTTAACATCTGATCTGAGAGCAAGAAGAAAAAGAGAAACAAACATTACAGGAGATTTCTGAGAAGATATATTTAAAATGAAACACCAGGTACAAAATATGGAAAATACTAAAGAATTCTTTCAGTTTGTGTTAACCTCACTACCCCAACCCCAAATTCTTGAGCTTTTGCCCCCCAAAAATGGAAGGACATTCTGAGAAAAAACAGTTAGAACAGACTACTGAGACAGGGTCTTTTTTTTTTTAGGCCATCATTTTTGCCATACCGTTGTCATCAGAAATATTAGGTAAAAAGACTTTGTTGTCACTCAACACAGAGTCTCTCAAATACTGTTCTAGAAATGTTGCCATTTTAAAAGGAGAATCAGATGCTTTTGCTCTGCAGTGAAGGCTCCTAAGTTCATATTCATCTTTCCCAGATATCTGCAAAAGGCATCTATTATATGAACAAAGACTGTACCTGAACTTAAAAAGACCCCTTTGCACTAGAAACTCAGCTAGCCCAGAAAAAAACACCTGCTAGACAGCGAGGTCAACAGACCATGAGATGCCCTTACTGCACAAATACTGTTACTTTCCGCAGGATGATGAGGTCATTTTATTTCACGTGTGACTTCTTAAGGACATGGGAAAGGGAAAGGAGTCTTGTATAAAGCATCGACTAATACGGTACACTAACATTTTAAGGGTCTTACGGTGTTATTATACCACCATTAAGTTACTTGGAATAATGACAAAGGTTCACTAAAACCTTGCAGCCTCTTTGATTCTTATTGCTCAGATCATACTGGCTAACATTTGCCAGATGCCTACATCAGATTTGCCTCAAATGCCTCTGTATGACAAAAATCATAAACTAATCTAATTCATATTCATCCAGGAAGTTGTTTTAAATATAAATTGTTTAAATATAAGTTGTTTAAATATAAATTAACAGCTTGGTTATTACAAAAATTATTACCAGTAAATGTTCGTAGACATCTTCGATCACCATATACCTCCCATAGCTAGGAAGAAAAAAAAAAAAAGAAAAAAAAAAAAAAAAGAAAAATGATAGGAAAGAAGAGGCAATAATTGTTAAATAATGGCACTGAAATTAAGTGCAATCACAACAACATCACTTAAAGAGTAATTAATAACAACTAAGGTGCCTATTCACAAAAGCACTCTGTCATCTTATGAACAAAAAGTCCTATAAAAGTAAAAAGATCAGACCAAATTTCAACTCTGAGGCCCATAAGGTATTTATTTTGCTTGTTAACCCTTCACAGTTTTTTATTTTTTAACATATATAAAATAAAAATGTATTTATATAGCACATGTAATATATATATATTTACAGTATAATCTTATTTTAGTTCAACATACATTACTTCATAAAAGCAATCTGCATCTACTGAAGCATCTGTGAACTGTAAAACTAGGTTTTATAACAAATGAATTACTACACTAGCAAAGGCAATAACCTCAGGGACTTGGAACCTTCTAAATGCTATTACTAAATAATTAATGCTGTTCTAACCCCCACAGTCTTGGACATTATTTCTGTCTTTGTTCCAAAAAAACTTGCAGTCTAAAGATAAGAAAATCAAGCAAGAAAATAAAATGCCACACAAACAGAAAGTTATGTGGTGGAAATACTAAATACTTAAATGCTCTGTATTAAATGATATTAGAAATGTACATAAAATTATAAAAATAACTCACCTTAATTTTGCAGTCCATAGAGCAAGACAACATTATGTGCCCAGAGAGAGGAAACAATCTAACTGCACTGACACCCTGTAGATAAGAACATAATTAAACAGTGAGAGAAACAGCTAGATCTTTGATTTTCCTCATTTCATCTCCTTCTTTATTCTTTTAAATCCTATAGCTTATCTTCACAAAATGCATAGATAGCATATCTGAAAAACAAACAACCCACCCACATTCCATTTTAAAAACAGTGATACATTTTGAACTGATTCCCTTCAACAGTTGTAATAAACCTTCCTTCGTTGCCCACACCATTACTGTGGCAACCACACAAAGAAATACAAATCGTCGGTTAGGATGACACTTTGACCAAATGCCAACATTACAGAAATCTCTCTCCTGAGAACTTTAGCTCTTTGCAGTAAACCTTTTTCTAAATAACTTGTGTTTTGTTTTTCAAATATAAATCCCAATGCTGCAGCAGTGCTACTGGGGCATCTAAATAGTCCCTGGGGCCACATCCAATTCAGACTTCCCCAGTGATAGTAACTTTGCAGATTCTGAACCTGCAAACACTACAGTATATCTTTTTATTTTTAGTCAGGAGAGTTGCAGTATTCCTGAAATTAATGAGTGCGCTATTCTTCCAGTTAAAAGAGAAACAAAAATGAAACTAATCCAAAACAAATGCTTTAAGTGGTAGAGGACGCTGTTTCTGCCAGATTGTTTTAGGGCTGGTCTTCTTTTCCTTTTTAAAGTATTCCTACCTGACCCAAGAAACTCCTTGAATGACATATATGCCAGAAGTTTCTGTATATCAGTCTTTTTCAGATGGACTAAGTGAGAAAGTTTTCCTACAGAAAAATAGAGAGCTTCACTTCCTACCTTCATTATTAGTAAGTTACAGACGGTGAACTCAGACTTCCCATCTATATTTCAGGTACTCTTGGAGAAGGAAGTTCAGACAACTGCCAAGACTCATGACTCGATATGGCTTCTTTCCCTATCACGCCAATTACTCTATTCATACTCCTCTAGTTCCTCCCACTCTGGTTGGAGTTGAATGCTTTTTCCTCCCTGCTGTTTCCTCCTTATATTCCTCCAGCTTTTCTTGGCTTGTCAGCTAGTCTTCCTTTTGCTTTTCCCAAGTGTATTTTTATTTATCTTGCTTGTTTGAAGGAAAAAGGTATTTTTTGTATCAATCTGTTCTAGTGGGTTGACAAGCACAGAATTGACTAGAGGATTGTGAAGGGAACTGTTACTCTGGAAAGCTAGAAGTTCTTTAATACAGCAACCTTTAAAGAAGTGTTTAGAACTGAAACTCAGCTAAAAACGCGTAAGTGCTCCCTGTATTATCCACCTTGGGTAGCCAACTTTCGGTTGCCATTACAGAGCTGTTTGTTGAAGACCAGCATATTCCCTGAAGCAATACTGAAATTCAGAGACAAAGGAACATCAATTCCAGTATAGGACTTTACTAGCTTGATAAGCGAAACACTGCTCTAATACCAAAAGTACATATATAGTTATAAGATCTGTCACAAAGAACATATAAAAAGGCAGACCTTTGAAGTCGATAGCTATATTTGGGGAATTGTATAATACACTGCTGTATTATAATCACAAAGCCTAGCATTTTTTTCACAAGTTTGACATAAAATAAAGCCCTTAAATGCTTTTATGACACTGATGTGATATTCGGAGATCTCTAGAATTAGCCTTATGCTTATTCATATGGAAGTTTAGAAAAGAACCCCAAAAAGTTAATGAAGAGTATTTGTTCCTTACTTAAAGGATGTCAGAAAGTCATTATGCTCATGTAAAAGTATATACAGATAAAAAAACAAGATCTCAACTGAGTACACAAATGCCTTGTATGGGCATATACACAACCAACTACATGTATAATACTGGAATAAGAAGGAATCTCTTCCCTCTACCGATACTTCAGTCTTAGGAAAGTTACTAGCCTCAGAGAGAAAACGAGATGTTCTTATGATGGATACTCACAGACAAGATTTCCTACCTTTGTATGTCCAGACCACACATGGATTTGTTTCTTTGGAAGATAGCATTTCTCTGGTGGCACTGTAGAACGGAGATTAACTCCAACATCTTGAGGGACATGAAGATAAGATCTCCCCTGATAGTCATACATTTCCTTGACTAAAAAAGTAAAGATAAAATTCTGAGAATCCAAGAGACTGCATTTCATGGGGTCATAAGAAGTCTGAACTACACAACACAAGATTTTTCTCAGTGCAGAAGTTCTGCTCTGAAGCAGAACAAAAAGAAAAAGAAACTCACTTAAGAGGACACAAACGTGGAATTTTATTTGGTATGAGTTGGGCTCAAATTAGGTGTCATTTCAGCAAATTCCTCCCCCTTGGTCTTACTCATCATCCAACAGCTAGAAAAGTTCCTCAGGCCAATGAGGGTTTGCTTACACTGACACTATGGCTTTATTGGGATCACAATAGGTGCAACTCTAACCCTGGCGTTTGCTTGCACTTCATGTTCCAACCAGCTCAGTGCTGTATCAGTCACATCAGCAACAGGAGAAAAAAGACCCAGTTCCTCTTTGGGAAACAATAATGGTCAACAGTAGCCAACACATGACCTTTAAACAGATTCAACAGAAGTGACTGGACAGTCAGACAAGCACGTTAAGGATATTGCAGAGTAGACTTGTGTTGGGTGGTGATGACATTAAGATGTTCTCCGATAAAATAATTTCTCAGTTTCTATGATATCGCTGCAGTGGTGACCTTTTACACGGCAAAAGGACATACTAGCAGATCTCCAAAAGATTTGTATTTGAGAAGATTAAAGTTTATCCTGTAAGTGCTTTCACTGTGAAATTTCAGGCAAGAACCAGGAAAAAAATGATAGAAAATAAACAGATTGAAATTACTGAGGACGTGAGGAAAGTTACTGAGACCAAGGAAACTCAATGGGTAAAATTTCTACTTTGTTGTGTTCATCATTGTTCAGTAAACACTGTCACAGCCTGCTATATGTAAAGAGAATGAAGTACCAATGTCACTAATGCATATCTCATGTTCCTATTGAATGCCTTTAAGAAAGGATACTCCAACTTGTTTGTGTGAACCTGCCGGTAGGAAAGCAGTTAACCAAGAGAGAACCTTGATCTAACTGTTTGTCCCACACAATACAAGGCATAAATGTTTTGCATGCAGAGTTCTAAGTGCCCCCTGGATGAATTGATTTTACTTATTTAAATGAGATCCAAGAAATTTTTTCTTTAAAGAGACCATATGGTATAGGCTTCCATCAGGTTATTATTTGACTATGCTATTTTTCATGGTATGGCAGCAAGAAGTTAGATTAAGCATGGAGGAAATAAAGTCTAAGCAATTTTCTGAATTTTACACACACACACACACACACGTGTGTGTGTGTGTGTGTGTGTGTGTGTGTGTGTGTGTGTGTGTGTGTATACAAATAAAAGTACTACTTGCTGATGAAGGTACCAGCACATAAACTATTAATCCTGGAGCTGAGACTAGGCTGAAGTTATAACCTAAAAAGCTTTAGTTCTGCAAAATGGCAGAGAGTTATGTGAGTATGTCTAGTACTACATTAAAAATAAATAAATAAAACCAGTCCTCTTAAAGATGACATTCCCACACTACTCTTCACAGTATAAAGTGGATATAGCCCCATTACCTCTTCCCATGTCCTTTATGCTTAGGGCTGTGAATGCTATATTATCTCCAATGCAGAAGCATCAAGGTGCCTCTGCAAAACTGCTGGGACTGTCTGTCATCCTTGCTAATTAACACAGCAGGCAAGGAAAGAGGGAGAGCAAGAAGATGAGAACAGGCAGGAAGATGACATTACCGTGTAATATAGTCTTCTCCTCCCCAGGTTTATCATCCTCTAGTCTTCCTCTCTTCTGCCTCTTAGCTGTTATTTCATCCAACTCTTTCTGTTCTTCCTGGAAAAGTAAAACATGATCTTGGCTTTTAAAATCACGTAACAAAATCCAGAACCCAAACAACATTTACTTACTTACTATTAAGAATATGTTTATTTATTTGCTAAATAGGATTAGAAATATTTCTGTTTAGGAATAAAAACAAATCAAGAAAGAGAAATATTTTTACCAAAACTAGAACAGTTTGAAGAGTTACATACACCAAAAAAGAAGACATAGTCTTCTTTTTCATTGACTACAACAAAACATGACTGACTAAGAAAGGAGGACATGTGTTGGTTGGGAGGTTTTTTTAAAAAATATATATAGTTTAAAAATAATCATAAAAAAGCTTTATTTGCACTTCATTTCAAGGTATATCTGTTCATAAACAACTTATGGGAACCTACAAGCTATACATTCACAGATTCTATTCAGTTTTGAAGTAGTCTTGCAAATAATTGAAAAAATTGATAACACTATTCAAACATATCACCTGAAATTGTTCTACTATCCTAAAGTATGGCCTGGACCTGTTAGTGAGAAGTTATTTACACAGCTGGATCCTCTACCACTACCACATAATATATCATTGCACTACAGTGTGTATTATCTATTGTACTAAAGCAGCACTTACTTCTGAGGGTTTAGCTACTTCTTTTTCATCAACGTATTTTGCCCATGGTCCCAAGAAGCCATCAATGTTAGACGCATCATTCTCTTTGAATTTCTTCCTTTTTTCTATTTTCCTCTGTCCTGTCTCAAACACTGTTAAACCTGAAGAAAAACAACAACATACTGCCTAGCTGACAACACAGATCACAATTGAGCAGGGCACATCACACTTAGCTTAAAACAAAAGCAACCACCACTATTCCCCTCCAACACACGCACAAACCAAAATGAAAAAAGCATCTAGAGATCAAAGAGTTGCTAGTTTGTCTAATTATAATGCTGCTAGCTAAATACAGTAACAAAAGGAACCACTTAAACTCTGCGTCAGCGTATTTAACCATGCATGTGCCCATGCATTTTTAACAGAAAGTCTGCAGACTGTATGAATAAACCAGTTTATGAATACAGTCTGCAGACTGCATGAATAAACACTAAATGGTGCTAAATAAAATATCAGTCCATTCACCAGACTTCTGATCCCTCCCCTGTTCCAAATGTCAAAACAACAAAAAAAGCACCAAAAAACAAATGAACAACAAAAAAAAAGTAAAACATGTACCCAAACAACAGTGACAACTTCCATGGATTTTAATTTAGTGAGAAATCAGTCATTTGCATCCAACCATTCTCTTGTTATTTCATATAATGCTACCTTATTACAAAGGCTGTACTCTCAGAATTTCATTTGTCAAAAAAACATTAAAAAAGAAAGATATATGAGGAAAAATCAAAAAGTTAAGACATAGTAAAGCACTGAACTGCACATACAAGTGCATGCAGTTTTCAAACAATGCTTTCCTACAGCATCAGAAATACTTAACCAGTAGCAAGGAGCCAAAAAGAGTTCTAATAATTATATTGAGAGATGGTAAATTACAGAGTCAAGATTTTCTTAAACTAAATTAACAAAATATTTAAAATATGAAAGTAGATTTTTGTAATTTAACTGTAGCCATTTCTTTCTAATGTAGTTGCTATATCAAAAGAAGTCTATTACACATATGCTTAAAAAAAAAATGTGCTAGGGAAAGCATAACTAGTTGTAAAGTTTACATGGATACAATTTTGCAAAGTAAAAAAGTCACTTTGAGCGTTAAGTATCTTGTATCAAAGTATTAATTACAAAAGCCATTGCCTCTGTCAGCCAATCCTCTCAGCAGCAAGCGATGCCTTCACCACTTGGCAGCGTTCCAGTGGTTTTTCCTTTCCAAACAGCCCAACTCTCCTCAGGAGCAACCACATGCAATTCCCCCAAGGCGAGCCAGAGGTGCTATTACACAGTGATCAGTTTGCTTCACAGCACTGAGTGGAGCTCAGGCAATTAGTTCACATACATTCACATACTGTAATATGGACACAGGTAACTTCAGCTAAGACAGAATTTAGGACTGAAAAGCTCTGTTACAAACATGGAGATTAATTTATTCATGTATGGACACATTGGGTTCCAACTGAAAACCCTCATTTGCAATTTTGATACAAAGATAGCCTGAAACACTCACTATTTCAGAAAAAAAGAAAAAAAAGAAAAAAAAGAAAAAAGCATTTCAGTATCTGCATTCCCTATTAACATTACAATTGCAATATATTTTTATTTCTTGTCTCTTCAGAAGTGCATGATTGCCAGAAGTTTCAGTATTTCCTTCCCTTGCTAACACCTTCAGTTTTTAAATGAAGTAGTAACGGAAATAGCAGTCAGTTGCAAATCACTTATATGAGAATCTGAATTATTTACCTTGATTTTTTTCAGCCTCTTCTACAGAGCCAATATATTTGGTAGCAACTTCAGGGTTATCTATAGAAGGATCTAATGCGTAACCTAGCACAAAAGGAGAAACAAAATACTGTTAATTTCACTTAAAAAAACAAACAAACAAAAACCCCTAAAATCCACAAAAATCTTTTCTATATATTTTACTACTTGCTCCTCTGCATTTTATGATTTTTTTTTCCTACTGGTTCCCAAGAAGCTAGGGATGAGGAAGGGGAGGCAGTCTGAAAACCATCTCCTCGTCACAGAATCACACAATCTTCCAGGTGGGCAGGGGACCTCAAGAGGCCTCTTGCCCAACACCCTGCTCAAAGTGGGCTCAACACAGACTTCAGTCTGCTGTAGAGCAAACACTACAGTTTGAAATGTTATGAGCAGCCTACTTTTGCTCTAACATGGCAT
This sequence comes from Nothocercus julius, assembly GCA_013398735.1. NCBI lineage: Eukaryota > Metazoa > Chordata > Aves > Tinamiformes > Tinamidae > Nothocercus > Nothocercus julius. The sequence continues at coordinate 13,987,687 of VZSV01000006.1, read as the reverse complement.
AAGGTGAAGCCTCGCTCAGGGTGGTAGATGAGTGCGTGAGAGGCCCCGTTTCAGTTTGGGTTGGGTTCCCTGCCTTGCTAAGCCAGTAGCTTGGCGCAAACCAGCCCATTGCGACCACTCTGGCTCCTGCAGCAGCCCCTGGCCCTGCAGCCCCCTGTCCGACTCCCACCATCTCCACTGGGCCTGGACACAGAGGGGAAAAAGAAGCAAAGAAGCAAATGGAGCTTCAGAGAGCTCTGCGTGTGTTCTGCCTCCACTGCAGAAATTAAACTGCTTCCAACAAGGCTGGGAAAGATTCTTCCCTCAGCTTGAAAGCAGTTGCTTAGTTAGTTTTAACTAACTGAGAAGGTACTGGAAGAAGCTGCAATGGCCTTTAATTTTTCAAAGAATTAAGTAGTTGTGCTGCCATTTCCTGATTACTGCTATTGAGTCTTGTTAAAAGAAATGCTGCATAATCTTATAAATAATTTATAAAATGTTTCAGCATTTCATAGATATTTGTGATATTTGCAATATTTGATACAGAGGTTCTTATTTTAATATTCATGGCTTACAGAATCTCTCCCTTCCTGCCGAAGGACACAGCTAGATCTCACAAGATGACAAAAAATTTCATCCAGTTTCCATGCTGCAGGTGCACTGAACAGCTACTGACCACCATGGCTTTATTTTAGCAAAGAGTGCACCCTGGTGGACATAACAACTTTTATTAAATATTATTCAAATGACAAAATACCCTTCAAGGCCCAGTGAGAATTTCTCCGTATCAAAACAAAATAGATCCAAAGATAGCCAGACACCAGTCCAAGTAAACATGGTCAAATAAACCCAACCACCTACAATCCATCTTCTGCATTTGAGCTGATTCCCAGAGGCAATCATGAACTTTGGGAGATTCCCCATTCCACCCAGGATACCACTGCCCCATAAAAGCACTTAGATGCAGACAAGGTGGGAACCAACATCCCAACAGCCAGAGATCATCATTTCCCCAACCATATCTCAGAAAAGGCTGTTGTTCTCGTAGGTGGTCTGCTTCATTCATAGTTAGTTAGATGCTGGGGAAAAAGAGAATGTTGAAACTACCAGAAAAGCCAAGGCAAGAACAAGACAAGGCTTTACATTCCCATAGGAAGGATCACTATCTGCAGTGACTCTGACTGAGAGCCAAAAATCTTTGCTTGGACCATTAATCCAAATAAGACCCATTTGCAGTAAAACATACAGCCATGAATATAAGGACGGAATACATAACAAGAACTTATTAAGAAATATAAATTCCAAGCATATTTAAACCAAAGAACAACAACAAAACTTATTCTAGATTAAGATCTATTTTCATGGATAACCAAACAGACAGACATTGCAATTAGACTTTCACTAATTTAACTGCCTGCTTTTATTAAACCAGAATTTCAGCGAGTTCTTTTTTACCCGAACTACAAGGTTTCCATTAACGACAGAGAGATATTACTTTGGATTTATTTCAAGATCAATACAGTAGTTTATTTGTCCTCCGACTGTATTGACACAGTCTCTAGAACTCTATTTGCTTGGTTACTGCACAAGAGGGACAGTATTCCAATGAATGGGGCCCCGGGGCCAAGCACAGCTTCCCGTGGAAGCTGAGACTTCTTCTAGCTGGGTTGAATTTGGTCCAGCATCATTCTCATAGGAAGGCTCAGAACAATTTCTACTTTCTAGTGGTATGTGAAAGCCAATCTTTTCTTCTCTGGCTGAGGCTCCTAAACGCAGCTGCGAAAGACAGCTTGCTTTTATCCTGCTCAGCTGGGATGCCACGTAATGCACCCCGACTCCTATGTCTCCTTCAGTTTGATTTAGCAGGCAGAGATTTCACACTATAGTTTAGCAATGAAAGGTACAATTCCACCTACATGCATAGCCTCAATGCGTCTGAAAAGGCTTTGTTAAATAATCAGGACTTTGATGCACATTTCAGAATGACAGCTAATTAAAACAGGTTTACACCAAACTGTGCAATGCAGTGTAAAGAGACTCAAGGTAGCTCAAGGTCTGGGAAACAATTTAGCTGTGCTAACTGAGGCTGACTGAGCTGGCCTCTCAGGAGAATCAAAGCAATCTGAAAATAAAATGTCTACAACCATGAGAAGCAAAAGCGACTGTAGCTGTTACATGTAACATGAGTAGGTGGGGGGGGGGGGGGGGGGGCGGAAATCAGAAGTGTAATTTCTAACTCAGCAGTGTCATGTTAAGCTCTGAAATATCAGGTTTAGAGATGAACAAATCTTGTTACAGCCAAGTTTCTGAATATTCATAAGGCGCTCTGAGATTCATGGATGGAAAACTGTTTATTATTTAATAAGACATTAATATCTTCTGAAGAAGAGGTTTTAAAATACTAAATGGTACATGAATGAATCATCTGCAGAGTATCTACTTCTAGCTTAAGTATTAAGGCTGGAATAGATACAAAATGATTTCTCTACCATATTCATGAAGTTGCGTGCAGGATGTCAAAAACAATCCCCAATTCCCCTTTGCACTGAAAGTCTGTACATGTTACTTCAAAGACTGTATGGCTCTTGTTCAGAGCAGAACTCAGAAAGGTTTTTCCAATGAAAGAGGCTGCTCCAGATGAGGGTGCACATAGGGAAGAATAAATGCAAAAAGACCAGGATACCAGGTTTCCAGGTCTTTTAAGCCATGCTCCCAGGACTATAATACAACAACAGAAAAATAGTCCTGATAAGGATGCTGAAGTTTGGCTGATCTCAGACAGTGCCAAAGTGACTTAATTAAGGCCAAAGTATTTTTGAACTTGTAAAAAGTAAATTTTGGAAGGGCAGCTTGTTCTCAAGAGTCTGTCTGCTGCAAAAAGGAGCTGCTCATCTTTAACCACAGTCTTGAAAACCTCTGCAGTGCTCATGTCAACTCTGAACTTCCAATATTAGGTGCACCTTTGCAAAACGAGTAGGTTTAGTCTAGACTAAAAAGGCTGCTGGTACACAGCAGGTTCAAAGACTGCTCCTCAACCAAACAGTAGGGGAAAGACAACAGTTAAAGAAAGATAAGCAATTTGCAATGATACTCCCTCCTAAGAATGTCACGTCCTCAAGCAAAAGATAGCACAGAAATTTGAAAACTCAGATAACAGTGAGAACAAGCAGAGTCCCTTTAAACTGAGGTCAGAGAAACAGAAAACCCAAACATGCATATTAAAATGGTAAAAGTTAAGAATACTGTATAGTGACATTTGAATATCAAGCTTAGTTCAAGATCTATCAAGATAGTTTGAAGCAACATGTTTGTTGACTGATTTACACTGCTTGTGCAGGGGGGTGGACTAGATGATCCCCAAATGTCCCTTCCAACCTTAATCATTTTGTGATTCTGTAACATTTTTGAGGAAGCAAAAAAAAGACAAAAACATTCACTACAATCCTCACAACATCAAAACAGAAGGGCTACATAAAGTGATGAAGATTTTTTAAAGAGTGGAAAGTAATCAGCAAAGGGTAAAGTTTTTTCTGAAAGCAGGGACATTTGAAATACAGACACTATGTTGGAGAAAAGGAACTACTGCTTGCCAGCTATCAAAAGACGACTTTAAAGAGATCAGAAGGAAGTGAGCACAGCTGAACAGCATGTAAAGAGACACTACTAGAAATAAGGAAGTATTCTTCCCAGAGCTGAAGTTGCATCCAAGTATTGAAAATACAAAGAATCAAACACTGGCAGGCTGAAAGTAGAATCTATAATAAAGCAGTCCAAAAAAAAAAAAAAGAGCAAATCACACAATATACAGAGAGTAACACATTAACCTTTTGTCAGAAACCTCAGCAGCAAAAAGAATATAAGGATGATCAAGGAATGAGAAGACTGCTCAGGCAAGACTGATGTGGGATTTTTTTTTTTTTTTTTTTTTTTTTTTTAAACATGTTCATTAGCAAGGAGCCTGGGGAGGTTCCCATGCTGGAACCTTTCTTTAGCAGTAATGTGACAAAATATCTGCCTCACAATGACATGTCAGGACATTAAACTGACAGATGAATGGCAACAAATTACCAGGACCAGATGGTATTCACCCAAGAGAACTGAAGCCAAATCGCAGCACATAAACTCTTGCCTAATATCACCTCAGTAGGACAGAAATGGAACGTATCAAATGCGCTGCCAACTTTTAAGAGAAGCTTCAGGGGAGACTGGGGTACCTGCAGGCCAACCAGCTAGACATTTGCACAGATAATTCAGTAGAAAACACTAAAAAAAAAAAAGTAGGCTCTTGGATAGGTATATATTGCAGCAGAACAGCATACACAGCTTTCTCTGCAGAAAACTTAAAATGACAAAAATCCAGAATATCTGTGAGGCAAGAATCACAGAGATGATGGAAACCCACTTGATGCTGATGCTGAGTGCCTCCAAGACAAAACAAAAGCAAACCAAAAACACCTTAAGATGCCCAGTATAACACACAGGTCTCCATGCGGTTAGTAAAAAGATCATAAAAAAATGTTTGGCTTCAATAGAACAGGAAATTCTTTGGTGGATCCATGCTTAGGCCCATGCTGTGCAACGTGCCTATATGACCTGGAAAAGGGGAGCAACTAGCTAATACCAAGTTATTCCAAGTGCTAAAGACAAATGCATCTAGACTCATGAATTCCTAGGAACTTAATTCCTAACCTCCCTCTTCACCAAACCACCAAAGAGACTCATGCTAAACACTGTGCACACTGGTGCTTTTCTTCTGCAGGACGTGATAGTAGAACTTGCACAGACGAGCACATCCTGAAGCCTGGAAAGGTTTCAACAGAGAAACAACAAAATTGACCAAGAGATTTACAGGTGGAAAAGAGATGACAGAAATGAATGTATGGCTGAGGTCTATAAAATAAAAATAGCACATAAATGGTGAGTAAGAAATGATTTCTTGCTGTTTCTCCCAACACAATAGATTTGGGGATATAAAGTGAAACTAGAAAGCTGCAAGTTCAATAAATTTAAAACAGAGGTACTTCTTCACACAGGGTGTTGGCAAGCTGCAGAAAATGTATGGGGTTCAAGAAGCAACTAGAAAATTTGTCAAGGAAAAAAACAGATTCAATGAAAGTTAATGGAGTCATTGCCTCTGGCCAAGAGGCTGCCTACTGGAAAAACACTCCGATCTATCCCTGTGAGTGCCGCGCTTCTGTTTCTCCTTGGGCATCTCTGCCCACTCGCCAAGGCGTTGGTCAGCTCCAGAACGGATGTTCTGAGCTCCCCAAGCATCAGACAGGCTAGGAGAGACTTCAGACAGAAAATACGGACTGCAAGATGAAAGACTCTGCACCACAAAAATGGGTAGGTTGTGTTTGTGATTAATATATAGACTTCCAATCAAAAATGTATTAGTTTTTAAGATGATGTGTAGAACTTTTTTCTTTCTTTTGAAACAAGACAGATTTCCATTTGAAGGTGCAGAGGCTCTGCAGCAATTGAGCTATTTTGAATACACAACCTCTGTGACCAATCTTTCTCTCTTGTATCACACGATCTTCATTTACAGTTATTGGTTCTCAAAACATTAGCTGTTGCAGATTTGAGACCTCCTACTGTAGCATAATGCAGCTACAGTGTTGCCAAAGGTCTCAAGATCTGTAGTTTTCAATTAAGAGATTAACTTTCTGTTCTTCTAATATGCTAAAATTTAATTAGTCATTAAAAAAAAAAAAAAAAAGGAAGCAAGGAAGCATTAGATTTATGCCTAGCAATTACATTTGTACTTTTAAAGTTGCTGGTCTTTTCCAGGAAGATATTTATCACCTCCTTCCAAAATGAAAAACAGTATATTGAATTTTTTAACACACAACTTCTTGACAACTTAAATGAATGCTGTTTTAACAGCTCACAACAGGCTTTCTAGCAAGCCAAGATATCATGCTCATCTACTGCATCATCTAGCGTGAAATTCAGCTTGTCGGAGCTCAGTTTTGCAGTTCAAACTGGTAGTACAGCCTTGTCATAGCTCCACTCTCGCTGTATCCAGGTCATTATCTGCTGAACACTTTTAGAAAACTGAATGCGATAATAGCAGTCACCAATATTCTCAGTCTTGAAAACACATTTTCATACTCTCTTGTCATACCTTATTTAAGGTAGTTGTGGCACAGCAATGATACAAACCAGCAGCAGAAATTTTGAGCAGGCTTTGCATATTAGTTCTACCTTCCCTCAAACTAAATTTTGAAAATACAAAAACAAACACTATTTGCCTGCAGACTCGTCTTTCCAACATAAATCTAATGCCCTCACAGGAAAAACAACAACAACAAAAAATCCTGTGTACCACATACAGTTCAATATACAGTTTCACTAAGCAAAACGAACCTGTCTATTCAGATCCTGAATATGCTCATAGACCTCCATTGTCTGCCAAGTTCCAATATTAAAATTGCAGAGAAATAAGTTAGTTATGCTATAAAACTAAACATCCATTTTCAATATCTATATTTTGCTAATGTTACTCCATGTCCTGGCAGCTCAGTGAGAAGCACCTATCACCTAAAACTGTGCAAAAGAAAACCCCATCTTAAACTCTTTCCAAAATGTAATATTTACAACGAAACCCGTAATCAAACCTAAAGAGAAACTGAGGGTGTTAAAGTCTCAGATTTTAGGTATTTTTTCATCCAGGTTGCATTGTAATAGCTGCCTCCCACATGTCAGTTATAAAGATGTTGGTACTAATGCCTCTATCTTTTCCACTGCAGAACACACCAAGTGAATTCATGCATGTATATAGCCCTAGTGCAGTTCAGGGAATTGTGCAAGGGGAGGTGATTTTGAGGCAAGACAATCTGAGGGAGTGATCTTTTCAGTGTAAATACACGAAAAAAAAAAAAAGCTCAAAATCCACTGTGCACAGGTCATTTAATTTTGCACAAGTAGTATCAGAATTTACAAAGCAGACTGAATTTGAAGATAATAAAAATGATGAGAACGTAAGTGAACAAGAGAGCATGCACAAATGCTGTTGAGAGCACAAGGACAAGACTTACAGTGAAACTTATGAGAAAAATTAACCAGTTTTATGCCAATACATGGTGATTTCATTCTTTCAAACATATCCTCAAAAATTCTTAGAAACCATGATCTTTCCATATTTTCCTTATAAGAAAACCCATTTTTCTTAGAATCCATATTGTTTGTTCACCAAACTCAAATATTTCATTTTTCAAATGCACCTATTTATAAGTGAAGTTTTTTTGAGATTAAAAAAAGCAACCCTAATAACCACCCCTATGGAGACACACTGCTAGAGAAAGACAGAGTTCTAATAAACATTTAAAACTTCTCAGAAGGCTTCTCCTGAGGCTGCATTCTTCAGCAACTTTGCACCAACAGTATTTTCTGCAGAGGTACTCCCACTCCCTGTGATTCCCATTCATTCAGCATCTAAATATCTAGACTCAGAAAGGCACTTGCTTCCTTTCAGCTTTCTAAGTTACCTTAAGAATGAATTTGCATTACAGATCTATAGTTATTTATTATATTAGAGTTAAGATTTTGATTTTTTTTTTTGTCTTCTACACCGATGCAATTAATAGAAGCCTTAATTAGAAATTATTTGGTAGGAGCTCATATATTTGATTAAAGTCTCAGAAGGAATTACCAAATAAAACTTCTGATAATACTTGTTCATAAATACTTGTTCATAAATACTATGAACTACAGCTGTGCAGATTCTCTAAGGCTTTTCCCTATTTTAACAACACTGCTAAACAGCCACTTAGAGAGCTTGAAGTCCCATTAACTATTCTATAAAGAACACCTTATTTTGTCAAACCTGGGCATAATAGAAAGGGAGGGGAATTTCACCGTTAAGAACTTACCATAGGTTACAAATGTTCTTCTTTGTTGTTCAAACATGAAATCATTGATGTGAGCTGGTTCTGCATATCCGGAAAGCATATTTCTAGGTGCAGCCATTTGCTGAGTCCTAAATGGGTTTTCTGGTCCAAACTATATAAATAAGGTTAAAAGAAAGTATATCAGATTTACTAATTTTACATCTATACACATGTGCATTATTTTATTAACGAGTAAGCAATAGAGAAAGAATGGTATGTGGTTCAGAAATGATAACACAAAGTGCTTTAACTTTCTTTTTCTTTATGATTACTGAATAAACTTCTTAAGATTGCTATTGCTTTGAACAGCTAGTTTCATGTTGGAACTTTCTAGCCTAAATTACTGGTAGAGTGGACAAATCAATAGCAATTACTTGACACAAAAGACTCCTGTTCAGTATAAGATCAATACAAGCATATTCAAAAGACAAGACAATAACATATTATCCCTTGTAGGTGGGAGAAGGAAAAATCAAGTCCTATAAAAATCTCATGGCCTATATGGAAATTACACAGCCAACAAGTTCTGTGCAAATAAAAAGCTGTTAGGAGCCTTGCTGCATTACTGCAGAAAAAGCAGTTAGGAAACCTTGCCTTGCCTTTCTTCTTGCAAGAGGGCAAGTGACCGAAGTCTTCCTGACCTTACTATGGATAAAGGACAGAAGGTACCTGAATGGTGACTGCAAATAAAGCCAATATACTGAGATTAATATAAAAATGAATTTAATCCTAAATCTGAAACCAGTATTTTGCTCACACATCTTACAGGTTTCAAACAGCCTGCTCAAAGTGCAAAAAAGTAAGTTTGCTTTGAAAAGGCCTGTTTATGCGGTTTAAAAACCTGCTTTAGGAACCAAAAGGTGGTTCTTAAAGCATAATTAATGTAAGAATTTCATACTGACACAGGGTCACCCTAGACACCATGAACAATTTATGGAACTAACCAGCGTCTGTCTATCTGAAACATTAACCCCCTGATCTAACTAACACAAGATAAAGAAGTCAAATACTGAGAAAAGTTAAATTCTTTAACAGCTATTTTTATTCCTACAGCTAGCCTGTCAATTAAATTAAAATAGAAAGTGGTTCACACTGCACCAGGACGACCAATTTCAGTGCAAATGGTCTTGTACTATGTACATTTAGAATGACATTGTTTGCTAAAATTCTTAAATATCATTGACATGAATAGAGTTCTATTGATAGTATTTATAGTTTAATTTTAAATTCTCATTCTATAAACCATCTACAGCCATGTTACAACCATTCATTTTGATCTAAGTAGCATGCTGAGTACACAGCAAAAAAATGTGAAAATAGTAACAGACCATTTTCATGCAGTTAATTTGTTTTACTGAACACTTTTATGCTGTCTTCCAAGCTTGATTTTTAGTTTTTTTAGCTCTAATTTTGATAAACAAGTCCAGATGCTTCTCTCAGAACCCCTTTACACAGAATATTAAAATCCAAGCACATAAGAGTACTGCCAGCACATCTCTAGGTTATCTTTTCTCAGTTTACCCAAACTATAATCATAAATAAAGCAAGCTTTCAAAGGAAGATGCATCTTATCTGAACTTCACATTAGATTAATGGAACCTCTTCCCTTGAAGCCAAATACATTTCTGGTCCACTATCTTACCTCAGGAGCAAACATGGTATCATAAGTGGGATTGTATTGAACTTCCTTGATAGCAGGATCAAGGTGGACTCCTGTCTCCACATCTTCCTAAAAATAAAAACAGGCATGTTAACAAAAGATTTTTACATATCCTTTTAAATACAACCCTAACACCACTTCAGACCAGTGTCTCTTNATGGACAATACTAACTTGGCAAAAAAAAAATTTTAATTAATTACAAAAATAATATTGAACATTTACTGAATGCTATTTTGCTGAATTACACTAGTATTGCTTGCTATGCTTTTATTCCAGAATGCCTTTTCAAATGGGATTTATAGTGTGCCTATGTACTGATGCAATTCCAAATAATTATACTGAAAATGTTACCTAGCATCAGAGAGTTTAATGCTTACAGACAATGGGAAACTTTGAAATGCAACTGCCGCTCACAGAAGGAAGTGTTACAGTAGAAGTAGTAGACACATCTTTAATTAAAAATTACCTCAAATTGAATTGTATTTTGTAGTGTAGCGCCTTGAAAGAGCAAAATGGCACATTGCATACTTATTTAACACTGTTGGTTATTCTATGGCATGCCAATCCCCGGAGCTTCTTTTTACTAATTCAACAGCAGGTCAGTTATAAACAAATTTGTAAATTTGTGCAAATATGCAAGACTTCAAGGGCTTTAAAATTTGATTTTCCGGAACACAGATTAAAAAAAAAAAAAGAAAGAAAAAAGTACCTCTTTACAGAATAAAGATCTCTGAAGATCTCTGGCTTATTACCCAATTATGTTCAGTTGAAACTGCTTCAAAAAAAATTTTTTTTCTTTCGCAAAAAACATCAGCAATCCTATCAATCCATCAATTATTTTTATGATACTTTCTTAGCAGAACTGTAAGCTCCACTAGCAAACTTTATCCGCACCGTATAATGATTATTTCAACAGGCAGGTCCAAACATTGTGCTGCTCTTACTTGAGCCTTTGGTGCTGCCAGCTCCAAGGCTGACCTCATTTCTCTCGTCGCACGACCTTTCCGAATCACTAGGCTGGGATGACAAAAGCTACTGGTACCAGCACAGCCCCGGCTTTCCTACGCTGTCGACTCGCTTGGGAACAGCGGCACCGCAGACCTGAGCCAGCCGTTCAGCAACACAAAGAGACCCTCTCTCTGCCCCGGCTAGAATAGGAGCCGTATCCAAACTGTTTCCCAAAATGTATCACCCATATGTCTGTATTTTCTTTCACAGCTCTGTGATCTAGGGATATTTTCCACGGACAATTTTTCCAAGTTGTATCACACTGCCTGCTCTTCAGGCCAGGCTTCACATCAGCCAGCCTTGTAATTTAGAAAAGTAAAAAATTAGTATCAGTGATGATCTGGCAACATTTAGCTGATCAATTGTCAGTGAAATTTAAACAGCTATCAGATTACTTGAAATTAAGACAGGTTTTTTTGTTTTTTGTTTTTTGTTTTTTTTTTCCTATGAAAAGGATAGATATGCAATTTTGCAAAAATGCCAAGAATTTTGCAGTTCTTCCCTTTCTTTCCTGTTAAGTCCCATTATCTGCCATTCGGTAACTGAGCACGGAAACAGACTGTGCTGTGAAAACGGATCCTCTGCAGGGCGATTACAGCAGCTTTGCTCCCGCCCCAGCGCCAGTGGAGCGGCGCTGAGTCACTTGCAAGTTGCACAATCTGTTCCCTCTTCGAGCACCCCAGGCACGAGCTTTCTGTGTGAAAACCACCAAGCCCTGAAATCAGAGCACATGTTGGCTTGATCAGCATTACGCTGCCCAAGATCTGCAGCCTCACTCGTGAGCCCGTGTATTTGTGCATCCAATGGTGACCAGTTGGATATGCTGCCGAAACGCATCAAGGTCATCTTTTCACTCTGCCATCTACTAACAAGATGAAAACAGCGCAGCTCCCATGATAAATGTTGGTTTGAACACCATTATAAGACTGGCACTAACAGAAGCATTAAAAACATATACCATTAAACCATACTGTAGAACTGGCACAGGCAGGCTGGGTTTGCTGTAACTCAAACACAGTACAAATACATGTTATTTGGCATGTTGTGCTAATTATTAGAGGGGACACTTGAATATATTAAACCCCATATAACAATAAGAAAGCTTTCAGAAAGTAAAGCTTTACTGAATACAGCTTTCTTGAAAAATCTAATAAACTGCCCTGCAAACTTAAGCTGTACCTATCTTCTCTCTGACTTCCTAGGCATTGCTAAGAGCTCAGCTGAAATATAATGGCCATATTGGCACCACATACCAGGTAAGATACAAGCCCTGAAAAGGGTGGAAAAAAGAAAAATCAGGAAGAAACAAAGGTCCAAAAAACAGCATCTATGAAGAAAAAGAGAATCACCTAATTCAGCCCTGATGAGCATAACTTGATTAACTAGGCAGATGCCTATTCACTCTCCAGAGAAAACAGCAGCCTTCAGAGATTCCCCAGTGTCTAAGGGAGATTAAGAAAAAGATAACCATAGAAGATACTTCTCTCTCTGCACTTTCCCAAGCTCCAACTATTTTCAGGTCAGAGGACTTCTTGAGCCAGAAGAAATGTGTATTTACTGACATCCCTTCTCTCCAAAGGACCTTTCCAAATATTTGTCCAGACTCTTACAACAATGTAAACTTCTTGCCTGTAGAGCTCTCCTTGGCACAGGAATAGCCTTACTGCCTGTTTCATGGAGAACCTCATCCTTTTGTTTTGGATCTAGCTCCTGAAGACTTGGCCCATATTTATTGGGCTAGAAGATGCAAGGACTATTCAAACCCCTCTCTCTCTCTGCCACTTAGTGATTTTGTGGCTCTCCATCATACTTTCCGCACCAGTCATCTCTCTTCCATTCGGACCTGCTCAGCAATTCCTCAAGCAGATGCGGTACCTCTGATCAACCCTGCTGTCCTTCTCTGAACCTCCTGCAGTCATGATATATCCCTTTTAAGACGAGGGTACCAGAACCACACACTTTCTTCCTCTTCTATCTTAAGACACTGACACTTTTTCAGCACTTTACAGGCATTGAGGGATAGCAGCAGAAATCCACACTGATTTAATTTAGGATTCCTATTCAAAGTTAGTTAAAAGAAACGTATTACTGGATGCAAATAACCAATAACTATTACTCCATCTTATTTTTGATGAGTAAATTTAACATTAAGATCGGCAGTAGGCAAATTATAACAGGCAGACTTGTGCAACAAAAAGGATGTAACAAAAGTCGTCCTCTCAAACTTTTAGAAAAGAGTGACAACTCAGCAGAGATTTCAATTATATTTACAATGTTTTTAGAGACAAGAATTCACCCGCTTTTGCAAAATAACAAACTACATCTTGGAATAGCATCTGAGATCTTGGAATAGCATCTGAGAGCTCTATATAATGAGTACCTTTAACACCAAAAAACAAACGCTGTGGCTGAGCGTGGTAGTAATTAAGCCTTGCTAATAAGCATTAGGAACCTACTCCTCTTACCTATTCCTCCTGAAGTATACTCAAGCTTCAAGTCTGTGTAAGTCAGCAAGCTGAAACTGTTAACTAACTAGAAACAGGCAAAATGATTAAAATTATAAAGCAGAGTACAAACTACTCAAGCATTACAGCCTTAACAGCCAAAAAGTCACAAACAAGTGTGTGGCTGCTACTTGTGCTGTATGACTAACCCTCTCCACCTGCTCTCTTATCTCCATCCTTTCTTTTATAGGATGGCATCTCCTCCTCTCTTACTTCCATTCCTGGTCCCTTGTGTAATATATGTCCACGCATTTAGGTGTACTCCATCCTAATTCATGTCAAAACAATGGTTGCACAAGTGGAAAGTGATACTAATGAACTGTAACTCTGCTTTCCTCCTCACTCAGCTTGTTGTTTTTCCAACACAGCACTGACAGAATTCCTGCAACATACTCTTAAAGCATCATTGCTTTTACATTTGTTCAGTTAGGACTAAATTCTAATCTTGAAGAAGTAGGAAAATTCCTTACATGAGCAGCAAGTTTCCATATATTTTTGGTGGGCCACTCACACTTTTAGATGTGGAAGGTATTGAGATCATGTTGCCCATCAGCTTTGCTCCTCTGAGAAATGATATTTCTCCTCAAATTTGACCATGTTGCTAGAAGAAACTCCAGTACTCTGTGCATTCAATAGGTCTCAGCTAAAAGTCTCCCATCAGGGCACACTCCCATCCAGAGCACAGTTCAGAGAACTTTGAACGTGATGTACGCATTTATCTGAGATACATCGTAGACCAGGTTGAGAATCTGATCCAAAGGAGAATAACTGAAGAGATTTTTGTTTTCAACCCTATTCGTTTCCTCACGACAACCACTAAGTAACTGCATAAGCATTTGTATGGCATAGAAAAGAAGAAACCTGTTGCTACGGCCTTAGAAGGGCCAAGGGCACAAACAACACCATCTGTGTTTAAAAACCATTACAGACCTTAGCCAAGGATCCTTTCAAACTTTATACAATACAGCCTGCCAGAGGCTGTCAATCAGGAAGCTACACAAGTGGTAGCACTTCAAGTGGTAATAAAACACACATGTAAGTAGTGCAACAGGCAAATATGAGCATACACAGGCAAATACGATCAGCTGTGAAAATATATATATATATTAGCTGAAGACAAAAAAAAAAACAGAGAACTGCATCCACTTAGTGGAGACAAAGTAAGGAACGTTTCAGGACTAAAAAGCTGCATGGCATTCAGCCGATATGCACTGCTTCAAAATAATATGCTTCTCATTGGAAACAAGTTGTGTGTACTAAAACAACACCAAAACTCTCTTCTCATAGCCACAAAAATGAACCCATACACTCTGTGCTGAGCTGGGCACACAAAAATTCTCGCAAGCAACACTGCAGCGAACACAGAAGAACCGAGCACCTTGCCCCGCTGCTCCGGACCGGGACGCGGCAGCACCAACACCTGCGGGGCCGGTACCAGTTCCCCAAACTGCCCGGGTGAACTGCGCAGCGAAACGGCGCCTCCTCAAGGCCGGGCAGCCAGAGGCGGGAGCAGCCGCTGAGCTCCGAGTCGCGCGCGGCTTTGGGGGAGCGCAGCGCACCTTAACGGGCCCAGTCGCTACACTAACGAGCAAATAACTCACAATAACAACGGGCGCTCTGCCCGCGGGCCGGAGGCCGCGCGGCGGGCGGCCCTGAGGC
>VZSV01000006.1:13957174-13971015 GCA_013398735.1 Nothocercus julius | reverse complement strand
GCGCCTGCGGCCGTGACGGGCAGCGAGCCGCGGTTGCCTCCCGCGCTGCGTGGTTTCCTTTTATTTTTAATTTTCAAATTATTACTCCTAATTGGAGCGAGCACACACCAGCGAAGTGCTTCGATGTCATTCACGATCCTTTCCTGTGCTCGCATCTCCTTGGCGGAGCTGGAGATGGAATGAGTTGAATTCTTCGAACATTTCTTTTTTTCTTTTTTAAAGAATAAAGCCTAGGGTGAAACAAAGCTTCATTGCTTTATTGGGGGTGAAGCAAAGTCTTGCACTTGGATCTCTTTTTTATTATTATTAAACACAGCTATACCTCTGTATACTAGAATCAGCGTTGTGGAAATGACTTTGCAAGGGTTTTAGGTAAAGAGTCCCATGTTCCCAGCATTAAGACCTTTCGTTGGCACCTCTACCATGTTTGATGAGTATTTTGGGTGGTAATATGCTCTTTTATGTAAAATACTTGGTGATGAGCGTGTAAATAAGGTAACCTATGTGACACATTATGTGAATCGCAGCTTATTAAGATGGAAAATGGATGTTTCTCTGTGGTCAGTCAGTTTGGTGTGAATAGTTGTTAACCAATTCCCTAGGGCTGTGCTCCGTGTTTCCTTGGCGTGCAGCTTCGGGGTGTTGTGTGAAGTTGCAAAAGGCGCTTCCTGAAACATGAAATATTTCGTGATCTGTTTGTGCAACCGATCAACAATATTTTGTTTTGAGAATGATTAAATCAACATTTTGATTCTGCTTTGTAATCCTCGAATCTCTGGGTTTAATTGACAGACTTGCTACTTTTCTTAAACTGTGCAGTGTCCAGATAGCCTAGATTGTTTGTAAATAATATTTGATCATCTGAGGGTTTAGATGTGGTCATTGGGCAGCCTGTAGGATTCACTTGCTGCTTTGAATTAGGTGCCTTTCTCTTGCCGTCAGGGTAGTATGTAAGTAAGCATGGAAGAACTCGGGCAGTGTTTCACTGAATAAAATCTCTGTGTACTTGAACTGTAGATCAGTCTAATTTTTACCAAGCATTCAAATGTGACCTCTTAATATGAGATACTGACTTCACTGTGCTTTAATTAGGAAGAAGTATAGATAAGTGCTGTATGTGGATTGTCTAAAATCTAGGTTTTATAGAAGGGGGGAAAAAAAATAGCTCCTTGCCATTTTTGTATAAATATTTTAACGCACAGCAAATAACTGATTATTTGTGAATTTAGGAAGAGTTGCTTTATATCAACCAAATTAAAAGATTAATTCATCTTTTTAAGAAGCCTTCCCATTGATTCTTATATACTGCAAGTATGTTGTTCTAATTGGGGCCTACAAAACATATGTTTTGGGCAAAGATGAAACCCGTTCTGAATAAAAAAGCCAGAAGTAGTGGGTGGAAAATGATTTGAGATTCCTGGCTTTTCTTTCCATTTAGCTTTTCTGCTGCTGTTTCTCCTTGCAGTCACTTTGACTCTTATTTCTCCAAAGGGAGATAAAAGTGTCCTCCTTTATACAGTCTTTTTGCATTTAAAAAGAGCCATTTTGCACTCATTTGTTACTGCTCCTGGTGGTGAATACTATATCAAGTACCACTATTTCTTCCTTTTCCCCCCAGGTGAAAAAATAAGAACTATTTTAAGAGTAGTTCCTTGAGCAGTGGAAGCCTGAAACCTTGGCTGCTTCTTGCTTCATTTTTTTTAATCTCATGAATGATTGCAAATGCTAATGGGGTATTTTTTCCTGCTTGGAACACTTCTAGTCTCCTCCTTCTGTGGATCATCTAACATCTTAATGTGTGCTACAGCATTTCCCTCCACCAAGACTCTCTTAGCAGCTCGATTTCATGAACTTAATGTTTTATTTGGCAATTATCTTTGAGACCTCCATCCTTCTGTCAAATTCAATTGAAATCGTCCAGCAGGTTCAAGGCTATGTGGGAACACATCCCCCTTACCCGCATCCTATGCAAGTCCATTTTTTTTTAAAAGCTGGGATAAAAGTAAGACATGAAATGATGAGTTAAGATTTAATATATTTTCCTTAGTTTCAGTATTTTCCCTTTGATGGCTAATGTTTTCCTGTGTTTTTAATATGTTCTGTCCTTTTCCTTTATTCTTCTGTAGCTTCCCTGCAGAAGATGCTACTTACAATCCCATTTTTTTTCTTTCTTTTTTCTGTATTTTTTTAATAGCATTTTTAAACTGCTGTCAGCCCACTTACATATGCACTAGCTTCTCTTCTACCCAGATCTGTAAATCTACAGTTTGAGGGGAAAAAAAAGAAAAAAAAAAAAAAATCTCAGATACATATCAAGCAGAGGATTGAACAAAAATATGAAGCTGTTTTCTGTGGGAAGCCCCCAGTTAGGAAGAAAATGAGTGGTTGTGTTTTGTTTTCCTTTATTCCTATCCTTTTTGGCTGCTGAGAATAGGTGTTGTGATGGAAGTCTTACCAGGTTACTGTTATGGCATTTAGATTGGACTTTGTACCTTATACCTGTATGTGTCTGGTGCATCCTGATATACTCTGTTGGGAGAGCAGAACACATTTTTATAACTCATGCTCTGCCTTTTCCACCACCTCCTAGGTTGTGACTGCTGTGAGGATGATGCTACTTCTTTTCTAGCTTTGGGGTTTTTTTGAAACTGTGGCCCAGATTCTCAAAGATACCGAGGCGCCAGATTGCAATAGGAGTTCTGTGTTTTCAGGGTATCTGGCTCTAAGTATGGGGAGGGATCTTGACGCCTAACACAGATTCGAGCTTATAAATTTCATGTTTACAGGACCTCGTTTCAAAAGAACACATATGGAATAAGACTGGGAAGCAGCTCTTTAGACCATCATTCTGATTTCAAATGACTTTGCAAACAGACAATGAAAAATTATGCATCTCCTTGTCCCTGGAGGTGGGCAGCACTCTGTGGAACTCACTCCAACTGCTCAGGTGCTCATGCGCTTGCTGTAAGCTGCCTCTCACGAGATCAAGACTTAAATTTCTAAATTCTGAATAATCTAATTGTTGAATGACGAACATATCAGAGAGGCAGCACAACATCAATTCTAAACTTCCAGGAAAACAAACTAGTGTAATTAGAAATTCTTTAATATTGTATTTCTTAATCCTCTGAATGATTCTTAATTTGGTTAAAATACAGAAAATACAATCAAAGGTATATACATCTATTAAAATGGATTTATTGATATAGGAGCTTATTGTAGGGGAGAATTGAATGAAATTCTAGCTTTTGCTACTTCGATGTGTGTGTAAGCTCATTTAATATAACAAAGTAGTAGAGAATAGGAAATATAGTTATATTTTAATAAGTTGCTTAATAAATAGCAGAAATAATGCATCGCTTGTGTTTATGCCTTGCTCTTGAGTGTTAATTAGATACTATGGTTGCAACATGAATTTAATCTTCAGACATCAGAGAATCCATACAGAACTAGCTTATTAAAAGGATCCTAACTGACACTTAAAACTTACTAGCAAAGAAGAATCAATTCTCAATCCAGGATTTATTTTCTTTTGTCAGCTAATCAAAGGTATTAAAATCTATTAAAATTTTATGTACATAGGACGTTTGTATTGTTTCTTTCCCCCTTTTTCCTTTCCTGCTGTATAGTAAGCTGCATTTATTTACTGGTAGTGTTAATAGAATCTCTTTTCTCTATCTGGCCTCTTATTTTCACATATTTGCAGAACTTCGTACTTGAGACAAATTTGGTAGAAATTGGTTGATAGATATTTAAAGTTTTTGAAGGGGAACTTTTGACAAATATTCTACAAGTGATCTTCTATGTTCTGTTTGTCTAGGAAATGTCTAAAAATTGTTGAAGTGAGCCTGAGTGCTCTTAAAAAAATTATACCTACGTGCATAACACTTGTCCCTTACAGCAGAAACTGCTTGTAGGCAAAAATGCAGTGCCAACGGAGAGTAATGGTACTTAGTGGTACTAACTAGTAGTACTAGTTTAATTTACTACTTTGGCAAGGACAATTTTCCTCATTAATCTGCTAGGATTTTTGATCTCAATGATAGCAAAACAGATGCTGTTCTAATCATTTAAATATTTAAATTTTTAAAGATGGTAAGATTTGTCACAGATGGCAATTAAATAAGCCATAGGGTGGGCAATTAAATAAACCATGGGATGAAAATATTTTGTATTGTCACAGGTCACTAAATCCTTGTGAGGAAATAACAGAAAGAAATGTTAAGTTTTATTTTAAATCAGAAGCTTTAATTTTACATTAATCATCTATAGAAAGTGATTTGTAAAGTAGCAGCACTTACTGAGGAATCAAAATTGTTTAATTAAATTCAGAAATGCTGAGAAGGTCGTAAGAGAAATCCAAGTGAGCTATGTGGAACAACAAAAGAGTGACAGGAAAAGCTGTATGTTGATACATGCACAACCGTTATGGAGGCAAAAAATAAGACACCATTTGTGTGTCTTAAGATTCTAACTGAGTAGTAGTAATATAATGAGAACGTGGGCATCATTCCAGATAGATAAGTGGTCTAGTTACTCAATTCCTTTTTTAAAAAATCACCTCCGATTACAGCTTGTTATAGAGAATGCAGTGCTGTTCTCTGCAAGTTTCTTAATTCTCATCTAGTATTCAGGTTGGCTATTGGTCAAAAAAATCACAGTATTGTAGAGAGTTTGAGCCAAAGGATATGATAAGGTTTTCAAGGGTTTGGAAAGATCGGAATTATTTACCTAAGGAAAGGAAGAATAGCAGATCCACAAAATGCGAGGTTAGAAGCTATAAAATAGATGTGAATTTACGCACTATATTAACAAATATAAAAGAAAGGTTACATTCAGAAAATACCAATTTACTGAAGCCATGCCTTATTGCAAGAAAAGGTGAAAATGAAAAGAAGTACTTTTTGTCTCCTTGCACTCCAAAATACCAGTTTTTATCTCTGTATGTTATCTGTTATCTAGTGTTAGACTATTTTCCTTGAATACACAAGACCTAACTTAAAGTCTTTGCTCTTTCTTTTTTATTTTTTTTTCTTTCCAGCCAATGGTTTGAACTTTGCTCTTTCTTAAAAGCTGACTCTTCAGAGAAATAAGTTTTCATTGGATTGATATGTTGTCGGTCTTCTATTTCTGTAGCAATTAATTTATTTTATGATCTTTGGAGTCACTGTCTGCATATTTATCCCAGTTGATTGTTCTATACAAAATCAGGCAGCCAAAATTGGTAGAAGAGAGACTCGAGTTATCGTGTGTTGTCTATGGTAATGGCTTCGAAGCATAGGGGGTGGCCAGTGTGGACACAGAAATGATAAAAAACAGTGTTTTAGGAGAAACCTCATTAGGCCAACCCAGTGGGCCTTGTAGACTAACGAGTGGGTACAGCAAAGGACCCTTTGTGGGGGAGACCTTGATTTTTGCATTAAACTTGTCATTTAGTGTCAGCACAGTGTAATAGAGGGGCTGGTTATGGAAAACTGGAAGAAAAAGAGACGCTGAGGTGCTTGCTTTTCCTGACTATGCTCATGCCGGTGCTGTATTACAGTGGGTTGCCCAGCAGCATCTGACTGTCACCTCTAAGGGAATGACTAAGGACTCGCCAAAATCAAGTTCGCCGGTTATATTTCTAGGACAGGATACAGTTTGTGTTTTGATAGCCCAGGATCTTTTGCCTTCAGGCACATTCAGGATGATGATGTGGGTCAAAACAATATAGTGATGCCTTCCATCTTAATACTCTAAGCAGGCTGCTCTAGTTGTTCTTGCTTTGAGCGTGGGGATGGGATTAGATCATCTCCAGAGGTCCTGCCAACCTCAGATGTTCTGTGATCTTCATTGCAGAAGAAGAAAATCTCAGAGAATTCAGGAGAAGTAATAGGTGGTCTGGGCTGCTCTATACACGGTAATGGATGTCTTTGTTGTTGCAGCTTGGTCTGAATTTACTCTTGTGAAAATACCCAGTATTCAGTCTTTTATGAATTGGACTGCAGCTATGGAATGGTTTTACCTACTGAATGAATTGACATTATTCCAGTCTTGAAAATTCAAGACCATTTGTTGGTCTCTGGAATTTTAAGTGTGGCTATTAAATTGTACTGTCCACGTCCTCATTTGAGACAGTTAAATACATTCTGTGGTTCTAGCTAGCCTGAGCAGTCTATCAGAATAAGCTGAGAATTAACTTGCAGGAAAATTACCTTAATAAGTTTCATGATATGGGAAGAAATTCTGTGCAATTCAGTCCAAAAGCATCTTTTCCACTAGTTATGACTTTAACAAAAGCTAAAGTCAGATATTGGGGCTTATTTCATGTGGCTAGTCTGTCTAACACTGCTTTTCTTCCTGCCCCCCCCCCCCACCATGTTCTAACTGTGAAAAGTGTTCTCTTACAGAGAAAGAGTTCTATGTTTTTATCTTGGTAAGGGAGCATTTGTTCATTTTTTTTTTCCTACTTGAAGAATTATAGCATTCATTATATTCCAGACCTGAGCCTACTCTACAGGGAAAAAAAAAAAAAAAAAGTCCAGGATGATGAATTTTCATTTCTTCGAACTCGGGACTTGGTTTGCGGTTGTTCTGTGTAGTGATCTATCTGATGTGCAGCAAAGTTCAGAGTGGGACTTAACTATATAAATTATTACAGCACCAGCAGTGATCATAAAATGCTTGCTGGTGGTAAAATTACCTTGAAGGAGAAAAGGAAGTCTTGTGGCTCTTCGCACCTTACCTGATGACCTATAAGCCAAATTTCCTGTTGTATTTGAAGTAGGTGGGAATGAATATTAAGATCTATCACATTGGTTCTTATAAGCTGCTTAGATATTTTGAATCACAGAACAGCTGGAGGTGAAAATGGCCTCTGGAGATCCAGTCCAACCCTCCTGCTCAAGCAGCATCATCTAGAGCAGGTTGCCTGGGACTGTGGCAGATTTTGAGCATCTCTAAGGAAAGAGACTCCACCACCTCTCTGGGTGACCTGTTCCAGTGTTCAGCCACCCTCACAGTGGAGAAGTGTTTTCTGGTGTGCAAGTGGAGTTTGCTGTATTTCCATTTGTGCTCAGTGTTTCTTGTCCTGTCACTGAGCACCACTAAGGAGAATCTGGCCCAATCCTCTAGACACACCCTGATCAGATGTTTATAACACCCTCCCTTGACACCAATGCCCTCTCTTCTCCAGCCAGAGCAATCCCAGCCCTCCTCTGCCTTTCCTCATACAATTTATCCAGCTGCTTTGTGGAGGTTCAGTGTGCTCCTGTGATGGCATGTCTTCGTAAATGTATTTTCTTTTGTTGGTCTAAATTTTTTCTTAACTCTGTTTTTCTATATACAACTGAACTCCTTCTTTGCCCATGCCTTGGAGTGCTCCCTCAGTAAACAGGTCTCTTAATAACTCATGTTGTCCTAAAATGGGACTTTGTAGGTTTCTAGTAGAATAATCTGCTGCTAGAGAAAAAAGCTTTGTACTTCAAATACTTCCAGACTCTTGCCCCATCACGTGGATAGGCCCTAAGTCCTATATGTCATTGTTCTAGAGAATTCAGTGAATAGCAAAACCATACTTATACAGAAACAATCTAAGTGAGTCGTTTTCTGCCTCAGAGTATCTTCAGAAATGTAATGTCTTTCCCCTAGGTCTCTTGTTGCATATGGGGCATTGGCTACCACAGGTGGTTTCTGAGCATTAATTTTCTGGTCCATCCTTGATTGTGGTGAGCCCCTTTACTTACGGGAACGGAGTACCTAATATGCATCACTTGCCCTTTGAATCCTTGCATATCATTAGAGAAAGGTTTCCTTTATGCCTTTAATAGGTTTCTTTTTATTCATTTTTCAGTTCCTATATGTCAGGTGTATGGCAAGTTGTCTTTTGTTAATGAAGCTGGAATTGGATCATGATGTGGGAGTCCTGCTTGCTGTGTTTTTGCTGGGCAAAAGAATGCCCCTTTCAGGCTTTCCTAAACATACAAAAGCTAATATTCCAGCATCTCGGGTGATGAATCTTATGTTTCATCTGAAGAGGTGAAACTGCTTTGGCTACACCCATCATTTGGCACAATTTTCATCTATAAATGTGCGTTAGTAACATTTCTGTGATACAGATGCATATTCTTTGGAACATAGATCCCATTCTTGCTGCACAGCTTGGATAGCTGCATTACACGATTTAGGGATGTTGTGGTGAGAAGGGAAATAATCTGGCCCTGCATCTCTCTTGTGTGGCAATGCAGAGATAATATCAGGTGTTTGGTATGTATTCGTGTGGTGGAGAGGCTTATCCTCGGCAAACTCAACCACTTGCGCATTTTAGGTGCACTGTTTTGCCTCTGGCAAATGTCCTCTGAATGTATGGAGTAAGGGCTAAGCTTTCCCATATACAGTAGTGGTGATTCTTGGTGGGTTTGCTTAGCGTTGCAGGAATTCATGTACTGAATGTAGAGCCAGCAATACTTGGCAAATTCACTTAAATAGCTGAGAGTAAATAGGAAGTTTTCCTCACTGTGTGTGAAAACCTAAAGGTCACTTTGTTCAGAATTTATCGCTTTAGTTAAATACCTATATTTAACTTATTAGCTTACCAAATGAGTATAATATCTTGTTGTTCTGTTCAGTGCATGGTGTCTTTCAATCCCTCTGCTACAGCCTGAAATAAATACTGATTTTTCCCTTTCTCCCAATATTTTAGTGTTGAGCGAAGTGAAGTTGGATGCACCTTGGATAAACGTGGTTTACTTCACAGCTTATTGGTAGTCTTGAATGCTGTTTGCAGACGGTAACAATGAAACTGAACAGTAACCAACATGGCTCTGGTGGAGAAATAAGGATTGTTGGACTGTGGAATTTTATTTCCTCTGTGGCTACAAACTTCTTTCTCACCCACAGTGTAGCCTCAGAAAACTCCTTTCTGGACATATTGCACCACCATCCGTGTGTTCAATGTGGCACCTCCTCCGTAAATGCTGATTTGCGCTCTACTTTTTTTTTTTTACCGCAGTGGGGGATGATTTCACGAAGGGGATTTACTCCTGCAAACGCAAAGCAGAACAACCAGCATTCTCAGTGTTGCCTTTCCTTTTTAGTGCCCAGTCTCCTTGATTGCTTCTCCCCAAATCTGGTATTCTGCTATAAACCTCTGCTTTCTTGAAGTAGCCAGCAAGAGCACAAACAGAAGCAGCCTTTTAAAGCAGCCATTTTCAAGCTTTTTCCTCGGAGCTCTTGAGCAGTTTTAGACACACGGGTTTGGTTTGTCCATGCCTACCGCTCGCCCCTCTTGGTGCGTATGTGCATAGGGGAGACAGAGATGCAGCAGGTTCACGCTCGCCCACAGTGGAAAAGTTGCTTCTCCAGAGCACAGGGATGAGCTCCCCTTACAGAATATTATCCAGTATTTCCCTCCCTCACATTTCCGAGATTTGCCATCCATGGTCATTCAAACTTCTCCAGTGTGGCCTGGATATCAGTAACAGATAAGGTGGAATTTGTAGGTTGCTCTCTGTGTAACATTTTGAGCCCCAGGGCTTAGAAACTAATGGAACCAGCACTTCAGTTAATCCCTTGCTGACCTCTGCAATCCACGTTACTGCTTGGGCCTGTAGTTGTGTTCCTCAGGCCATTAAACAGCTCCTGAAGTTCTACTTTGTGTTCTCTGGGGTCTAATTTTCTTGGTGGATTTTTTTTTTTTTTTGAAGGTTGTTATAAAAGAAACACAAAAGCTAGTGTTGGAAGTACATAGTAACAGTGCGTGAAGTGACCAGGCCAGGTCATGAAGCAAGTTTACAGCATATTTCAGTGAATGTTCACAAAACATTGATTTCTGTTTTTTTTTTTTTTTTTTTTTTTTTTTTCAGAAAGTATAAGCATTGCAATAAGGCATACTCTTCTTTGCAGTTGCTGCTGCTGTAATACACTGTCCTTGTCTCTTGTAGAAAAAATGGAGAGATTTGCCAGATAGAAACTACAGCTAAGCATTTTATTTGTTTCCTGTTTTTTATTTTTTTCTTGGCTCATAGTTCTCTCTAGAAAAATACCCTTTTCTATTAAGTTGTTCAATCTTATTTGTTGAGGAAGAGTAATTTGAGCAAGAGACAATAGCTGAAGTTGTGGAGTCAGCTACTGTTCACTATTCTTTTTGTCTTTTTTGTTGCTTGATAAATTCACGTAAAGTTAACCTCAGTTAAACTTTGTCTGATTGTTGGTAAACAGAAGTGCATAGCTACCAAACACAAGTCTAAGCAAGTGAAATTTATTCCAGTTGCAAATTTGCAGCAGATATCAGGGCATGGTTATTTACATTGGCAGCACACTTTAATGTGAGTATATGGAAGACAACTTAAGCATTTTAATAGCTGAAAGAATGAGTAGAAAATTAAACATTTTGCTTGAAAAGAAGAAAAATACCAATTGTTGTAAATTGTAATACATAATTTTCTTTCCACCTCTATTTTAGTTAAATATATCAAAGCAATGTGAGGCTTACCACTTTTTCAAATACATTTAAATGAGGATTGCTAATAAGATGTGGGCTACTGTATTTGTTTTTGTAATTTACAGTTTATTTTAATTATATAATCAAAAAAGAGTACTTCTAATAGCAGTTAAATTTTAAACTGAAGGTTGGAAGTACTTAGCAAGGTGAAGTGGATGGAAAGATGATATTTTGACCATTAAATTATAGACTGCAAAGGCAATAAACAGTTTTCTTAAGTAGAATAAGAGCTAGTTGAAATTTTGAAATCTTGACTTCTTGTCGGCTATTTAGAATTTTACTGATTTAAACTTCTTGTATTTAACTTGTTAGTCCCTCCTTATATACATTCTTTGTTTTCCTTCATGTTGCACTATGAAAAGCTTTCTTAGAAGAGTTTTTCAACTAATTCAATAATTTGTGCATACCTGCCTACAGTATGAGAAAATACCTTTCCAAACAACACTTTGCAGTTACTATTAACAAATTCTGCTTGTGCTTCTGTTAGAATTCTAGGCAGCTAAAGCAGGATAAAGCCATAATCCTGAGTGAATAATTTTTTTATAGAATAAAGAAACATGCATAGAGAAATCCAGTCACCTCTGAGTATGGATGATGTGTATGATTAAATCCTAATGGACTTCTGTGTAACTGTTCACAGAAAAAAAATAGATGCCATTTAACTGCTCTTAGCTTCTGTAGTTACAATAATGAAAGCTAACCTGAATTTTTAAAGCTTCCCTGCTCTGTTAGAAACCCAAGCGACAGTATTACTGAATTAAAGAAAATAAAGGTTTCATTTAATTCTGTTATTGCCTTAAAATGAGAGGAAATAGATAACAAGCAATAAGATTTGTCAGGTAAAAAATACGGTGTGAAGATGTGGAGGAAATTAGTAGTGAGAAGAGTGAGCAGTTGCAGAACTGTGTGAGGCAGTGATGTTCTGGAAGAAGTTTCTTGGGTTCCCAAGTGAGTCCTAAAAACTCTGCTACTGAATTAAAGGAAACCTTGAGGGTTGTTTTTGTCTGCAAAAATAGTCTTTGTTTGTTTGTTTTTTCTGCATATTGCTGAATTACTCCTACAACTTGTAATTTATGTGAGCATATTGGGAAACAAATTTTAAAGTATTACTGCCTTTGGAATGAGCCAGATTTTCAAAATAAAATACACTCTTGACATCTGCTAGGATGGTGTACAAAGTAAGCTCTTCACTCATCACCTTCGACCCTTTTGTGTCAGTTGAGATGTTTGGATGCAGCGTTGTCTTGCTTTCAGCATGCCTGTGCTTTTTACAAAGAATACGTAATTCTTCCAGTAAAATGCAGTGTAATGTCTGCTTGCTTGCCAGTGTTGTCTTTCCCTTGACAGTAGTTATTAGGAAATGTTGAAGAAAATCGGACTACAAAATATCTCTATTTTTTTTTCTTCCACTCCCAGTTACAGACTCCAGGTTTAGCAGATCTGTTGTGAGATCTTTTCTTTTAGGAAAATTGTTTTTTAAAATTGTCCATTTTTCTCTTAAATTACTCACTTAAGGCCTTGACTCCTTTGAAGATGATTTTAATATTTGCCAGGATTTCTTTAATCATGTGTTGTATACTGCTAGACTGCTGTGCACGGGGAAGGGATGAAGTGCATGGGACGGTGGCTAGAATGTGGAGGAGGAGGAGGAAGGGAATCTGGGAGATTGAAAAGGAGAGAGGAGGATAAATCCTGTGTGAAGAGAAGCTATTTACAAGAAAAAGGTGAAGGAGCTTTGGAAGAAATCTCTGGTGTGTACAAGAAATGGAGGAAAGCAGTAAGAGGAGGGAAAAAACCTTACAGGAAACAAAATCCCATTTTTCCATATAATTGGCAGCACATGTGACTGAAGATAGAATGTGGAAGAAGCAGCAAGCTGATAACAAAAGTGCTAATGTGCTAAATGGAGTTCTTAGGCTACCATCATCCTGTATATTGTTGTGCACTGTTGATGCTGTGAACTGGAGACAGGAATCCTGTCTTTGTGTTTCCCCTATTTCTGTATTTTTAAAAGAAGTGGATCTTAAATGGATGTAAAATGTTCCCTAGGCTCAGCCAGTTTCAGAAATGCACGTGTAAGACTGCAGGATGTTAAGAATTTCTCATGGTAGCGATTTCGTTAAGCAGCCCCTGCTGATAGTTTTTTCTCTTCATGTCACCCTGCAATTTTATGGTTTTATAATAATCTGGATTAGGGTGCTCATGCAAGGTTTGGTTGTTTTAACCTGGACTAATTTTCTGATGTTTCTCAAACAGTTGTACCTGCATGGCTGGTGTGAGTCGGCAGGGGAAAGAAGCTGCAGGAATTCTGTCTGTGCTGCTTGAAAAGGGGTTCTTAAGTTATTGCCCAAGTGTTCATTACCATTTCATGGAAAACTTTGCCAAGAATTCCTTTCAAATATTTTGCTGCACTTCTGGCATTATGAACGTTGTGACTGTTGATTTTAAAAGCATCAGGGGTTTTGCATAAACGTAAGTGGATTGGGGAAGCTGGGTGGTTGAAGGCTTCAGATTTTAACGACATTGCACCACCATTGGTTTAGTTTAGACCATTTCTTTGTGTTATATGGTTCAGGTGAAAGGATGCATTTTATTTGAATAGTAACACCAAAGTTCCTTCCCATTTTATTTTATACTTATTATATTTAATCAGGTTCATTTTTTCTATGCCTTCCTCCATCTTCCCCTATTTTAATTCCTTTTAATCCCTTAATGTTTTAAAGTCTTTTCATTATGTCATAGAGCTGCTGGCTAGAAGGGAGCTCTGTGGGGCCTGTGGTCCAGCCTCTGGCTCAGCTGAGCCTCCCCAGAGGCTGTTTTAGGTCCCTGACCGTCCTTGGGCACCCTCTCCAGTATTTTAACTTCCTTCTTGAAATGAGAGCCAAAACTCTGGTAGTTGCCTACTTGCATGACAGTAGCTTTCCTTTCTCTGCTCGTCTCTGTCCTAATGCAGCCCTGTGTGCTCCTTGCCTTATTTGCCACGGGAAAGCACTGCTGACTTGGGCCAGCTTGGTGTCCACTCTAACCCTCAAGTCTCTCTCAGCAGAACTTGTCTGCCAGCCGGTGTGGGGCTAACCTACCTCCTTGGACTTCTTCCCGAACTTGCAAAATTCCACATGACTCACTCCACAATATTTTTATTATATATGTGTATTGTGTATTATCTTTATACATACATATATATACACATACGTCTTTACCTTTTAGAACCAAAGGATTGGAGCTGGAAGTTCAGCGCAACCGTGCCAACTGCCCATGATAATCTGAAGAAGACCTAGGAAACAAAAATGCATCAAAGTGAAAAACACTCCTGAGCATTTTGAAAGACGAGTCTTCCAAGAAGGATGTTTTTAGATTTCTA
>VZSV01000006.1:13917917-13956924 GCA_013398735.1 Nothocercus julius | reverse complement strand
TTTTTTTTTTTTTTTTTTTTTTTTTTTTTTTTAAATCCCTTTCAAATATGTCTGTCCTTCAGAAAGGACTAAAGGGGGAGATAGTTTCTACATACCTACAAGAGAGTTCTGTTAGTGCTCTTTACCAGGGATTGATTGTAGGGTAGCGTTGGATGCTAAGCACTTTGTAAAAACAGTCCTTGTTTTTCTTCCATCATCATCTTACCCAGAGCAATCTAAAGGAGGTGGGGTGGCACTGGCATAGAGGTTTTTATCTGGAGCAGTCCAGCAGAGAAACTTAGGCTTTTGATATAACAGACTGGAAAACATAAAGGGCAAATTCAAGTTGTGTCTTCAGCATTCTACAGATGAAGACATAGATTCCTTCCCCATGGTTTGGCAATATAGGAGTTGGGTTGGGAGGATGCCTTTTGTATGCAGTAAAAAAGTCCACTTTTTGGTAGGCTTCTTAAATGAAAAATAATTAAGCATGGTTCTGTTCAGTCTATAGTTTTTCCATAAAATGTGGATGAGATGTAATTGTGCCCATCAGAAGGACCTTACACACTTTCAAGAGATTCTCTTTTTTTAAACAGATTTGCTTTTCAAAATGTGTCATTAGCGTAATCAGAACGTCCCTGTCTTCTGTAGCGTGTGCTGGATTTGGTACGTGTCAGATATTTTCAGCTTCACACATTTGATAGCCTTATTGTAGCTATAGGGAGGTCTAGGTTTTCCAGATCTATTGAACTGCTTAAATTAGAAGAAATTAATTTTATAACCTTGTCTATACCTACAGGGTATGTTGTGCAAAGACAGAGATTTGAACTCAAGAGTTAATTGTTTCTTTGAAGGAGAAGTGCCAAAATGACTATATGGAATTTGTATAGTGTAAAACTTTTCCCCCAAAAAAAGTGTTTGAAACAGAGTAATTCAACATTTCCTCTATTTTCTGTCACAAAAAGAGTTTATAAATTTTCTGAGTTATTAGAAGCATCATTGGTAACTGCATTCCATATTCTGTGTCTGAAGTACTTTCTTTGTTGTTTGGGAATTTGCGATGTCACCTGCAAAATAGGGGGACACCCTATTTTTCTACTGATTTAACTTCAATTAATTCAGTTTTTTCAGGAGAAGGTCCTAAAACTTCAGGTTTAGTCCATGTGGGCTTGGAAGAGAGATATTTAGCTCATGTGTGAATTGTATTGATTTATAGTTAAGACTATCTGTAATTAACTTTACATTCTGAGATTTCACTTAAAATTAATTCCCTCTAATAGATAAC
Organism: Nothocercus julius; assembly: GCA_013398735.1. Taxonomy (NCBI): domain Eukaryota; kingdom Metazoa; phylum Chordata; class Aves; order Tinamiformes; family Tinamidae; genus Nothocercus; species Nothocercus julius. The sequence continues at coordinate 13,955,660 of VZSV01000006.1, read as the reverse complement.
TGATTGGCTGTTCTCTTTAAAGGTAATAGTGCAAAAGACATAAATGTAATCTGTCTGTAAATAACAGCGAAGTGTTAAATTTAATTTGAATTAGAGCAATTCACTAGTCAGCAAACCTATCAAATTAAATTACCATCTCCTGTAGCACTGTCCATGTGAAACTCTTCTGCTTTTCCAAAATAATTCTTAGAAACTTTTCTGATAGTTAGTGCTGTGTATGAGCTGTGCAGTAAAGGGACTACTGGACATTGCTTCTGGGAAGGAAAATCAGTCAAATTTGCAAAGCCCTTTTCCTCTTCTCTGGTGTAAACTTTTTCTTTGGAAATAAGATAGATACAAAAGGAAGTTGTTAGAATTTTGAAGTTATGATTTAAGGTAACAATATCAAGTAATTTGCTGTCTTTCTAGGTACTATACAAACTTACTTTTTCTCTAAAAATATTAAAGCAGGCCAAAAAAGAATTAATGCAGAACTACATCCAGCCTACTGTCAAATGCACTTTATTATCATGTATTTCAAATAAGATTGACAAATAAGATTGACATACTTTGATTAATATAGTTAATATTGGAATTTTCTTTACATGAACAGTGAGGTCAAATGCAACCCTTTATTACCACTTTTACATTTAAGTCTTTCTTTTGAAGACATGAGTTGAACAGGAAGACTCACTTGAGTGGTGAAGGGATAAGGTTTGGTATATTTGTGTGTGAAAGAGTTAATCTTTATTTGTTACTCTGTTCATTAAAATTTTAAAGAAAAACTGTTGAAGGTTTTTTGGAACAGCCTAATCTATTTATTTTTATGTATATATACTGCAGCTGAAATTAAAAAGTATCTGTCATGATGACATGGACAAACAAAGGAGTATTTTTCATAGAGTTGTTATGCAGGCTAATGATTGTCTATTAATAGGATGATTAATAGCAAATAATTTGAACAGCGAGTGCACAGAAAGTTAATGATACAGATCAAGAATGCAACAGACTATTTCTGTGTGGAAAATAGGAATTGAAATATGCAGAACTGTGATGTTCCTGTGCTGCCTAATTCTGGTGTTTCTGATACTGTTTTGCCAGTTAAGACTGCAAGATTAACTCTTGAAATGCTCGAGTTCAGGCATTGCAGAAGTAAGGAGCACAGGCAGGAGCAGTGCAAGCTTCCTGCCCAGGCTCCAGAGGTGATTACTCTCTTTAAACTCGGATCTAACACAGTTGCTCTAGGGATGATATGAAGTGAAGCCGGGTGTTCCGGCCGGAAGGTTATTTCCCAGCTTTGAGAGCACTTCATTTTGTGTGTTAAACCAGAGTAGTGCAGATTGGGATCATGTCATTTCAATTTGGAAGAACTGTCCTTCTCCCTCTGTAGTGGGTGCAGGTTGCAAGGCAGAAGCCTGTGATTTGCCTTTTCCACTTACATTTCCACTTTTCCACTTACATAGCCTTTGACTGGAACAATGGATTCCCGGGACGCTAGTGGATTTTGGAGAGCCCCAGGTGGGGTTATTTATACCTGTCTGTTTGTTTTACCTGTTATTTTGCCGTGAGCTAGAGAGTTTAGGCACGATTGTAATCCCTGCAGGAATCATCACAATCCAAACAGTGGTGACTCTGCAAATAAAACATTAGTATCTCCCTGTTTCCTCATTTTTACTGCAGGGCAAGCAGAAATGCGTGTGTTTGCTGACAGCTGGGAGATGTGCTCAAGTATGGGGCCTCTCCTCGGCATTGTTGCTCTGTGACAGCAGCCTCTTTATAACTGTATTTTTTTTTCAGTCAGAAGAGCAGTAGGAGGAATAATGCATTCAAATATACCAAATGATATTTAATTTGTTGCTTAGCAGCCACAGCAAATTATGAAAATCTCTGAGACAGATCAAATGTTGCTGTACTAAGGGGATTTCATATCAGTTTGTACAATTTTTGTTGTTTAGTATCACAAGTTCACATTTGGGTGTGCGAGGGGATTCTCTCAACTACTCACTTTCCCTTTAGCCCACAGCACTTGTGTCAAACCTGAAATAGCATCACAAAAAAAAAAAAAAAAACAGAAGTGAGAGAAGGGTTGTGCCTATTTCTTTCCTTTGTTTCTTCTTTTTTTAAGGTTAGGGAAAGTGGAAAGGGGAGAAAAATAAACAACTTGAAAGTGCTCATCTGGTGAGATTTCAGCAGGTAATTAGGTGCACAGATGAGAAATTGTAGCAAATCCCTAGTCTGAATATTTACAGAATTCCCTGGATGGCAATTTAATTTACAAGTTATTTCACTATGTAAGTTTAAGTGTTTGGAAATTATGAAAAGCAGCCTATTATTTTGAAACTACAGGTGATTGAATTTCATGCTGTGAAGAGGGGAAGCTGCCCTGCAGATAGAATTTTTATCATTTGGTCTTAATTCAGTTTTACTCTATACAGTTGGAAGAAAACTAATTACCATGGCAAAAACAAACAAAAGCTTAAGCACATGTAATTCTTAGCATGCATTTTCTGTCTCCAGTATTTGATGCACAAAGAAATTACTATAGATTGACGTTTGCGTGTTGGTAAAGAAATGTACCATAAAGTTTGTTTAAAGATAAAGGTAGCTCCAGATTGATTCAACATTAATGCACATGGGAAATAAATAAATAAGGAAAAATAAAACGAAAAAAGAAAAAGCAAGCGGTAAATGGAGATTTCAATGTACAGGCAAAAACTAGGAGCTGAGTCAAGTGACTCTGGGCTGATTGTGGAGCAGCCTGAGCTGAGCAGACAAGAATATTCCTGTGTGGTTTAAATGCCAGCTTGCCTGAGGGGGCCTGATATATCTCAACATAAATTCCAAAGCTTGGGAATTGGAGAGGAATATAGATGGAAAATACATTGACATGGCCTCAGAGCGCTCCCATAGCCTCCGCTGTGGCTTGGGATCCCAAGCACCAGGCAAGGTTGGTAGAGCCAACCAGGCCAGGCAGCGGTGCCCAAGTTTGGGGTCTTGGGATATGAAGCTATTGCTGGAGTGGGGAGACCTGGGCACTGGGAATTCCCAAGCTGAAAGCATGAAAATGGGCAAATTCAGAGTTAACGTTTTGAGATCCCAGAGCTGTTACTGTTCTGGACAGTTCTTCATAGAAACTTAGAACCTTTTGGAAAGAATAATTTGGAGTTTGAAATCTCACTCTCTTAGCTACCCAGCACGCATGGTCACAGTTTTCTTTGACTGCCTGTAAGGAAGCAGAAGTTAAAGCTCTCAGGCTATGACAACAAGTGTGATTTTTCTGACTTTGGGGAGCTCTAACATCTAACTAGTGACACAAAGATACTTTTTGACCCGTCTTTCAAAGTACCTTTTTGGATTAAATGAGTAATCATACTGTGTGGGCAGCATCAGTTTGAGAGTGGCTTTTAATGCACATGCAACTGCTGCAGACAAACACTGGATATTTATGGAAGTTTTCTTAAATGCATTGAGTATTTTTCATCTCTAACATAGAGAAGCAAATACATGCCTTTAGAAATAAGACACAGAAGATGTTAACATCTGTTGCATCACAAATACGAATTTTATAAAACCTCTAAGCATAGTACAACCTGAATGCTTGTTTTCTTCTTTACTATGCCAGTTTGAACTATTTCTGCAAATCATGCTGTCCTCAAGACTTCTCTGTTTAAAAAACATTTTTTGCTTGAAGGTATTTAAGTACTTCAAGCTTTAATTTTAGGAAAAGATGTGAGAAGTGGGGGAAATACCTGTTTATTTTATCCTTTGAAAAGCTAAAGATACAAATATTTATGGGCTACTTAAAGGTAGTGGCATTGCAGAAGCTTGGAAGAAGAGCCACGTACCTAGACTCCTTATGCCCTAATGCTCCTTATGCGCCTCCAGACTACTCTGTCTTGTTTTGTGGCATAGAATCATAGAATGCTTAAGGTTGGAAGGGACCTCTAGAGATCATCTAGTCCAACCCCCCGGCACACGCAGGGTCACCTAAAGCATGTGGCTCAGGACTGCGTCCAAGCGGGTCTTGAAGGTCTCCAGAGAAGGAGACTCCACAGCCTCTCTGGGCAGCCTGTTCCAGGGCTCTGTCACCCTCACTGTTAGGAAATTTTTCCTTAAATTCCTGTGGAACTTTTGGTGTTTCAGTTTGTGGCCATTTCCTCTAGTTCTGTCGGTGGCCACCACTGAGAAGAGGCCGGCCCCATCCTCCTCACTGCCTCCCTTGAGGTCCTGATAGACACTGCTCAGGTCTCTTCTCAGCCTTCTCTTCTCCAGGCTGAACAGGCCCAGCTCTCTCAGCCTTTCCTCATAAGGCAGATGTTCCAGGCCCCTGATCATCCTCGTAACCCTGCGCTGGACTCTGTCCAGCAGCTCCACATCCCTCTTGTACTGGGGAGCCCAGAACTGGACACAGTACTCCAGGTGTGGCCTCACCAGTGCTGAGTAGAGGGGCAGGATCCCCTCCCTGGACCTGCTGCAGACGCTCTTCCTAATGCACCCCAGGATCCCCTTGGCCGCCTTGGCCACGAGGGCACTGCTGCCTCATCCAGAATTAAACTTAATTTTTAAGCTTTAGACGATTGCAAAGTTCCAGGTTACAAAACAGTACTGACCTAAACACTGTGTTTCTTAAGAGGATGCTTGGATACTAAAGCTGAAAATTGTCAATCTTGTTAGTTTTAATTGAGGGAAGGGGCTCTTACTGTGGTTATTTATTTATTTAGTGACAGAAACAAAATTCATTATTCTAGCATACAGTTTTTATAGCAAAAAAAAAAAAAGACTGAAAAGGAATAGGGAACATCATTTTCACATCTCACTGGATGAAAATGCAGAAATAATGCTACCAGTAAAGGTGGAATTTTCATGAATGTATCTCTTACAGAAGGAGAGAGATTTGTTTTACTGACAGAAGTTGTACAAGAAGGAGTCTGCAAATTAGGAATGGAATCATCAAAGTGTAAGACAAACTTAGAAGACAATTGCAAGACACACTCATTGAAAGTTATTTGGCAAGGGCACGGTTGGCTCTTATTTTCTAGCCTATGATATTGTGGCAGGGTAGAGGCCTGGGATTTGTGGGCCTTTCCTGTGTACATCCTGATTGTTTGGGGCCTAACCTTGTGAGGAATTACTCTGTCTTCATTGGCACTGAAATGAATTGGAAGGCAGCATCACTTTGCATGGTTGGACCTCTGTGGTTTGTAGCAAATGTCTGGACTTGTGTGGTTTGTACAGAGCAGCTGTTTGTTTTTATACAAAATACGTATTCAGCGCTTTTTTGAGAGTGCAGCCTTTTTTTTTTTTTTCTCTTCCCCTAAGGCATACCTGAAGTGTCCTTGAATGTATCACCCACTTCTGGATCAGTTAATTGTAGATACTTTTCAGGAATGTAACAGAACAGCCATGTTCTACACAGTTTGACAACATGCAGCATTAACAGAAATTAGTTTTATTTTTCCTTAATATTTTATTCTTGTTTCTTCACTGCAATTCCTAGTTGGATAGGTTTTCTTGATAAATTTTGCTGCAGACGGTCATGACAAATATTGATGGTCTTTACATTAAATCGGGAGAAGTGGTTGCACACCATACGGTAGTGCTGTCACTCACAGGGACTTCAGCAGGCTGAAGTAGGCAGCGAGGAACCTCAGCAGGAGCAGCAAGGGGAGATGCAGAGTCCTGCACCTAGGGAGGAACAGCCCCAGGCACCAACAGGCTGGGAGCCAACTGGCTGGAGAGCAGCTTGGTGGAGAAGGCCATGAGGGTCCTTGGTGAACATGAGCCCTTGAGTGTCCTTGTGGTTAGGGAGGCTGGCAGCAGCCTGGGCTGCTCTGGGGAGAGTGTGGGCTCCCAGGAGGTGATATAATGGTGAAGCTGCATCTGGAGTGCAAGTGTTTCACTTACACACTTAGCAGGTGTAGGTTTATGCAACGAAGTACAAAACTTGCATTGTTCTCCCTTTTCTCTGTTCCTCGCTGTAATGTGGGGAGATTGGCATTGGTAAGGCGAGTTTGCCTCTGGTGATCCAGGTTGGTGATTCTGCACAGTAAATTAACTGTGTTGAAAAATCAAATCCTTTCATCTTAGTTGCTTTCGCTTTGGGTAGGGGCCTATTATCTGGACTGTTAGATAGTAGTAACTTTTTTGCCACTTAATACCTATGCTAAATATAGGCATGTTCTTGTTCCTTTCACTGCTGAATATCAAATAGAAAACTGTCCTCACCGTTCTCTTCTGCGCTTACTCCTTCCCTTAGGAAACAGGTGGGAGGTAGGTGAAAGGAGGAGGAATGAGGTAACGTTGAACATCGTGTTACAGCTTGTTGTCTTCTGGAATGGTAGGCGGTTTCAGGTTGCATCTGTCTCCTGGTAGATGTTGTTGGAGGTTGTCATGAAACCATGCACATGATGAAATTATGATTACTTCATTGAGTGATCTAGCTGTGTAGCTGTGCGTGTGTTTGAGTATAACTCTGGGTTCACTTGTTCTCTCGTAATGAGTATATGCAGTTTTGAAGCAGAAGAGTTAAAGATATTTTCATGTTTGCAGCTAATTAGAGCTAACTCTACCTAGTTCAGACAATTATTTGTTCTCAAGGGTTTGATGGGAAAATTGAAAAACAGCGTTTGTGTGTGTTAGCAGGTGTTCCTCTAAAAATGGCAGGTGGCTCCATCTACCTGGTTATGTATTGGTAAGGGAATAATGACGGTTTGAAAAATGTGTTTGAAATATTAGAAGTTTTCTAGAAATCTATCAGATTATGTAAATGCAACAGTTTCCTTTTTTCCCCCTCAGTTTCTTTGCCAAGGAGTTTGGTAGTGACTCATCCTTTTTTTTCCACTAACCAAAAAAAAAACCCACATAAATCCTTCCTAGAGAGTATTCTGTACAATAAAGAAAAACATTTAAATAAGAAAAGTATTTACTCTAATAAATGGAACTTGAAACAGTTTACATTGTGCACAGTGTTTCTCCATCTGCAAGTTGTTGACTCGTTTAAACGGCTACAGGACGTGAAAGAAAATAAATATGAGTGGTTTAGAAAGTTGAGAACTATGTATGTATCCAGAAATATTGTGCTGGGCTGCCAGTAGGAAGAACAACGGGTATCTTCACAATAACCATCCGATTTTCCTTTCAGCTCTTTGTATTAGTCCTTGTGCTGGCTGCAGAAGCAGTACGAAGAGATCACAGCGCTCTAAGCTGCCTCTGCTGCGTTCCTGGGCGCTCTGAGTGAGGAAATGCATTCTCCTCACCCAGCAACGGGCGCCTTTTGGATGCCTGCAAGAAGGAACAGTCAGAGATCCAAGCTGTCAAAACAGAACTGAAGCACAGAGGAGAAAGACTGAGCTAAAAAAGAAGTTCAGCTAAGTAATATTCAGCCAAGAAGAAGAAGAAAAAAGAAAGTATATGTAAAGAAATAAAGATGAAAATAAACAGGCATAAGGATTTGGACAAAAACCACAGTCTCTAAGAACTTTTGTTGCTTTTAGAAATTACTTTTTTACCCTCCTTTCTCCTTGTCTGTCCCCACCTGGCAGTGATGCTTCTCTGCATGTGCACAGGTTATGCAACTCTGCAAGGTTATATAACTCTTCTAAATATGCACCCCTTTGCCCAGAATTGTTGTTTGAACAGTAATAAATATATTCTCCCCTTTTTGATAATATTGAATAAAACACCTGGATACTGTTCTGACGTTCTAAGGTCATAAACAAAGGCAAGTTACTAAATATAGTTTAAAACACAGCTTATGCTCTAGTAGAAGTGCTTTCACTTTCATCTTCGTTAAATATAGTGAGGAGTTAGGAAGTTAAATTAACTTTGAAGTGAATGCTGAGTTATTTTGGAAATCAGCAAATTAGTTGCATAGTTGAAGACCTGAAGTGGGCAAAATTGCACGCACAAGGAAACTATTGTTTTGCATTGCACAAAGTACTTCAGTTGCATTTATATGCAATAATGCAGTTGGAAGACAGAGCAAGAGTATGACTTACATACTTTACACAACAAAATGTGAATAGTTGTGTATAATTTACATGCAGCTACATATTTAATCAGATTTTTAAATGGACACAAATACAGAAATTGAAGATTTTTATAATGCCTCTATATTGGGGAAATTTTTAGAAATCTTGCAGAGAGTAACATGTGAGAATTACTAAATACTGCATAGGCTGAAGGGGTAGTTCTGATTCTGATTTTTATACTCACAGAACAGTTGAAACAATTCATAAAGCACTTTGCTAACAGGTCTGAATTACCTATTTAATTCTAGGTGAATGGCTGGAATTTGAGATGACTGAAAGTCCTTCGACAGACATAATGATTTGAAGTGGACTGTCGTCTTTTGCAGCCTTTCTTGTTTGAGTTTTTTAATTTTCAAGTTACTCTTCTGAAAATTGGAAGAACAAAATTGCAAGGCAGAGATGAGAAGCTAGGAACAATCCATAGTAGGATGAAGATGGCATTATGGTTCCACATGCTTGATTTGTTTATGACAGTAAATGCTACTGGGTATATATGCCTGAATTGGTCAGAAAAACTATTAGATCCTCTGTTGTAAAACACGGATGTGGATACAACCAAAGATTCATGAAGTACCTAGGTACTAAGTTGGCAAGCTTATTCTTCAAAATTGATTTTTTTTTTTTTTTTAAGAAGTAATTTAAAGAGCAATTTTATGTCTGCAAATTTATCCCTAACATTTTTGTCACACAAAGTTATATTTGCCTGCTATTTAAAAACTATGAAGAAAGTCATTTTCCAAGCTCTTCGTCTGGCTGCCTGACATGATTATAGTCATCTTACATACATAGAATCTTTAGAGCTATATTTATGACTACAGTTCTGGGTGCGTATGTCCTTTCTTGTTTGTTTTATTTAGCAGTCTTGTCATCTAGGCCATGAAACATGTTGTGAGCCTACCCTCTAAAGTACGCCACAAAATTCTAGTGTTTTACAAAGATTTTAGCTGAGCGTGCACATCGTCGACAAAGGAAAGTAACTGGGGGGGGTGTGACGTTGCTGCTGGAGCTTTTACTTAATTTTTGAAGAAAAGGGAATGTTATTTTTTCTAAACCTTTTCATTTCAGGAGGGCTTAGAAACAGTAACGTCTCTATCTATTTGAAAGTTTTTTGCTTGCATTTAAGGTTGGGTGAATATGCATTTGTTCTTCAGGGTTAGTTTATAATGATATTTTATCTTGGTAATGTCACTAAAGGAAAGGATGACATGTCCTCTTATAATTAAATATAGTATGATGCTGTATGGTAGAATAAAAAAAAAAAATTGGGGATGCTTTTTGTTAGTTCATCTGTCTATAGTCAGCTAAGGTAGGGTGACCTTTCATACATATTTTCAGAATTCTATTTTAAAGTAGGGTTTTCTGAGCCTTTTTTGTCATTGTTGTTCAGTGTACCACTGGCAATGGAAACCGCTGTCTAAAATTACATTGTGTGTTGGATTGTATGCAGCTTTCAAGGGCTGAGTATACTAGTAGAGGTGTCTGTACCATCATTTAGAGTTCCCCGTGCTAGAACTCAGCTGGAGATGAGTTGTAGAGTACCGTGCAGAACCTAAAGAGTAAAAACTGTTGGTGCTGGATCATCATTACACAGTGAATTAGTGATGATACTGGTTTTTTTTTGTTTTTTTTTTTTTTGGTGTCATTTGAGGATCGAAGATATGTGCCGTGGTCAGGAGTGTCTATAATACCAGTGCCAAATAGACCCCTTGTCTGCCAGGGGTTTGTGGTCTTGTTTGGTTGAATCCTAAACTTCTTTTTGTTCTGGCTATAAACATCATCCCGTGTCATTCATAGTCTCAAAGTAAGTTATTCTGCAACTTATGTCCCCTGCATCTGTCAGCTAAGGAAAAACAGCTTGATAATTTTCCCTTTCCTCTCCAGAGTCCAGCAGTGCTTCTGTGTCAGAACTGCTGGGGCAGCTGCTTCCATAGGATTCTCTGAGGATCTTTGTGGAAGGAGCAGTGCTGCTTTCCAGGCAACAAGGTGTTTCCACTGAGAAAGTTAACGTTTATCAGTCGCAAATATCTATTCCCTTTTCATTCATCTAATAGATGTGCGATGACTGTTTAAGGCGGATTGACTGAAGGTTTATCCTGTAGTGCTGCTTGCATTGCTAATGCTTATTAAGGAGAAACTGCATTTTTTAAGTGCTCAAAAAGAACTTGAAGCTTTTTATGCCAAGAGGATTAAGCCAGATTTATCTTCACAGGGATGCTACTGCTTCTCCACAAGCCACAGATCAGAAGTACTTTCTGTAAGCCTTGATCTACACTTGCATGATGTCTTTTTTTGTTAGTGGTGTTTGCTTGTTTTTTCCCCAAAATCCGCTACTACCACAAACTGATTTTAATGGAAGGAGGGATAAAGCTGAGTGACTGACGACATTTTTACTTCCTATTAGTAAATAAAGTGCTTTGGCATTCCTGTATGGAAGTCCTTCTGACCACAAATAGAGCTACCCTTTGGGGATATACTGGTGAATAGTTTGCTTTTTTTAATACAAATGTAGAAAAGAAGCTCCCAAATATTGGGATAAAGTGTATATCTGGAGGTATTGTATATCTTGTATATCACCAAAAAGACTCACAAAGCAGTCTTGTATCTTAAAGGTTTCAGTTAACAAGCATGTTAACATGCTGTGGCAAGAAATCTGTTCTTCAGCTGCTTTTTGGTGGCAGTCTAGCATTGAAGGATATTCTGGGAACTCCGAAGGAATTCAAGATTTTAGTTTTAGTGGGGTTAGCAGCTCTTTGCATGCCCTTATATATTTATGCATTTGTTATATATGTGCATTTTTCAGTAGAAGAATGCAGGAGAGAGCCTGAGGAGTGCGAGCTAGTTGACCAGAGATGAAAAATTGATAGCCAGAAAATGGATTTGCATTCTGTAAAAGGCCCATTTGATACTACACTGTAGCAGTTTAAGTATTTCTGAAATAACTGGGAATAAAACAGAGCCCTTTTACAAAGCACTGCAAAGAGCTATTCAGGAATGATAAATTATGATTGGAACAGGTACAGATAAGGACTAGGAGAGTGATCTATCTCACTTTTAAAATTAAAGTTTAAAGGAGTTGTGGCTTTTTTTCCCCTCCTGTAAGTACATCAAAGGACAAACACTGAAGGAAGAAGAGTTCCTTAACATTAAACCACAGCATTGGCAAAAGAACAAACCTATGTATAAAGTGGGCATGAACGCATTTAGGATACATATTGGGAAGCGTGTTTAACCAGAGTAGAGTGGTTGTGGAATAGCTTTCGGTTAAAGCTCAGGCTGTAGAGTGCCACAGGTGTCTCTCAAATGGAGCTTTTTCTGAGAAAATATATGGCATAAATGGCCCTGTTGGAGTTTCTCACTGAAGTCCTGACCTGTATTGCTGCTTGAGCAACAAAGAGCACAGTAGAGCCTTGGTCTGCAGCTTCTAAGCACAGAAGTAACAGAAAGAATGATGAGCATCTTCCTTAGCCTGTAAATTCTTCCATCTGAGAGATCCACCCTGAAATAAGCTGAGTTTCCATGTATTACCCGAAGAAATTATAAATTCTGTTTAAAATGTTCAATTCTTCAGAATACATCATGGCTTTCAGTGGTGTGTGCGATGGTTGAAGCTTCAGGACTTTTTTCTGCCTTTTTTTTTCCCCCCCTCCACCTCCCCCCTTTGCTAACCGCTGGAGATTACCTCGTAAAGCACAAATGCTTAAAGCGTCCTTGTCAAGTAGATTAGACTTTCCTACTAGTGCGTAACAGGAGTTTTACATAATGTTTTACTTACTCATGCAGTGCAACAAGTAAATATAGAGAAGAATATAGCTGTGATATGGCAAATTCATGGCCTTCAGTGATACATAGAAGATATTTGAAAACAATAATTTGCTAATGCTAATAGTTTGATAAAGTTAAGCATTTAAAACAGGCTTAAAATGTAATAGTGTCTACAATGAAAGTTCTTAGAAAAGAAAAACTGGGTTGAAAGAGAATAAAATGAAATGTCTTCAGTGCTGTGTACTAATAAGGTGAGCTATATAGAATCTGCTAGGGGTAGTATAGAGCAATGCAAAGGTGTACGTTTTTCCAGCACTTCTGTTGCAAAGCACGAAATAAAATGGAACAAAATGTTGGAGACACCAGTCTGCATAGTAACATAAAGAATTATATACCGTACAGAACATTTTGTGTTAAATGAGTATCCCGCTCATTTTGAGGTGAAAATGGTTTATTATGTGCAGGTAAAGGAAATAACATTTCCCCAGAAGAAAACAGCAAAAGCCGTGGAATCAACGTTCAGTACCTCAGCCCTTTCCTTGTGTCCGTCATCAGGACCCTGCCCCATTTAGCCCTGGGCCCTTATTTTCCCTAGCAATGAATATTTACTGCCAAATTTACTGCACAGCATTTTGAACCAGGTTCCCCTGTTCACGAACTGGGGATGCTGGATGATCCGTGGAACTTGCTGGATGCTTTTGGAGCATCCATCCATCTATCGTTTCTGTGAAGGAGCTCCAGGAATGCTGCAGTTTCAATAGCGTGAGTTATTAGTCAACTGGTGTTGCTTGTCCTGCAGATTCTTTGTTTGGAAATGCAACAACGGGCGAAAGTTGTGCAATGAAATTCTTCATCTTCTTGATATTTCTTTATTGTGCAAAGGGGTAAAAATTCAGATCATGAATGTTGCAAGTAAACAGCTGAAGTATATAAGGAATTCCTTCATGACTTTCCAATTGTCATCTTTTATATATGCTTATGTTCCTTTAACGCATCAGGAAGTCTTCTCTAGCACATAGGAACAAGCAGTTACTTCATGTTTTACACAGGAAAGGGTCAAATGTAGTATGTGATAGCCTCACTAAAGATTATAATTTAAAACATTCATTAAAAATATTCATTAAGTACTTCATATATTTTATGATAACATTTTGGCTTAAATTTCTGGGAGATTTATACAGCATTAGCATGTATCTCTTGTTTTACTGTGTTTTTTTTTTTTCCACAGTTTTCATAGTTCTACTGTAAAATTTGCCTATTCTTTACCATTTTCTGCATGCAAATATAACTGATAAAGAATCTGTTACTGTTTGCAGTCCAAGCTAAGAAGTGAAGTTTTTGTGTGTACAGGATTTGTAATTATTGAGCTTTGGCTTTTAGTTCATATGTTTACTTCTGAACTATTGCCTCTGATATTTTAGCAGATGCAAAAAACAAATTGTGCTGGTGTTTTGATTTTTCTGATTTGAATGATTTTACTTAATCTCTGAAAATTACTTTACCACTTTTACCACCACTGTTTTTTACTTTGAATTAGCCCATTTCAATCCTGTAAACAAATAAGGCCTTCCATAGGCAGGATAATTGAAAAGCAGATTAGCAGTCTAAATTCTTGATTACTCCCTGCCCATCCTTATGGAGTTCTTTGTTAGAAATTATTAGGAATGTTTCCTTTCCATGTGTATTTCCAGAATTCTAAAGAGTTTCATATTACAGGTTAATACCAACATTTGCATAGTGGTAGTAGTCACAGAATAGGAGCTGAGTGATAGAGATGTTCATTATAATGTCAGAATGAGAACTGTGGAACTTATTGCCGTGACAACAGTGCCAGACAGTGTTAGTTTGTTCACTCAGAAACAAGAGAATTCCAACTTAACAGGATAGTACTGTACACTGCGTAATTATGTTTGACAATCATCGCTTTCTCTCCACATTTTGGTTTACAGAGGTGAACAAAATGCGTCTCAGTATGGGGTGCTACAGTTATATAAAAGTTCTTTATGCTGCTGTTCTAAAAGCGTTCAGCTTTAAAGTGGTAAAGCAGTGTCTAGTTGTACCCTGAAGGCTGCTGCCCGAGAGCCGTGCACGTGTAGAAGCTGACACCAATATGAGAATCTTGCACATAGGAAGCAGGTGCAAAAGTGGGTGGTAAAGTTTGAAATTCCTGGCCATAAGAAGAAAGACTCAGTTTATTCATCTTATTGCTGTTCTTATCAGGAAGGCAGTGTTTTTCACATGATTTTTGCAGTTCTAGCCTTAGGTGTTTAAGAGGTGTAGTAGATGGTGAAGGCAAATATGTTCTTCATAAGTTATTGTCCCTGCCATAGTGTTGCTGCAGCAACACGGGAAGTGACAGCATCATCAAAAGTTTCTGAACTGTGTCCTTAGTCTGTGACTAAAGACATAACTCCCTTGTTTTCAGGGGCGTCTTGTACCCAGCTTCCTTGGGAGCTGAACTTGAGCTGGGTTAGGAGCAGAACTATGCAAATCCAGTGCTACTTAACTGAGTTGCTTAAATTAGGTGTTGCTGAGAATTTTTTTAAAAAGAACGATAAATTAAAACGTAATGTTTTTGACTAAACTGTCTCTCCTGTGTAACAAAGGGATAAAGAGCTGGAGATTTGTTAATATTTTGGCAGCTACATGGAGTCAACACAAGTTCTCAGATGGATTTGTGCATTCAGCCCATCAGTGGGGCTGCATCGCTGCGACCAACGAGTGCTGCTCAAGTTCAGCGCGGAAGTTTTCCGTGCTGCTTCCCACCCAGGCAGCTATTGCCCCATTGCACAGGTGGAATAACAAGGTTCGTCTGCTTTTCACCTCTCCTCAGCCCTGTACATTAACCTGCCTCACCAACGCATCTTAATCTGTTTAATTTGCCAGCACTTATGCTGATGGGTAGCAGGAGCCCAAGGTGGGCAGCAAAAAAACATGCAGTTTTCTGAGGGTTATATTTCCCTAGATAAGCCACTTTTGCTGTAAGAATGTCTCCTTCTGTCTTTCTCTGTTTTTCTAGTATTTCTACTTGGGATGAGGAAGTTTTATTTATAGGTATAATGAAGGATACTCTTTCTTACCCTGCGGCTGACCTGTGGTTTTTCACTTTCAGAAAGCTCCTTTCTGTCAGTGAAACATGGGAACGACCTTCCTTGGGAGGCTGTGAAACTGCGATATCATTGAATATTTTTTAGGGCAGGTTTTAAGAACAACTGTTTGCTAGTAATGGCATGAATATAATTGATCTTTCCTTAGGATGGATGGATAGACTGTAGATGACTGGAAAACTTGCCTGCTCTTTTTCTGAGTTTCATGATTCTCAGTCTTTCTAAACTCTCTCTGAGAACATTTTGGCATTTTCTCCTTGTGGGTTCCTACAGTGCACTTAATAATTTCAGTAATATTTCAGCCGGTCTGACCAGAAGCTGAAAAGAGATTTTTAAGGTTGCTCTTCCCATCTACAGTTACATTTAGAAGGAGGAGGTGACCTTGAAGCAAGCGGGAAGTGGCACATGAGAAACTGGGGCCCCTTGAAGACATAAAATACATAACCCATATGCAAGCCTTTGAAAATTATGGAATTTATCGAATGAGTAGGATGTGGAGTAACTGTAAAATGCTGACTGTTAGAAATCACTAAATTGTGACAGTGATTGAAAGATAATTTAAATGAAATGATCTCAGCAAAGTAGCTTTAAAGTGAAATCATCTACTTTCCTAGTGAGAAAAATTTGCTCCCAATACTTCTTTTAATATCAAAATCAGTATGCTAGCATGTTGACTGGATCTACTAAAAATAAGAACCTCTTTTCTTTATCCGTGCTCTCAAGGAGTTCTGCTGTGAGTGTTGTATAATCACTTCGGATTGTTTCACTGTAGCTATATCCAAATAGAGAAATATACGCTTGCTTAGTGAAGAAACAGCAGGATCAGCGTGGCCACCAGTGTGGGGTTCTCTGCTGCCCATCCCTGGGATGTATCTCCAGAGGAGGACCTTCTTACCTACTCTGTGTGCAGAGCCACTTCCCTTTGCCTCCGTAGTCTTAGTTAATGGCATTTGGTGACTCATGAGCTTTTTGTTGGTGCAGTCAACAGCTTAATTTTCCTTGCAGATTGTGCTAAAGCTAACATTTTTGAAGCAAGCTGTTTACTTTCCTGATTTTTTTTCTTCCCTGATCTTTTGATTGAAGTTTTGATTAAAGATCTTGTAGAGAAGCCCCGCAGTTGTTGTTTCATTGCATCCTTCAATTAAGTGCATTGAGTAAGGCATGGTTATTATTTACAGCTTCTATTTCTTACATTTATGGAGAAAACCATTAAGCTGTCTTTGGTTTCTTTTTATATTATTTTTAATTAATTGCTATGATTTTAGCAGTACAAGATTATTCCCTGATACCCCTTCAAAATCAATCTTCCATTCCGTAGAAATCTTATTTTAATTCCTTTTTTTTTTCCTGATAAAAAGGCTATCTGAATTTGCTGTTTCAATATTTCAGTATTACTACTAAGTTTTTTATGCATGTTTCTACTTTGTGTAAATGTTTGTGAGACTTTCCTGGAGATACTAGTGACAAGGATGCCTTTTGTACTTGCCAACCTTAATATATTCGAGACAGTTCAGCTAGAGGTTGCTTTTTTGCAGGGGGGGGACGACCCCTTATCATGTTGTTTTTGTAAATCCCTTGGCCTTAATCGGAGGAATTTTACCATCTCTGATGCAATGGATGAAGTAATACTCATGTAGACATTTACATTTCTCTTTCAAAAGTACCCTGTGGATATGCCCATGCTCTCACACTTGGAGATATGTTTAACTTTAGTGGTATTCCTGAGGGAAGGGCCAGCCCTTGCACACCTCATGCAAAGAGTCAGAGCCCTGTGCATTTTTCTTCATTCCTCCCAGCAGCTTGGCCAAGTCAGAGCTTTAAATGTGCATATATACGTGTGTGTATTTATATATAGCACCGTGATCATTTGCAAGCTATAAATTCTAGCTTCTGCAGAGGGAAGGGGGACTTCTTCCCCTTTTTAGCCTCTATTTATTTTAATATGCTCTCTTGCTCTCTTCTATTGATGTAATTTTTATTGATTTTTTTCTTACTCTGTGTTAGTCTGGAATTTCTATCTCATGGTGCAGGTTTCTTCAAGGTTCAAGTCATCTTCAGCTAATCCCAGACATTGAATGATTGCTTCATTTTGTTCTTAGTACAGACATTTGTGGTACATCAGGGAATACCACATCTTTGGCAAATATATTTGCAGATGTTTTGAGACAGAGGCAAAAGAGCTCAAGCAGCAGCCCTTGAGGTAATCTTAAAGGAAAATTCATTCTTCAGCTTTTAAATCCTAGAAACCTAACTGTTCAGTTTTCTCCTTTCAACCAGATTTCTCATTAAAATAAAACTGCTTCTGACTGACCAGTGTGCATTTCAGGGACTGGTTTTCAACCAAGCTGTTTCTGTTAATATTTCTATGTTTTTCTAATTATGATGCCTTTGATTTCTTCATCTTGTGCAGGCTTCTCTAAGACATCTTAGCTTGCAGAAAGCCAAATAGCAGAGAAATTTTCTCGCTCTCAAAAGTTTTCACTGGCACGCTTTTGTACACAAGTCAGAGAGGAGAAAACTCTAAGGGATGATATCCCCCAGCACAGGCATAATACATTTTCCTCCAACACCAGATGGTCTTATTTTTCGAGACAAGTGTGCTGTTCCTCCCCAGGTAAATGATCATCTGGCTTTGCTGGCATGGCTGATCACTAGAGATCTGCACCTTAAAGATTTTTTCTCTTTTGAAGTAGTGGGCATTTAGTTCCACAATGGGAATTTTTTTAAGAATTCAGAGGCTGCCTTGAGATCTTTTTGGATTTGTGTCGTATTCTAAAGTTCATTTTTTAAAAAATTCCTTCTTCAGCTTCCAGAGTTGAAGACTCTCACTACAGTTATTTTCAAGGGAATTTTAAGACCTCACAACCATCAGTGGATGAGACAGCGATTCCACTGCAATCAATGTTTTTGCTTCCCACTGTCTGTGACTTCAGGTCAATTCTTTGGGGTCAGCGTGCATCAGACCTGAAGCAGTTTCGGCAGTTACTTGCAACTTTTGTTATCTAGACCAATGACAGAACTAGCAGTCCCCAGCCTTATCATTTTTATCTCTTTTCAGATACTTTTTAACAAAAGACTGAAATAACTAGAAGCTGTTCCTCCGTCTGAGGTGAAATTAATCCCTCCATCTCAAGAAAAGCTTTTACTGCAATTCTTCCCTCATACTTAAGAGAAAAAGACTCTCATCTTTTATCTGAGAAGGCCAAATACCTGCCTTTGCCTGTGCAAGATAATTTGCAAGGCCTGCTGATATGTCTCCTCAACAGAGAGATTGGCCTGCACTTCTTGATTTTTCAAGACACTTCTTTATTGTCTCTGTCTTACAGAAAATATCTTCAGTTTGTAGTAATATTGCCTTTATCAGTGCATGCCATTGGGGCTGTTTTGTTCTTGTGCATACCACCTTTAGGGATATTAAAAACATGGCTCTTGTGTATTAAAAACATGTCTCGGTTAAAGTCTAGCTGCAAATCACTGTGGGATACTCCACATCTACTCCTTTCAGGCATGGATCTGGTTTGCCTAGGATGCTAAGTGGCGTCCGTAAACATACGAGTTACCTCCGAACAGTCTTCTCATCTGTAGGTGGGTGAGGGAACGTGAAACGGCATCAGAAGAGCACTTTCTGACTTGAACCAATGTCCATGTGATAACCAAGAATCCTGCACGTCCTTGGCTGGACAGCTATGCTTCCATCAGAAAGACATGTTGTCGGTTGTTTTTAATTATGTTAAATTCAATTAGGATATGTTTATAATTATATTAAACTGGGAGGATAGTAAAGGACAAAGGTGAGGTCGGAGAGACAAACTTTTCTCAAAAACAAATGAGCAATGAAGAACATTTAGAATAGGAACAGATTACTTTTAATCATAAAATTAGGATGGAATTAGAATATTATCATACTGTCTGAGGAGAGAGGTGTGTTTAAAATTAATAATGAGGACAAAGGATTTAACTTGATTTGAGGTGGAGCTTGATTAGTTTAGTTCATGAAGAACGTTTGCTCTGTTTTGCAAAGGATTGGATTTATGGTTTAGCGATGGTATATCCCAGCCAAATTTGAGTTCAGCCCCTCAAAACACAGGAATCCCAGACAGTCAGATTTACTTATTTTCTGATACTGCTTAACACTGTGTGCATAGTTATATTAGGCACCTCCCTGCCTAGCTGAAGTGTTTAAATTTAATCACATGCACATGCTTGGAGTAGCCTAATTTGAGGAGGCAGATGTGAACTTCTGCCTCGATGTCTGGACAGCCACCCAAGTTCTGCCGTAGTCCCTGAAAAGGTTAGCAAGGATTAGATCTATGACTAATTTCATCTCGAGTGACAGTGATGGTTATGCGCCCGAGTGACAGAGCACTCGCTCAGTTACGGCGCACTGGGCAGAGTGCTGAGAAATCTGGGTACGACGCTGCTCAAACAAGGTGCTTTAAACCTACATCTCCCCCTTTCTCCAGGGGAAAAAGGGGCAGGCCCTACAGGAAAGTGCCTTTCAGTAACAAGGATGCTGCACTGGAAAGGCAAAAATCTGATCTTCTAATCAGTAATTCTGGGACTGATTTTTACCTAATGCCAGCATATAATTTTTTTTAATGCATATTTTTTCTCTGTGACTGAGGTCTGAATTCTCCTTCCAGCTAAAAACCTAGCTTCTGGAAGGATTTGGACTTCCTTTCTTGCTTGCTCGGTTTCAAGTGCTTTCACCAAAATACTTCTTGGGTTAATGTTTATTAATTATTGGGATAAAGGAAACACAAGTTCAGTCTCACGTAGATCGTCTTTAATAAGAGTGATAAAAGGATGAAAATCAGATACCCCTTTCTTGGGTAAATGCTATAGAGACCTGTCTGTTAAGAGACTGTAAAAGTGACTTTGCTGCTGTCTCGCCAGCCCTTTTCCTACCTTTTTCCTTTCCTGAAGCCGAAGTTTTGATGAGAGCACCAAATTCGATAATTGGGATTTCGCACCCAGTTTTACTCCAGTACTTCATCCTGTGTTCTCTGAATATCTACAGTTACTGTATCTTAAATGCAGAAGGAATTGCAGAGATTGTGGAGTTTGTTGGTTCTTGGGCTATTTGCCTCTGAGGTGAGCAGGTATCTTTATTACCTGATAATTATATGTCTTAGTTCCAAGTCCAGCAATGCTAATGTGTCTTTTCAGAGCTCCCTGCAGAGGCAACTAAAGATTATCTCATTTCTCCATCCCTACTTGGGCACTATCTGTCCTATACTAAATATTTATAGGAGAGAAGGAGCCAATTTTTTAACACCCTTACTGGGTCTGCCGTTCCTCTTGGCTGGCTGTACTAATCCTTTGTCGCGTTGTAGACTGCACAAATTCACTCGCTTTTCTGTTTTCTCTCCTCAGCAGAGATCTGCGTTTGCTCAGGGTTTCCTGGTCACAGAATATATTGTCGTCACATATAGTGATCCTCAGGGCCTTAAAAGAACGCCTTGTTTTCCCTGATAAATGCGTAGAGTTTTTTAGTCCTCATGGTTAAATAAGGTGGATGCAATAAGCCTTAGATACACCTTTACTGTCTCTTTGTTGAAACTGAGGGACAGCTACTTGACATTCTCTTGAGTCCTGCACGTTTTATGAAAATGTATGTAAACATTACCAGCAGTGGAAAGGTAACAGTGTTAGTTTACATGTAAGCAGATACAGGAAACCAGAGAGGAAAGGCATCTTACAGATACCCCAATTAGTGTAAGAGCTTATGCTGAAGCTCAGAGTTGGCCAGTGAGAGGAATATTGGAGAGTTTTTTTCTGCGATAATACCCCCATTCTGGCAAGAGTTTCTCAAATTCAGTTATTGTCAGTATAAGTAAATGTTGACTAAAATTCATTTTGCTATCTAAATTTAGGAAACAAATCTGTATGTAAATATGAGTCATTTCAATTCCACAATTATGAAATTTTCTCTGGTAAATATTTTTTTTCTGTGTAATATGTTTTGGCAAAGTTTTAAATTATGGCTTAAAGAATTTATGGAAAGCTACTCTTTATTAAAAATAAGAAGGCTCAAAACTTTCTTGCAGGCAGCCCCTGCTTGCTACATGAGTTTGCCAAGAGAACAGTGTTTCTTCGGTAGGCCAAAGGCTGCGGTCTCATTGCTCTTTTATCAGACTGATAACAGGAAGGCAAATAATGGAACATCTTGTGTTAAAATAAATACTGGTGGCTGTAGTTGCTTTGACTGCATGTAAAAGAATATGAGAGGTATGACACTATTCTGTGTGAGATGTGCTGGACTGTAGAGGAGTTTCCCCAGGAAATTCGTGGAAACCCCCCAATCAAGACTGAGGGGAGCTGCAAGGGGGCAGCAGGAGGAAAGGGGGTGTCCCAAAGAGCCCTGCGCTCGCTGGGAAGGTGGTCGGATGCTGTCATGGTCTCCTCTGTCGCCACAAACTTGGAGCTCGCCGGTGTGGCAAATCTGCCATCGACTTGCATGGGGAAGTGTTGCCACAGTAATGAGTAGAAGATGAAATGATCAGCTTTAAGCCTTCAGCAATATAAATCGTCATCATTTCCGAGCTACTGAATATTTAATAATATTTCTTTTCAAAAGTAAACAACTTCCTTGTGAACGTTACTGCCTTTATTTTTCCCTATGTCTGTTCAAACACAGCAAGTGGCATCAAGGGCGGGGGCACAGGGCAGTTTTTGCATCCCCAGTTTTTGCAACAACACCCCTCTGAGGAACTTCATTGTTATCATTACGTCTCTCTGCATTTTATTTGATATGTGGCATATCTTAACTTCTCCCAGAGCCAGTAGTCTTAAGACATTGTTCTGATATTGTAGCAATAAAATGTGTTTTGGACAGTGTAGATACATTCACTATTTGAAAAATAAGCAGCTTATCACTCGTTCTTGCAGTGCTAACATCACATCTTCAAATGCCTCACAGTATTTTGAGGTGCAGAAAGTTTTCAATAGCCACCGCTGATGTCTGTTACTCATAAGTGAAAAACAGCCCTTATACTGGGAGTCACTGGTGGAGTCACGCACAGGAGCTGCCTCCCTCCCTCCCTCCTGCCCCAGGTTTCCCAGTCCGAGCCCCTGTCCCTCGCTCTTGGAGTTTCTTGACATTATTTATTATTTCGTCAGCATCCACTTTCCCTCATGGATTCAGCCAGGAGGCTGCCGTAACGAAAGGCGCCGCCTGTGGCGTTTCCCTCAGCCCCGCTCTGCTCTCTTCTTTTGGGCACGTCCTAATTTAATACTTACCAGCAGTCGCTCGGTACCAAAGGAATAATTATTTCCTAATCGTCCTGCCTTCAGGGAGCCCTCCTCACGTTGCTGAGGGAGAAGGGAAGGCTCTGGCCACTGGGGGCGAGGGCTCCGGTGCCGCCTCTGTAAAGACGGCACCGCGCTCACCGCAGGACGCAGAGCCAGCTCCGATTCCAGCCTGGAGGCGCCCGGCCGCCCGGTGATGCCTGAGGTCTGTGGTCCAGCACGAGGAGCAGGAGCCCCGCTGACGGGCCGCACAGGCGCTTGATGCTGGGAGCGGCTCGTTTTTGCGGAACCCACGAGCTTTGCCCACATCTCGCAGTCGCCACGAAGTTCAGGTAGCTTTTCTCTAAATATTTATTGTTTGCTGCCACTAAACGTGCGCCCTGCGGAAGCAGGTGGTTGTGTCCGTGCTCTGTGAGTGTGTCGGCATTTGTTTTAAATTCATATGGTAAATTTTGTAAAATTAAGTTATAAAACTGGCACGTGCACGTGATAGTTGTTATCTTGGACTGGTGCAGGACTGTGTAGGAAAGGTAACAAATATTTAGGACTAGACATTCATGAAAAACTTTTTTTTTTCCCCCAGCTCTTACAGGCTAAAACCACATAAGCTATACTTTTAACTCTCGCATTAGGGTTTTGGTTTTAAATTAACACTGGATTAGCTATCTGTCTCTGTCAAGACCATAAAGAGCTTTTGTTGGTCATCCATCATAGGGCTTTTGTGTTATGGACGGTGCGGAGAAGCTGCTAACAGGAAGAATAGATTAATGCTGAGAGAGAAAATGCCATCAGATAAAATGGAGCTCTCGGGAAGCAATTTTGGATCACGCAGTGTGTTACACATTAGTTCCTTCACAGCCTTTGCCAAATGGAGGAAAACTTGCAAACAAAAACTAATCGAAGCATTCTTGCCTCTTCCTGCAGGAGAACCGGGATACTTCCAAAATAGTTTTTCATCAAATGACCTGCCAGGAAGTCCCTAGGATAAAAATTATGAGCATGGGATACGCGGAGGAATGTTTAGTAGTGCCCACAGGACGTTTTGCAGCTCTTTCCTAACTCTTGCATGTTGAAAGGTAGCTGTTTAAAAGTAGCAGCGTGTCTATGTGTATATATTGTGCAAATGCATTTATTTGTGCATATGTTTATTTTAAATTAACCAACTTATGCAAAAGGCTTAACAGAAGTACGAGTGCAAGAAGTTGCACTTCTTTTTTTCTTTAATACCCTTACAATAAAGCAATGTAGGCTTCCACATTAATGTTTCTGTATTAATGTATGGATAGACACATATAGTGAATTTCATTACTCTCTGTAGCAAAATATCACTAGACCTTGTCCCACAGGATTCATTTTATAAGTCCTTACTGGAGTTTCATGCTGTGGTTTCAGTATCGGAAGAAGTAGAATTGATTATCAGTATTTTCTGCCTTTAAGATCTATATTTGGATATGAAGATTCTACTTATGTTATTCTGTGCAATTTCTGAGAGCTTACTGTCCTGTAAAACTTGAAATGCCACAGGTCATGAAGGATTTCCATCATCATGGAAGTACCAAGAGTTTTATTTCAAAGATAGCCAGAAGTAGCTTTATAAGAAAAAGTAAAATATTCATTCTACTCTTACCTCTGGGAATCTTTAATTTTAATTGAATTTAGTCATTTAATGTGTTTAAGGTTTTTTAAATCAGAGATTTTATTCATTATGTGTTCAGAGTTTTTTTTTTTTTTTTTTTTTTTTTTTTAGTATTTTGGAAGTTTGTTTTACTAAAAAAAATTTTTTTTTTTTTAACTTCATATTAATAAATGTTTCTCGCTATAGCTGCCCTAAAGCAATGTCTACTTTGCTTACTGAATTCTGTCAATAAGCCACATATGCAGCTGGCTTAGTCCCTTGCAGCCCCTCCTGTTGAGGGTACTGGGTGCTCCACCTCCTTAGAATAGCTCTTTATCAAGATGAAAGGACTGTTATTAGAAAGATAGACACCAAAAAAGTACACTTTAACGACTTCTACTTTTTGGTTTAACTGTAGATTTGTTAAATTCAATATAAACAATCTACATTAAAAAGGCAGATTTACAGCAGTAAGAAGCTTTTGGTATTGAAAAGGTGAATGAAGCAGCATGGTTAAGACAACTGATTCTTAACAAACTGACAACTCGGTGGGTACTTGTTTACATTACAGAAAATCAGAGGTGAAAACAAAGGAAAACTTCAATAACACAATAATGTGAAACCTTGCCAAGTTTAGCCTTGTAGAAAGGAAGCAAGAAAACCCCAGTGTGGAAAGAGTTGTGATGTGGTGTGCACTTGTTTCCATGTGAATTAAACTTAAATAATAGGAATTCTGCTTAGCAAAAGGGGAAGGGTTTGCAAAATTACTCTGCTGTTCATTTTACCTTATTGTATTTTATACTGGGGGTGAGATAAAAAGGGGGAAAAAGAAGAAGAAGAAAAGAAAAACACAGAAATTGAACTGTATGTTCTCTCCTTGTATTCAGGATATATTAGATTTTTGCTTTTTATATGTGACCACAGTTAAATCTTTCATTAGGGTTTGAGGGGAGGGGAGCACTCTGTGAAAGAGATGTCAAGTGCCAGGGCTTTGGCCTAGGCCAGCCTTGAGGAAGCCCCAACCCATGTGACTGCAGCGAGACTCAACCTGTAAAGGTCTCACAAAGCAGCAGTGGGAGCAGTGTAAAAGCTGCAAGTGCCAAACAGATGGAGTTAAAAACTTTGTTGCATATTGTCATGTGGTTTGTGACTTACAGCTCCTTGGCTTGACCTAGATCGCCATATTCCAGTTGCAAAAATGCTGTTGCTTCATCTAAAACTTGAGATAGCCCCTACCATGAGTTAGTATGTCTGCTTTTTCCCTAGAAATCTTAGGTGTTTCTCTGAATGAGGTTATATTTGCCATATTTAGCAGTGCTACTGATTAACAGTCTTTCAGGTCCCTCTGTTAACTTTGTCTCGAATTGGACAACAGTTAAAAAATTATTGGGGTGGAATGGGGGAGATGAATTGATGTCTTTTCTTGCTGTATTACCTTTGCTGGGATTTCTGCTGTTGCTACTGTTGGAGTTATCTCAGCAGCTGTAATTATGTAAGAGTTTTGGAAAAATTCATTTGTCATAGCCTCGTCTTTTTTTTCTCACCCATAGCTTTCTAAAACTATCTTCTTTTTATAAAATATTTCATGATGGTCAGAAGCAATACAGAGCTGAAAACTTTCTATTTTCCAGTTTAAAAGGTATGGCATTTTTTTTGTTTGTACAGTTAAATAAAGCCTAAACTTAGAAATTTTGGCAAGTTTTAGCTGTGCTTTATGTCTATAATCAAAGCCGTAAAACTCAAAGCTTTTTCTTTTATGTTTCATGGAATATGTGTGTGCCTCTGTGTATGCAGGTGCACGTGCTTGATTGAGACAGTGATGAAAAGCTTACTATACACATTTTGGAAAAAAATGGTTCAATAGTAGTACTGAAGTCACTGTTAAGCACTCTCTAAGGTTGTGCCATAGAGATTTAGTAGAGCGCTAGTCCTACTCATTTTTATGACTTAACACTATCCATTTTCTGCTTATCTGACATGACAGACCTGCTGAGATGGTTCCAGATTGCTTTATAAGAAGAAAACAGTAAATGTCACACACATGCCAATTAAAAGCTAATATAAAAATCAGTATTAAATACAGAATTAAAAAAATGCATTTTAAATGCATTTTATAATTTTGTGAGTTAGCCAGAATCTTTTAAATCTGAATATTATCTTGCAAATCAAATACTTTCCTATACAGTATTACCAAGATACAGATGCTTCTGCAACCCATTGCTATATTTATCCATCCATGTATAATCTTACCATTATCAGTACAGCAGCAGAACATTAAAAAAGCAACTCAGTTTGAGAGAATTTTAAAGGTATTACTTCAGCTGCAGTAGCATTCATACACAAGGCTACAAATAAAGTAAGCAGTATTTTATTAATGACCCTGTGGCTTAAGAGAAAAGGTCAGCTTCCTTTGTGTCCTATATATTCTTTGCTGCTCTTCTTGACAGTCTAGTATAGAAGGTACTAAAATATATGCAATTGGTTTCACATTCACTCATTCTTAGTGATGTCAGCATCATTTTCTAGCAATATATTTGCATTTATTTTCTTTGGCACTGGTTTTAATTACAATAAATGTCATCTTTTCCTGGTCATCTGCAAGAGATGCTTTGGAGAGCAAGCTGCTGGAAGCTGAGCTTAGGGAAGTGTTCCAAGGAGATCTTCCATCCTGTGACATGACTCCTACTGGAAAGCACCGCAAATCTGAAATTTTACCAGTTTTCTATTTCAGGATGTATCGTGTGAGAGACATCAATTACCTTTTAAAGTTTTCCAACCATTATGTTGACCCAGCAGTAGGTGGAAGTGGCCTAGTTTTTTGAGGAGCACCGTACTGTCTCTGTCACTTCCTCTCATGCTTCTCTTTGGGCCTTGATCTTGCAGGGAGAACTATGGAAGAAGGAGCTGCACGAAGTCCTTTGCATATTTGCCTTTTCAGAATAGGGGTGTATGTTATAAGATCCTACTCTTGGCTTTTTCTAAGCCTAGTGTAACAAGATGTGTGGTAGTGTTGTTAAAAGAAACTTTGACAGACAAGAGAACAAACCGGATTTGTCATTTGCTGAAATTCTGATACCCCCAGATCCATTAACGCATTTGCAGTTTGTTTTGGTGGATTGAAGCTTTTGGTAATCATTGTTGGACTAATGAATACTAACTCCATTAAAAAATGTATAGGGAAATGAGCAGAAAAAATATATTTGAACCAATTTTTTAATGAAGTATTACGTTTGAATTGTACAGGTAAGAAATATTTGTTGTCATTTTTTTACTAGTATGATGCATGATGATCTGTTAAGAGACCAAATTCTGACTATTAAAGCAAAATTATCTCTGGCTTTCAGATTTGAAGAATAATAATTGTAGAATGAAGTATATGACCAAGGAGATAGGGATTTGATCAACATTAAAAACTACATCAGTTGACATTTATGGAATATATTTTCACTCAGTTTCCTGTGGTAGTTGTGGGTGTATCAATATGTATCAGTATCAACTGGATCAGTGGTTATATATATATAAAAGAGTATTTTTTCTAGTTACTTAATTTTGAAAATTGTAGTGGTCAAATTATCCAAATTTTGTATCATATTAAAGCAAAGATGTTCAAGGAAGAGGTTAGGATTTTTATGAGCTACTTTCATTCTCTCCCAAAGTCAGCATAGCTTAGAGCCAGGTGCTACTTGACTATGTAGGCAAGCATAAAAACTACTGTATATTCTATCTGTGTTTCTAAGAGAAGGATAAAAAAGGTGTTAAATTGACTGTTAAATTCCAAAGTGACCTGTTGGGCTAGCAGGCAGAACATGATCTATTAAAGGAGGGATGTGGAAGGTGTTAATGTTGCTAAAGAGAAATTGCAAGAACTAGGGTAATCTTAAGGCATAAAGACACATTACAGAAATGGCTGAGATTTAATTTAGTTCCAAGGGCATTTAGTTCTGTATTACTAGTATTACTGGTATTCTTCATGAAACTATAGATGCATGTCTAGGTGTCCCTGTTTGAGCAGGGGGTTGGACTAGATCTCTAGAGGTCCCTTCCAACCTTAACCATTCTGTGGTTCTGTGAAAATAATGCAAGTTTAGTGCAGAAGTAAAATTTTCATAAAGAAAGATATTGTAATCTTGAAATTTCGTTAGTCTCTGAAAGTAAAACTGAAATATAGCTTATTACCGGTTAAGATTTCTCACGGAGCAGCTGAATAATTTCTTTTCTTTCTCCCCACTTGAATGTCGTGCTGTTGCATTGCGCTTGCTGGAAAACCCGCGTCGCCACTGTGACAACTGACACTTAACATTTTTTCACAAGCCTGTAGCAATTTAGCACTTCCGCACCTATCCGGCACCTCGGAGGTGTTTCTCCGGGCCGTGTTGAGGGAAGATGAGAGCTCTGCTCTCGGCGCGCGCTCCACCACCGCGGCCCCGCGGGGCTGTCGGCGCCCGCCTCGCTCCGCGAGCGGCGCCGCTCCGGGCTCTGCGTGTGCACGGGAGCAGCTGTGAGCACAGTTTTCTCTGCTGCTGCCAGGAGTGGTGGAGAAACACAAGTGAGAGGGAAGTGTGGCTGCCAGGCCCGCTGGCGACTAAACAGGGCTGCGCTTTTGCTGGTAGCGCGGCACTAAACCCCTCTAGCCGAGATGGAATGTTTCCCTCGCTGCCAGCTTGGCTTGGGCGATGGACGGTTTGCGGGATTTGGGTTTGTTTCCTTGCTAAGGTAATGGACGAGATTCAATGTTCGTCTTTCCCAGCCCTAAAGCTGCTTAATAAATATAGTGATTTCTTAATTTGACAGCTCTCTCAAACAGTAAGAACTGGATTATGAAAGTTGTTTTCCACAGAGCAGAGGAATTTCCTTGAGCGAGAGGGATTCCAGTGCTGCGTCCTTCAAAGGTTTGGGAAGGAACTGGCAAGACCTTGTGGTGGTTGCAACAAATTGCAAAGGCAGCATGGTCTGTGGTGGCGAAATTACTGACAGGCAGGTCTCCAGTTAATTACCTTGTGCAGGTACCGCTTAGTTGCACCTCCCTGAGACCAGTACCTTTGGAGGGCTGGCGGGGCAGGACCTCAGGATTTGCCTCCGTTCTGCTTCCCTTGAGTAGCAGGAGGTAAAGCAACCCTGTGGAGTCAGTCCCGCATCAGATGTTTTTTTCTGACACTTGCTTAGGTTTACAAAGGTACGTAAAGGCTGATTGTTCCCCAGAATATTATCTCAGAAAACAGCAGCTTTGGACCTTCCTCCAGTTGAAAGTCAGGCCTACAGTGTCATGTTTAGTTGATGAAATAGACCTTTTCAAATATCTTTTTTTTTTTTTAATTTATATTTGTTGTTGTTGTATGCACTGCCTGCCCTGTGGCAATCAGTTCTACAATTTAACTGAAAGTTGAAATGTATTTTCCTTTGTTTAAGCAAGTTGAATGATAATTTCCTTAGTTCTCTCCTTGTTCTTGTGTTTTGAAAAACAATTTACATTTTTCCTCCGTTCAGTCTTTCCATAGTTTTTATGATGCAGTATTTATTTATCTGATATTCATGCTTTAGGGAGAAAACTGTCAAAGGGTATCTTTTCTGCAAAGCCTGGAGAAGTTGGTGCAAAAAAAATTTTCCATAGTTTAAATGTACTTTGATTTGGGTTCATAATTGTGTGTTTTGGGGTCCAGGGAGTTCTGTGCTTGCACAGCATCTTTTTATGCATATTTGCTTCTGTTAAAGAGAACTTTGGGGCCAATACTGCTTTTTATCAGCTATTTTGTTAAATGTTCCATCATAGAGCAAACCAGGCAAGTAAAGAGCATTTCATGCTTAAGTACTGTTACTTAAAAACTATCTAGCAATTGACTGAAATTACTTGAAGTTTGTGTGTGTGTATTGCTACAGTATGCACTTTTGTTAAGAATCTGTCACATGAGCATCTGAAGTTTGTGCATTCTGTAAACGGGACACATTTTTTCCACAAATGGTGTAAAATCAAGGAGGGGGAAGCAACATTATCACTTAGTAACATCTTGATTGAATACATCAAAAACAAAAGTGCACCTGCCATCAATTACTTCCATGCATGTTACTTACAGATTTTTTCTTCACCTTAATAGCCTGTGTTTATATAGATGGAAATGATGAGTACTTCTGTTTCGTTTATATGTAGATTTTTCCTTTTCTTTGGAGAAGCTTCTTTTCAGACTTGCTTTGACGTTTTAAAGACTCACCTTATTTGCTGTTTATACAACAGTGTCATTAATGTAGTAATCAAGAAAGTGCTTAACGCTGGAATTAAATATTAATTGCTTCTGTAGAGCATTGCTCAGATATCATTTGCTGTGTTACTTTTCCAGGGACTGAATAATTCTTTTATTTTCTCTTGTGGAGAAAGCCTTGGTAATCAACCTCTAGCTAAGGGTTTTCCAGCTGTTGCGGAGGGCTCGTGTACTCCTAATGCTGCAGAAATTGCCCTGACAGGGCCTGCGTGGCCCCGCTCACTTCGTGCTGCCCCTGGGTATTGTACTAGCAGGTAAAATGCCTCACATTAACTCAAACACTGTCTCATCACCGGCATCTGAGACAGAGTCTGTATTTGCACTCGTATTTTGTGCCGCTTGCATGCGGCTGTTAGCTCTGTGGTATTTAGGTATTAGGAAGATTTAGATATTAGGGATTCCTAGAGACTTCAAGAAAAAGAACTGTTAATTTACTCCCCCAGTGCATGTTTTTTTTTAAAAATATCTTACTATTAAGAGCGAGAAACTAAATTAATAATTACAATTTTGTTGCTTTTTTGAGAAAAATAGGGGGAATAAAGTTGCACTAAAATGCACTGAATAAAGTCTAAGCGGATGGAGGAAGCACAGAGGAGTTTCTGAAGCAGACTAGGTCCTGCCAGGGTCACCCTGGCTTCAGCAAAAGAATACATTCCCTTAGGAAAAATGGCAAGAGGAAAAATAATAATTTCCCATTTTCTTGGACTTTTAATTCCTTATGGCATTCTAGGTCAGCTCCTGCTACTTCTGCCTTATGTTACTCTTAGCCAGGAAATCTCTCCATTTTGATCTGGTGGAAAACAGGTGGCTAAATGTGCCTGTGGAGAAGAGTTAATCTGTGGTACAGCATGAAGTCCTGGCTGCATCCTAGTGTCAATGAGGAGTGAGACTATGTTATGCCAATACCAAATTTAACCATTTTCTGGGTGTAAAGTAGGTCTTTTGTATTGATTATTCAGTTTTGCGTAGCAGATGACAAGAACTATAAAATTGTAGAAATGCATTTTTCATTAAAAAGTTTTCGTAAATAGATTTTAATAAGACAGAAAGGCTGCTGCAGATGCTCGATGGGAAGCACCTTTCAGGTGGTGCTATGGGTGCTAAAAATTGCAAGCCTTTCCCTCTCAGCACTATATGCTGATCAGAAAGGGGGGCAGGTCGTTTGAATTGTGGAGCAGTTTTCACTACAAGGCTATTGAGGAGGCTCTTGTACTTGGAAGATGCATCTTCATTTTAGCTAAATTTCTTTCCAGTTAGCAGTGTGGGTGGAAGGGAAAGATCTCTGTTTTTACCTTGGTTGTGTGTGACTCAGAAGTGATGTTTAGATTAGATGACTTCTGCTAGTGACATGGAATTGCTTCGTGAATGGATCGTATCTGCCTTTGAGGTCTAATAGGAAGCTAGTTCGACTTTACCTTCATGATAAGTAGAAATTGTTGCCGGACTTTGGTCTGAATAAGGAAGTAGTGCATCAAGCAGGAAATTATTCTCTGATACTTTTGTATTGCAAAGGAGATTTTTCTGTCTTTTTTTTCTGGGAGGAGGAGAAAGAGTCATGAAGTTTAGAATATTCCTTGTTACTTGGCTGACATCTGAGTCAGGTAAAGGTTTACAAGATAGAGAATGAAATAGTCTTTCATTGGGCAGTTAAGATTTATGTGCTCACATCTGGAGCAAATGAATCCCTTCAGGAGTACAGAGGTATATATATCTCGTTAGGATTACTCAATTTAACTCAGACATAATCTGATTTTAAAGTACAATTAAACTTATTATGGTATTTTGTTTCCTTTTTTTATAGGTGTGCTGGTCCTCTGATACGTTTCAGAATGCCGCTGGTAAAAAGGAACATTGACCCCAGGCACCTGTGCCACACAGCTCTGCCCCGAGGAATCAAGAATGAACTGGAATGTGTCACCAATATTTCCTTGGCAAATATAATCAGACAGCTGAGTAGCTTAAGTAAGTATGCTGTCCTATTAGCTGTATTTAGCACTAATATATTTTGTATTCACAGTTCTTGTAGATGAAACAGGAACACCTCTTCAGATTACCGCTAGAGAGTTGTGCCTGAGCTTTGAATCCCTTCCTTTTGTAGCTGGTGAAAGTAAACCTGTTTTTCCAAGGGGATATTTGCAGTACCAAATACGATTTGCAGTAGTATATGGCTAAACATCTCAAAGGTGTTCAGCCATATAATTCTACTACCAGTGAAGAAAACAGGAAAAGATATCTGGTATTTAATGAAGTCAGTAATTGCTAAACTAGAGCTATTGCTAAGTAAGGAATATGACATAAAGAGGAATATATCCATGGTTGCTTAAACATCTTAATTTGCATTGTTGGTGATATTGTGGTCATTAAGGAAAAAAAAAAATGTAGTTGTCTTTAAAACAGTAAAACCTGAAATGTAATTGTTGCATAGGAATTTGAACGGCTGAAAGTTCTTATTTCCTCCTGCAGCTGTTTTTCCCTCAGTACATGCTCAAAGGAGTGAACACATCTCAAGCTCTCAAACCCTGGAGGAGATTTTCTGAAAAGAATGGTTTCTGGGTTTTTTTTTTTTTTTTTTTTTCCCCACAAGTTGCAGCAACTTTAAAGAGTCATCAGATGAACCAGCATGTAGTAGTTTGAATTTCTAGTACTGTAAATGCTTTTTAACCACTAGGACACCAGTATTTTCCAGACTGCCAACACATTAAATATTAAGGAGTACATGCATATACATACAGAGTGAAAAGTCCTTCAGCTTCTTCAGTGTCTCAGGAATTTAGGGATGTAGCCTAATTTGTTAATAAGATTGATTTGGTCATTGGTTTGATGGTATACTGTATAGGAAACCATCAGTATACCACAGTGCTGTGTTTTGGCAGCTCTTCAAAGCAATGAGGCTACTATTAGGTTGAAGACTATAATTGAGGACATGGAATTATGCATTTGAAACAGGGATGCTTACAGAACAAATATATGAACATTAGTAGTACAACTTTGGTAATAGCAAGGAAAATAATTTAACCATTTAAAACTGTTTTTAGTGAAGGGTGCAACAGAGATCATGACTTGTGTGTGATCTTGTTCCATTTAGCCAAAAGCTTTTCTTGAACTAGCCTTCAGGTACTAGCCTCCCTTTCTAAGTCACTAATATTAACATTGACTTAGTTTCTTTTACTTTGTCTTGTTTTAAAAATTCTTACTTGGTTGTATATTCCATTTGGGGGGATTTTATAGGAGGCAAGTTTTCATAGGTGGGAAATCAAACTTACATTACCTTGTGATTACCCGTGTCAGTCAAGGATGACATCATATTTATATAAGCAGTTGATATTTTCACTGGGAAGCTTGATTTGACTTTTTAAACACACAACCATCTACTTGGCTTTTCAATTTTGGAAAAAGGCAATTTCCAGCTCAGCATAACTCAGTGTGTATGTTTTGAGGTTTGGCTGTATTTGCTATGTTTTCTTGAAATACAGACCTTATGGCTGACGCTCCTTACATGACTGTCGTTTAGGAGGAGATCAGGATGAAGCAGTGCCAGAACAGAAAGAACTTGATTAAGGGAGAAAAGCTTAATCTTGAAGAATATCTGCTAAATGGTCCCAGAGCTGTTATGTGGCTCACCTAATGCTGTTTTGACTATGATGATTTGAGAGACCTTTTCAAAGGAATATAGCCATAATTATACTACGCTTCTGTAAAAGGGATGTGGTTCTGCATTAAGTGTGCATACATCATGATGAGTCCTATATTAGCTCATTTTACTTGAGAGCAGTTCTAGCATGAGCTTGTGGCACAGCATTGGTCAAAAGCTACATAAAGTTGGAGATGAAATGAAGGCAAAAGAGGAGGGAAAAGATGCTAGTTTTTTAAAAGCCACCAGCAAGCCCAGAATAGGTCATCCTGAATAAGCACTGATGAGCAGGAGCTTATTGCTTCAGTCTTTTGTTCTTCTTTGCAAATGGCATTGGAGTGTTTGTTTTTCTACAGACAGTGTCTAGACCAAGTGAATTACTGATGAGAACTGTTGCTTTTCTGAGTTTCATGCGATCAACTAATTTAACTTTTCACTTGGTAAATTTTTGGTTTATAGTGTATATTTTTTGATTAAAAAATGCATTTTTTTCCTTGCAATTAAATGTTTTGCAAACTAATGCATATTCATCAGCAACCCCATGGATTGCTATATAAAAATGGCAATCCCATTATAAAGGCATACGAATACCTTTAAAAGGATTTTGATTCTGATTCCTTTTGCCT
Source organism: Nothocercus julius (assembly GCA_013398735.1). Lineage (NCBI taxonomy): Eukaryota > Metazoa > Chordata > Aves > Tinamiformes > Tinamidae > Nothocercus > Nothocercus julius. The sequence goes on along the minus strand of VZSV01000006.1, from coordinate 13,921,408 downwards.
TTCTGCCTGTTTGTGCTTGCAGCAATACAAATGCAAAAAAGGTTTGGGAGTTTTTCTAGCATGGGAATGTTGTCCTACATGCTTAAACCCAACTAGCCTGTCTTCACATTGTGTTTCACCGTTACGGCGTACAATGCGGCCTGCTGACAGGCAGATAAATTTCCGTAGTCTTCCATGAGTCATAGCCAGCAGGCATAGTTTTACAGCCATTCCCTGGCAACCAGCTTCTCCGCAGTTCTTCCCTTCTTGTTTTCTGTAGATAATGCGTATGTTGGAGAATCAACCTTCAAGTGGTAGGCAAAGCTTTAGGGTTTATTTGGAGGCGTGTGACTGAGCGCTCTGGTAGGGCTTCATTTTCTTTAAACTAAAGCTGCTTTTGACAGCAAAGTTATGTGAATTCAGACGAATAGTCTGGAACTTGATTAGCACTTAGTCATTTCTGCCTCTAAGGTTTTTCACTTACCCACCCTCAGATGGAGGATTAATCTTTTTGTCATTATGGCTTTCAAGACCAAGCATTCCTAACCTTTCTGCTGATATGATATAGGCAAATAGCACAATGGTGGAACTAGAGCTTTCAGTACTTCAAATGATGCTGAAGCATATCATTTAGAAAAGGTAAGTTAGAGATTTGTTGTGTGTGCAGTTAGTTCTCCATCCTTGCAGATACTTAAAACTTGAATGGATTCAGGCCCTTAGCAACCTGACGTAACTGGGCCTGTTGTGAGAAGGGGCTTGAACCAAGTGACTTCTGGAAGTCCTTTCAGAGCGAGCAGATCTGTGTTTCTATGACCGTAGCTAATGTGTAAATAGAACATGTGTAATAGAATGCCTGCAGAAATGCTATCTATAATGTGACCGAAATCCCATTTTCTTGTGCTTTAATATAAGAGTTTTACCATCTGCATGTCAGCAATAGTTGCTATGTGTCTCTTTACAAATTCTAAATCCTTTCATAGTTTGATCAGTTGCTTTTAATTGTTCAGTTTTAATTTTTTTTTTTTGACCTTTAAAATAAGTGAAGATGAAAGGACGGAAATACCTATAGTATCTCCTTTGATTGATGATCCTTTCCTTTCTCCCTGGAGCATGAAAACACATCACTCAGTCTTGATGCAACACACAAAATTGCCAGGAAGTAACTTTTTTTCCTGTCTACCCCCAGTCTTCTCTAACTTCATAAAAGGTCCTGTCTTCTGACAGCTTTTCTGAGCCCTATGGCAAAAGTAACTCTCCACACAACAGCAACAGAGGTTCTAATTTCCTAACCATTCGTCTCTGTATCTGATTGTATTAGAAAAGCACACAGCTAGTTTTTCAACAATATTGCAGCTGTGTGCATTTTCCTATTATGAATATTTACATTGCAAGCATTCAGGCCCAAACTTAATAGCAAGATGTGGTTTCTCTTTATTATCCTGCATCTCTGTAAAGAAGGAGCATGGCCCCAAAAGAAAGAAAGCATAACTCTCAATTGGCAAAGCTGGAGCACCTTTTATGTTAGTTAAAAATGAGCTTCAACTAACAGTAACCTTTCCCCTCATCTCTTCTCTGTACTATTTTCCATTTTTTACCGTGTTTTCCTAGTTAGTTCTTTTTTTTTGCCACCTCTAATTTGTAAGTTTGCAGGAGGAGAACACTTAGTTTGGAGTATATTATATATCTTCCCTTTTCTTAGTCTCTCAGACTCTTCTATTTCCTTATATTTTACTTATCATGCCATCAGCTGTAAGTGTTTTAAACACTGTTGTTCTTGTGTGAGACATTTTCTCACCTCAGGAAAAACCTTCAGTTTGCCCAAGCTGTAAGTGTTGTTTTCAAAAAGCAGGAGATGTCTCTCCAGAAATACTTACCAGCAAGGTAAGGACTGCAGCTAATTTTGAGAACCAACACATTTCATCTCGAAGACCAGCCTCTCTCTTCATCCTGTCTGGATATCATCTTCTATACCTGATGGAGCCCCCACATGGTGCATGATGAGAGGCTGTTCTCTGTTTCGATCTGCATCTACATCTTTTGTGGGTACTGTGGAAGCAGCAGAATCCCTACGGCAAGTTGCTGCCTTAGCAATCCCGATTCTCACTGCTCGCAAGACCATGCAATATTCTCTATCTGGATTTTCTTCAGCATTCACTACTACTTCTTCTCATTATTATCACGGGTGCCTTGGAATGCTAGAGAAGGTGTTCGGATAAACCTGGAATAAGGGAACTGATGGACTTGAACAGTCAAAGGCTTATGCTACATTTCAGAGTCCCCATCCCTTCCAAGATATTTGGGTTTTTGTTTGTTTTTCTTCTGTTGTCTCCCCAGTGTGGCAGTGACCTCTCTCTAGTGACAATAATGAAACTAATCTCCATCCTGAGTAATAATGGGGTGATGAGTAAATGCCCTCAAGCCTAGAGTCAACAGTTTCACTCGGGTTGGTGGACCCAGACAGGCTCCACTTTCCTGGCTAAAGGAGCTAGAATATATCTGTCCAGTGCTCCCTCTGATTGTGCCTTTGGGATCTTCACTTCCAGTCATCATGGACTGCTCACGTGTTTTCTTAACGATAGGTTCTTATTTAGGTTTACTGAGAACTATATTTGTTACATGTTTTTCTAGAATTTGCTCGCCCACAACCACTCCACTTGTCAAGGATCTTATTCCAAGTTAGGAGGGAGCTGAGTCTCTGAGCCTTCAGTCTGTCTCCTAGCCACTGAGCTGTGAGATTCAGATGTTCCCAATGAGAAATAACCTTCTGAACCAAGTGATTATGGTTGTGCTTTCCTGGGAAGGCCTCCTTCCTCTTAGCTGTCATCTCAGCAGAAGGATTTGAAGACAACCTGGATCTTACCAAAGATTGTTTTTTTTTTTTAATTTTTACTGTTTTGCTTAGAATTTGCTAAAGGCTGTATTGAAGTTGCACCTTAGCCAATAAATAAGCAAAATCCTTGCTCCTTTATGTTTAGGGTTGCTCCGTTGACTTTGGCTGCCATAGTCTCATCTCCTACGGTGCAAAGATCAGACCCTTCCCCTAGTACTTTAGTCTGTGTTTTTTTTCAGAGAGAATATTTGTTAGAGCAGTCCTAAAATCATTGAAAACTGGAAAAATAAATCATTCTCTAACAACCTAAATACTTGCTAGTGGAGCAGGGAGTTTACTGAGACTCAGCCAGGTGAATGTGCTTACAGATAAGCACTGAAAGAAGGATTACTGTAAGTGCATTTTTTAGTTGCATTATTTGCAGTTACATTCACTACTTGCTCTGCTTTGTTTATATTTTCAGAATCTTTCTCAGTTAAAGCTGAGGCTAATCAAATGTTGTCCATATTTTGTAGCCTTGCTTAGGCATAGGAAGGAGAATGAAGCTCCATATGTACTGATAAAGCCCCAAAAATTCATATGCGTTTGTATGCAGACAGATATATTCTTGATCTGAATCCACAAACACCCTTTTGTGTGAATGTACAGAGATAACACATTTTTTAAATAACTTGATTTTTTT
>VZSV01000006.1:13898095-13917682 GCA_013398735.1 Nothocercus julius | reverse complement strand
AGTGTAGATATCTGTGTGTGTTATTTTAGTTAACAGTGACAAAGTTTTATACTGTAGTGCCTGCTTTTATATACTCCTGGTGGTATTTTGTGGAACATTCAATCAAAATATTTTCTAGTATTTGCCAAATTCTGGAACTGTATTAGGGCTTGGGGACTCATTTACTGTTCCTGCTTTTCTTCCCCTTTTCCAATTTCATATTCAGTATTCATTTTTCAGAATAAAAATGTATCTTAGGTAATTTCACGATTCAGCTGCACGACATGAGCAATAGAGCAAAAATAACAGCAAGTAAAGAATGTCTTGATTTAGGAACTCATTTTCTATCAAGCCATATCTCTAAAAACCTGGAAGTTGGAAAGTACCACTGACACTTCTTTTTTTTGTTATGGCTACAGAATAAAGCATTTGTTTAATTAGTAAATATTTGACATGCCCATAAGTAAGTTTTTAATTACATTAAAAGGATACTGTCAAGATGCCTTTCATTGTTTCTATTAGACCCATGTATTTTTTTCCTTCGTAGTCAGATGCAGCTCTAGATTTGACAAAAATGGGAGAAGATCCTTATCCCAAGAAAAGGTTAGGAGGCTCGTTGGGTAGTTTGGGATGAGATATGGTGTGTGCCGTGTGCTGCACCAGGTTTCACTCCTGATCTGCAGCAGCTCCTGTAGCTTTGTGCGGCTGTGACCGTTTGGAAAGGAGTGTAGCAGCATCAGGTTTTATGAATCCTGCAATGTGTGTGCAGCATCTTTCCAGGTTTTAATTGAAAGCACTTGCCTACAGCCCAGTGAAGTGTTTGAGTTCCTCTCTCATGTCCCACTGAAAGGATAAGAAAAGCCCAAGGAGAATGAGTAATTTGCCTACAACCATTGCAGCACAATTTGCTTCCTTAAACATCAGCCATCTCTGCCACCGCCACCTGCCTCTGAGCTGCTTTGCAAGCCTTGGAGAGAAATACCTGCTCACAGAGCAGTTAATCGCAGCCAAGTGTGGGGTTCAGGGAAGGAGGTGTACCCATGGGAGAGGAGGGTGACGATTAGGAGCCCTGAAGCAAACTGGTCATCCAGAGGTGGCACCATGATCCCAGAAAGGTGCCAGCACCGCGGGAAGTCACAAGGGGCTTGCGAACGGAAAATGCCACCGCTGCCCTCCACGGGGCAGGGAGAGGGCTCTGCAGGCTGCCCAGCGCCACCAGGTTCACAGGTCCCCGTGTGGAGCACGTTGGCCCAGCCACAGGGGCCAGGATGAGGCCTGGGGGAAGATGGCGGGGGCCTGGAGCACCACAGGCTGCGTGGGGCTCCCTCAGCGCCGCGGGGGAGGCAGGGAAGGCACGTGGCGCTCGGTGGCGCTGGTGCCTCCCGCGGGCGGTGCCTGGCCTCCCCGCTGCTGCTGGTCCGCGCGCCGCGCGTGCCCCGGGCCAGCCGCCCGCTCGGGGGCACGTCTGGCACTTGCAGCCTCGCGCGGTCCCTCCTGCCGCACGGTGACGCAGCAGAAAGCTGCGCGCAGGGCCTGCAGCACCCTCCTGCCGAGCGAGGGCCACTGCGAGGGCTGCTGTGTGTCCGAGTGGGCAGAGGTGCCTGTTGGGGGAAGGAGAGCCACGGGGTCTTCCAGCTGCTCCGCTTCTGCAGCCTCACTCTCAGGGTCTGTCTGGCCGTCCTGCTTCTCTGCTGCTTCGCTTGCTCACCCTGTGTGCCTGGCTCTTCCCTCCTGCTCCTCCCTGAGGGCACAGGCAACCAGCTGCTCTGGCAGGGCCTGCGTAGTGCTCGTGGCATCTTCCTTCTGTTGTCCCTTGCCTGCGTTATCTCCGTGCTGTCCCTTGCCTGCGTTTTCTCCGTGCTGTCCCTTGCCTGCGTTTTCTCCATGCTGTCCGTTGTCTGCGTTATCTCCGTGCTGTCCCTTGTCTGCGTTTTCTCCATGCTGTCCCTTGTCTGCATTTTCTCCATGCTGCCCCTTGCCTGCGTTTTCTCCGTGCTGCCCCTTGCCTGCGTTTTCTCCGTGCTTCACACTGTGCGCTCCCATGGCTCTCATCCTCGCTGCGCCCTTCTGCCTCTTGCTGGGGATGAGCTGCTCGGTGTGCGTGTCCTCCAAGTGCTCCCCTAGCATGACCTTAGGTTTCTGCAGCAGATCTGCGAGGGGAGAGGCAGGTTATGAAGGGCCAGGCAACTGCTCTCGAGCTCCTGAGTCTCTCTTTTTCTGGAGAGTCATGGGAGGTGCTCTGGGAGGAGGTTTGTGTACAGGCACGCGGATGTGGGGGATGATGCTGAATGGCTGCTCTCATGGGTGCTGCTGTTCTCATGGTGCTCCTGGGTGCCCTGGCTCATGGTTCCTGCCCGGGGAGGCTGATAAAACTGCCCTGCTGGCAGCCCTGTCCCCCCCAGGCATGTGGGGCTGAGGCCCTGACCAGCAGGGATTAGGGTGCTCCTGTGCTCTGTGGTCCTGAGCACCTGTGGCCAGCACACCTGCCCCCATGCCCTGCGTGACGGCTGTACTGAGCTTCTCCAGGTGTCGGTCTGTGGTTCTCTGCACGGGGCACGGTGATTGAGCCTGCGATGAGTGTCAGACTCAAGGGCAGGCGAGGTGGGCTCCCTTTGGGCCTCTTCCTTGTGGGCCCGGACAGAAGGTCTTGGCCACGGCAGTGCAGTAGGTCTGGGCAGGGAGGGCTGGGGGCCCGCTCTTGGTTCAGGTAAGCGCAGCTGACTCTGAAAGCTCTCCAAAGAGCCTGCAAGGGGCAGGGGAGGATGTGGGGCAAAAGGTGACTTTTCTGCCATGTGACTCTTCCTCTGGGGGCTTGGTAACGTCTCCGGGGACAAGAGCACTCCAATTTTCTGCTGTCACAAGTGCATCCTGCCTGCGATCAGCATCCGTGGAGAAAACGTCAGCATCACCTTCTTGCAGAGCATCAGCTGAGCTGGGTCAGCAGAGGCATCGCAGCAGGAGCGCTTGGAGGTCAGGAGGCTGCAGGTGTCTCCTTTGGAACGCTGAGTGCTCACTCAAGGCCGGGTCACCGCCATTTGCCACTGTGTCTGAGCGCTGCGTCTTGTCACCCTGGGGCAAGGGGGAGCGGTGCTGAAACCTGCCCGTGGCCAGGGAGAAGAACCAGCCTCACCAAGGGGAGCTGCTGCCTCCTGATGGAGCTGCGCTCCTCGGAGCGGGGGCTTGGAGGGCCGCTTGGCCCTGTTTATTAGCGCAGCCAGGGGCTGGTATTTTAGGGAAAGGATGAATTTTGTTCTAGGCGCTCTGTGCTCCCCCTGTGCCTGGCAAAAGCGGCTGTTCTTGGCCAGACCTGTCTGATAGGGAAAGATGTCAGCTCCTTTGCGGGCAGAGAGGCGAGATGTTTTGAAGCTGCCTTGACTGCAGGAGGAGACGAGGGAGAGGGATGCACATCCATGCAGACCCGTTGCACAGACCTCCTTCCCGAGAGGAAATGAGCTGAAAAACAGAAGTCTGTTCCTACCACATCACACTTGTCCCTCCACCCACGTACTAAGAGTTTTGTTTTCTGTGCTGCACAAACCATATGTTTTATTCCAGGAAAAAAAAAAGAGAAAGACAACTTCTTAAGTCAAAATCTAGGTAGAGGATGCAGGGAAAGGTGACCCTCTGTGGAAGAACTTCACATATTTCACACTGCAAGGCCAAGATCCTTTGATCTTTTGATCCTTTCCAAGAGGACACTAGCTGAAAAGCAGAATCCGCTTTAGCCACACCACAGTTTTCCCTGCAGCCCCACATTAGGGTTTGGGGACCCACTGACTGTTCCAGCTTCTCTTCTTCCCCTTTTCCAATTTCATGTTAAATCTTCATTTTTCAGAATAAAAATCTGGCCCAGGTAATTCTTCTGTTTTGAATGTCCCTCTGCACCAGTAAATGTGTCTAAATTTTAATGTGTTGTGTTGTATTTTATAGGTTTTTTCAGTGCCTTTCTTTTCTTCGTTTTATTCTCCGTGTTATGCCAAAAGTGTGCTTTTAATAATCTGGTGACAGATTGCTACTTACTAGGTAATTACTAAGTCATTAAGACCCATATAACTCCTATATGCTTGCCATTTTGCTCAAACATTCAAGACAAGAAAATTAATGAAGCTGACATGTGAAGTGGAATCAACAGGCAATGGATGTGTTAAAGTTTTACGTCAGAATTAATGGAGGAAGGAAATATTTTTTATCAGAATTAGAGTAACTGTCTTGTTTGGCTTCATCAAGGCGCTCTGGCTGTATATTGTTATTGGTTTCTGTAGTAATTAGTGTTCCTGAAAGAGTATTTTCAGGGAATGCTATATTGTGTGGGAAGAAACTATTCAGTAGTGAATAATGCTGTTTGGCATAATATAGCGTGCTGAGGAGGGTCTGTGAAGTAGGATGTGAGGTGTTTTTTCTAGCTGTTTCTGTTCTGCACCTTTATTTTCTTTTGAAAATTTACTGGACAAAATATTGTTTAATAGTAAATGGGATTGAAATAGTAGAAATCAAGAAATATTCTGTCATTTCATATGGATGGGTAGCAGACAGTTCCTGGCTTATTTTTTCTAATCTTTTATCAATTTCTGTCTTTTTTAAAAACCCAGGCAAATTTCAATAATAATAATTATAATAATTATAATCACGTAATAATTGTTATGTAACAGTAGTAATATTTAGTTGCTTTTATATTTCAAACATCTCTTGTCTGAGAGACTATAACAAAAATCTGGTGGTAATTGGTGTAGTGCTGTGAAATGATCCATTTAACTGTCCTTTCCTCCAGGTTTGCTGGCAGACACAGCATAGAGAATGCCCTAAATCAGGTCAATTTAAGGGCTTGACTTTTTGCAAAACTGCTAATTTATGCCCTGATCCTGCAAGGTGTTAGCTTGATTCTAGGAACTTGTTCGACACAATATATGGTTTACAAGAGATGCAGCTACCACGCTTGCAAACATATGGATTAAATTAAATGTTTTAATGAGGTCGGAATAAGGTTCAAAACTGTAGATAATGATAGTAGTTGATTTCCTCAGTCTCAGGAGTGAGACAGAAAAAAACATGCTTTTGCGTTCAGAGACTCATATCGCTTCATAATGCTGTGTGTATTTAATTAGAAATTATTCGGTTCTGCACAGAAATGAATGCTGGACAATGTTTTTTAATGTGTAAACAATTATGGAGAAAAAAATCAGGAGATTAAACAGAAATTAAGAGGAAAAACTGGTAAGAGATGAGAAACGTAAAGCTGATCAGCAGCCTTTCCAGTTTTGTAAGACATTGTATTCTTACTGCCGTGGTGATGAACAGGCATGGATGATGCATGTTTTGGGGGTTTTAATTAAAATTTAAAAAAAAAAAAAAAAAAGGCGGCAGTGAGCAATATTGTTTCTATTCTATTTTAAGCTAGTAATGATGCCTTATCATGGGTCTGCCTTTAAAGTCAGGAAAAGAATCCTTTGAAAAAGGCTGTCAAAAAACTCCAAGTTCCCAGGGGAAGGAAGGGCTACATGTCACTTCCAAGCTTTTTATTTGACTGTCACAAGGAGGGCACTGACTGACGCCAGAGGGAGCTGCCTTCCTGTATCCCTTCCTTACTGATGGGTTATCATGAAAACAGCCTTTTGAGAGAAGAGCCATAATGTGAATAATATATTCCTTAATTAAATGTAAATAGTAATGTAGCCTCGCATGTAAGTGAAAAACACAATGTTCTAATAATAAAAATAAATGCCAGTTTGATGGTTGGAGAAGTCGAGCTAGTAATATTGGAGAGTGTTCAGATTTTTTTTTTGTTACAAAAATAGCAAATTCAATGTGTAGTTCTGGTCAATTAAGCATGTTTTGCAAATACACTAAAATAAACTCATCACAGATGTTGAAATTATGTATTTGCAGAAGTCTATATGGTTGTTTAATTGAATAGGCAAATAAGATCACTGATCTTTCTAATCAGATATTAAGTATCCAGCTGTGACCAAGCTCCTGCGGCATTACTTTGATTGTCACAGTCGTCTGTCATTCTCTGCATAGTCCTGCATGAAATGCCAGTACTGGCTTTGAAGAAACAAACAGGATACATATTTCCTTCAGTATTAATAACAGACTGGCATATATAAATATAATACAATTAAATTTGTTCCTTTACCATTCTAACATATTACTTACATGTTAACTGCAATGATATCAGCTTCGTTTTCTGAGACTCAGCACCGAGCTCAATTTAGGATGTCATGTTCTTATTGTAAGAATTTTCTTTAGCCAAGATTTTGTGCTGCTGTGCAGTGTTCAGCATTATCCTATCTTTTGTGCACTGTTCAAAATTGAAGTTATTTATCTAGATTATGCACAGTTAATCACAACATAAATCCTGGATTATAAATGTTATATACATATGTATATGCACATACAGTACGTTCTGAGCAAACGTTGTCTATTTCACTAAAAGCAAACATTTTGCATTAAAAAAAAAAAAAAAAGAGTTAAACTTCAAGTTGAAAAGGAGGCTGCCAGCAAGCACGTAGGTACAGACGTTATGGCTGGCATACCACTTCAAACACACAGATTGTTTTACATGTATGTCTCATTTGAGGGATTAGTGTTTATAAGCCTGGGCAAATTATTCTGCATAATGTTTGTGGCTGTATGCAGCATAATAAAAAGATTTTGAGGCTGATTATTTGCAGTTGGGGCTTATTAGTGAGGCAGGTGTATTGTAAGCTTGATGAAATGATGAAGATAAAACAAACTATAGCCTTAAAGTATGTCTTTGTAGAGGAAGTTGTTGGGTTTCAGAGCCTCCTAATTTTACTTTTTATTCTGTACATGAAATTTTACACTTGATCTTAATTTTAATTTGTATGCCTCTGAATATTGTGAGTCGTCCAATCTATTTAAATAATTAGAATGTATTGAAATATATTATCTGAAAAGTTAAGTGTATATGTACTAGATGTAAATTTAAATGTAGTTGAAAGAGATTCTTCTCTTGCTCTTGGTGGATCACAGGAAGCGCTACAGCTGGGCGAGCGAGCGCGATACTCTCCTCCTCATGTCCCAGTCTGCACCTCCAGCTTGAGAACCTCTTCAGCAGCTGCAGCTTTTACTAATGCTCAGTGTGTTACCTCTCCATGATTTTGTGTAACCGGGGAAGCTTAAATTTCAGTGTTTTCAGGTCATTTGTGAATATCTGGAATAGCGTAGGCCCCAGCACAGAGGCTTATGAAGCCTCACCTTTCTCTACAGTGAAGACTGCTTGTTTCCTCTTATCCTCCATTTCCGATCTTCTCATAAATTTTAATCCATACTGTGTCTTTCCCTTTTCCATGCACAATGGTTAGACTTGAAAATCTCTCTTGGAAATGTCGCTAGATCATAGCACTCCATCCATGTGTTTATAAATCCTTCAAAGAATTCCTTTAACACGAGCTGTGTTGACTCTTCTCAAGTAGGTCATCCAGGCGTCTATTAATTCAGCTCTTTATAATGAGAAATGTGTTAATAATGATGCTTGTACTAATTTGTTTGGTATAGATGTCAGGCTTGCCGGCCGATAGCTCTCCAGATGCTCCATGAAAAATATTTTAAAGCTTTTTTTTTTTTTTCTTTTTGGCTTTCCGCTTTACAGGCTGCAGGTATTAAGGAGGTTTACAGATTGCCACTTATATTTTATTGTTCATTTTGTCCATTTATTTCCCTAAGCTTTTCTATAGTTATTTCAGTTTCTGTGCCGAGTATCTCGCGAGGAAGAGTTCTGGCCTGAGAATCTCTGCAGCTCCTTCCCCTATGAGCACCGGTGGAAAGGGTCAGTTTAGCTCGTGTGCAATGACCTTGTCTTTACTGAGTGCTCCTCTACCCCTTCGTTACCAGCTGGCTCTGTAGACTCCCTGGCCACTCAGGGGTTTGGAGCAGTACTTAGGAGTTCTGATTCTATGACTGGTTATTCCTCATGCTAATTTTTGGCCTATCTTTACTTTGCTTTTTACATTTAATATGCCAGAATTTAAGATCCTTTCTATTTTCTTCATTTTTCAGGGCCTCAGCTTTTGATGGTTACCTTCTTTCTTCTACTATCCTTTTTTGTATTCTGTTGTTTGTAGCTGTGCTAGTTTCCTATTGCCCTTCCTTAAGGTCGTAATAAATTATATGCCTTAGCCCTGGGTTTGCTTCATGGTATATAGTTTTCACTCTACCAGTAGGATTTAATTCTGGTATGGGTCACTTTAGTATCTTTTTTTAAAAGCATCCCTATGTTTATGGGTCACTGTAGATCTATTATCTAAAAAAGCCAAAATTTTCAGAAATTTTCTCTTCTCTTTTCTGTTGTACTTATCAAAACTTGCATGCAGACCAAGTAGTTAGAAATTTGTGTGATTATCCTTCCAAAAACATTGCAAGTACACAAATGACACACAAATAGCGCACACACATGGTGTGATAGATAATTTAAAAACATATCTTGTGATCTTTCAGAAATATGGGTCCAAACTTTGCTAAAGTCTGGCGCGCTTGTCAGTGACGCTGCCAGGCTACCCAGGCGAATCCCAAACATTAGTAGCACAACTGCTACTATAAAGGAGTGCTGCTCCTGTAAAGCAGAAATGCAGTACTGTTCATTTTTTCATGATACCTGAATCTCCTTTTCTCTTGGGTTAAATGTGGGATGCCCATTGGAGGGAATAAAGAGATTGTTATTCTTTACTTCTGTAGAAATTGGCCAATTAATAGGATTTTGATCCTTCAAAGAAAGATATATTATTTTAATGTATGAATGGGCTGGCTCAAATTACACTAGATGTAAATGTCTAATCTTCCTTTTTGAAAGTTCTTCTGAACAGTAGTAATGGAAAAAGTATTTCTTTCTGCGAAACACTGAGTTAAATTTCACTTGGAAAGATTAGTTAATCCTCTTATGGGAGCAGCTTCAGATGCTGTGAATCATCCTTTTATTCCTAAGGAACTAAATTGGTTCCTTAGATGTCACCAAAGTCAGCCTGCTTATAGCAGCTGAAGATCTGTCCTATCATGCATTAAATAATTTAATTTATGATAGATAAATTGCAAATTAAACATTTCTTTTTTTTTGTTGTTTTTCTTAAGCATTCTTAGTAAGCTAATTAATACAGTTTGTTACTGGTAATACTCGTACATCTTAGATTTAAACACATTAGTCATCAGAAATATTTTTAAAGACATATTCATTTGGCTGTCTTGTGGCATGATTGCTTTTTTTTTTCTCTCCTGTTTCAGGTAAATATGCAGAAGACATATTTGGAGAACTTTTCAATGAAGCACACAGCTTCTCATTCAGAGTCAACTCCTTGCAAGAACGTGTAGATCGCCTGTCTGTCAGTGTTACGCAGCTTGATCCAAAAGAGGAGGAATGTAAGTCAGCTTCTGCATAGAAGAGTTGTTATTCTGTCATCCAAATACCATTGATAAGTGGAATAGAAATAGTAATAGTTTAAATTATAAATATAGAATGAATGTAGAGCAAAAATCATGAGAAAGAGACTAATTTTGACTTCTCCTACGCGTTCTTTTTATAACCTTGAGAAACTTTCTGAGCTCAAAATTTTCATGGTTACTGAACAGTATTACTGTTAAAAATTAATTTTCATTAGAACTGCTACAGGACAGTATGTCACCATAGATCACCTAATGCACAAATCTAATGAAATGTTTTTTCTTCCAGGATATGTTTGTTACAAGTGAAACTATTAAAGAGCCTGTAACCCTAAGCAGTTTTAGAGTGTTATAGATTGTGTGGCTGAGACTCATAAAGTAGAGCAGCAACCAATCTTGAAAAATAACTTCAGATTGCTTTTGGGATCCCATTCTGGAACATGGAGAGCTATTTCAGTTATGAATATCTAGGTGAAATAGTGGTAAGGATCATGCAGGAGAATGAAGTGTCAAACCAGGAGGAGGATGGTCTGAGGTTGTCTTTTGTTACCTATTCCACTCTGATTCTATTATTAATGAAATCAGGCTAAGAAAATTTTGATTCTGTACTCTTGTGACATTTATTTTCAAACAGATTTTGAAAGACAGCTGCTCACAGCTAGTAGCAGCATTTCCACAATATCATGTCTGGCCTAAGGGAATTCTTACATTAATGGGATTTTCCAAGTCTCTTGACAACTGAGCATAAATCAGTCACACACACCTCTTTTCCAGTAGAATACCATGTTTACTATGATTGGATAATGCCAAAAATCCTTTCTGTATACAGTACCAAATTTTCAGCAATTGTAATCTTGTAAGAGATGTAATGCTCCAGGATGTTAATGTCATTTCTATGTTTATCTTTGACAACCTATTTATTGGTTTAAATCAGAGGGGGGTTTATGTTTATACAGCATATCTGATATGGCAACCATTCACATTTCAGAAAATTGGAGAGACTGTTTCAAGGGATGGAGTTAAGCCTCTAAGGGTAGTGAAATGGAAATTTGTAGTTGCCCATGGAAATGGCCTTTGATGAGTTTGGTGGTAGGTTTCAGTACTAAATATTAACGGCTATCTGAGAGTTTCCAAGACGATTTTTAGATGATGTGTAGTCTCAAATGCACCAGATCAGTAGCTTTTCACAGCACTGCATATATTTCCTAATGATATAGCTAAGGAAGGGACAGACATTGCAGTTAAAGAAAACAAGAGTGAAAAAAAGGAGTCTACTTGATCAAGCCCAGAGTGACTCAGTGTGACTCAAATCTGGTACGCTGAATTTGGCTCATGCCATAGGCTAGCAGTGACTGCGAGTACTTTAGAGGAACACGTGCAGTGCTCGGTGTCAGGAACTATTACATGATTATTTTTATTAACCTAAGAACATCCAGTCCTTGAGCGTTACTCACAAATGTCTGCCCAGAATGAGTCACCAGGTGAGGAGAGGAGAAGGGAGAGGAAATCCAATAATGCATTTTCTCAAAAACCAGTAATGTATTTCCCCAAAAGCAGGGATCAGGAAACCTTTTCTCCTTCAATATCTTCTGTTGGATTTTAATTTAAGAAACGGATAGCAAATAGCCCTGTTCTAGTCCTGATCTGGGCTAGAATAGCTAGAGGATGTTAATGTGTCCAGAAGAGTAGTTCAGAGCAGAGCATATGTGACAACTGGGTCATGGCATCCACATGTATTATGTTAACACTATGGTCAACTAATTCATAGGAGTTTTCACCACCAAAGTCAAACAAAGACAGACTGAGTTAAATTTCATAATAGCATAAATCGCAAGCCACTTTCCTGGCATGTCTCCACTTGCCTGAGTGTTGTATTTGAGTGTATGTCCTTCTCAAAGATTGTGCATGTGGGTTGAATTTCAAATGCTCCCTGTGATTTTTCTTGCAGTTTCCTTAGCTGTTGATTCAGTTTATGGTTTTTTTTTAGTAAGTAGATCAGTCTTCAATTAGCATGCCCGTAGCACAGCAATTCAGTGCCTAAGCCATGCTACTGCCCAGTTTATGTTCCAGGTATGAAAAGTAGGATCTGGACAAAAGACTGGTTGTCCCTTTCCCACACCTCCTGAATTTGTACATCCAATTTGTTCGAGGAACCCTCTTGCTGTGCTAATTTGTCAGCCAGATGACGAGCCGAGATGCCCGCCGAGGTGGCGAGCCAGTCAGCACTTGGCTTCTCTGCCGGCTGGCACACCGAATGCGTGGCTGTGCAGCCAAACCTGGCACAGCCCTGGATTATTTTACACAGAGTGGACCTGATCCCTTTCTGTAATCACCATTATGGCTATTTTGTTTGCCATGTCCTTCAAATTCCCTAATAATTTTGCCATGGGATAGTTTTCCCTGAATGTAAAAGCAGGAAGAGCAGGTAGCAGTTGGAAATTCTGCAGTGCATGTTTTCTCTGAAGGCCTTTGCTATGAAGAGTAGTTTTAGAGATAAAATAAGCTTTGCTTGTTATTAGGCATTGAGGGGTCATCCCCAGCTGTGATCTCCACCTTGTATATATTTACTAGCAGTGAAGGTTAAATTTAGAACCAGGAGACTATGGATCAGACCTGCTGTAATTGGTTGCTCAAAAAATTACGCATAGTGAGCATCAAACATGAGCATTTTAACATTAAAGGAAGGAACTGTTTTTATTTGGAGAAAATACTTCATTTGTTTCATTACTATTAGAATGTACACAGGCTCCAAGAAAAGTATCCTAATTTATATTTTTTTGGCATAGTCACCAATAAATGACAGGTAGTTTAAAGACTTAGAGCAGTATGAAGCAATTTTGAACAAGTACATTTGGTGAGATTTGCAAAATCAACAACCAAAGGAGAACAGCTGAGGTATAAAAGAATCTAAGACTGGATTTTTAGATGGAATAAACCTAGTTCTTTAATTTTGAACATTGGGTAACAAATAGCAACCTGTACTCCATGACGGGCACAAAATATATGTGGTTATTTAGGAGCACAAAAATACATGCAGAAATTGAGATTCGTAGCTGGCATTTGTACATTAGTAGTACTACTTTCACTACTTAAAAGGCTTCTGAGCAGCTAATTAAGGTATTAAAAAGGATAAAAGACACTGTAATGAAATAGAACCTAAGGGTAAAGAGGAGAAGACTTCTCTGGTAACACGCAACCTTGCCAACTGTAATAAACCTCAAAAGCCAAACTGAAAATCAAATAAATCCCTTTTTTTAGCCTCACAAAGGCTTCTGCTGATGCACTTAGGTAAGAAGAGAGAATATTCCAGGAACTGCAAGACCTCTGGGGGGAAAAGAAGTCCTGCCTTCTGCCCCTTTGGGATTATACAATAGAAATCCAGCTGTTTTGTATCTTTGCTTGCAACAGCTGGGATAGGAAATAGGGCAGCAGACATGGCCTCAAGTGTGTATGTGTTAGTGTGTTCATTTGTAGGTACTACAGAAACGAGAATGTATCTCGCTTACACCTGAAATGGATGCGCTTTCAAAAAAAAAGTGTTGCCAAAGGCCCTGATGATTTTCTCAAAAGCAGGGAGATAGGCGAAGCGTTCTCTCATCTAGAGTAGAGGGGGGCCCTGCCTTCAGCCTGTTTGTTTGTGAAAGGGCTGCTGCTGCTTTATTTTCTGAAAGTCTAAACCCAGCTCCAAAGCTAGGCTTAAGACACATGTGGACCTCACTGACAAAGTGGTGAAACATCAGGGAAGGAGAAAAATATGAGCCTGACAGGTACACTGTTGCAAGAAACCGAAGTGCAGGCTTCATCTTTTGCAGTCACTTGTCCATTAGTCTTTTAAAAATCATAGCAAGATCATTTCTGCTCAAACTGCCAAGTGTTTTCTAAATTTTAATGATTGTGGGGAAATAAAAAAAAAAAGAGGATATGTAGGATTTAATAGCAGTAAGGATTTTCATCTTGATTAAACAAGGGAGTGTCATCTCAATTAAACAAGTTGATTAAAGAAACACATTTGTCATGTATTGGAACACTGTATCCGCCGTGAAATCTCGCTGACATCAGTAGAATGAGCTTAAGTGATTTGCTGTTTTGGCAGAGGGTCTTCAGTGGAACTGCTAAGTGTGTTCAAGGAGTGGAGAATTGAGATGCTAATGGCAGTTAAACACATAATCTTCACCTCAAGATAAGGAGTCAGTGTTTAGTACCAAGAGGTAGAATACAGTTGGTAAATTTTATTAGATACCTCTGAACTACAGGCTTACATTCTGGAGCTGTAGTAAGGGATTTGTGGAGCTACGTTGTGGAGACAGAGTTCTGGTATCAGTCCAGGTGAGAAAAAAATTCCTCTGAAACTAAGTAAAGGATAATGTGCTTGAACATTACACGCATGTTTTTCACCTAATCTGACAATATCTTGCCATGACAGTAGTGTTACAGGAATTTATGTGCACTGTAAAATGTGCTTGTGCTTAACATAAGGTTTTAGCAATAATGCTTAATACTTATATTCCAGCCAGCATTGAACAGCTGCAAATTAAGCCAAGTAATAAACCGTCTTTGGTCACATTTTTTAATGGTGGTATCTCCTTTCAGTGTCACTGCAGGACATTACAATGAGGAAAGCTTTCCGGAGTTCCACAATTCAAGATCAGCAGCTGTTTGACCGCAAAACTCTGCCTATTCCTTTGCAAGAAACTTATGACATTTGTGAACAGCCTCCTCCTCTTAACATTCTCACCCCTTACAGGTTAGTATAAGATTATCAAAAGCAATGCCTGGTGTATTTAGTAAGTAAAATGTTTATTATTGCAGTTATATATGCTGTATTGTGTAATACAGTGCTGTATTTGGGAACCTTACCTATGTTGAATAGTGCTTGAATATTTCAGGGGTTGCACTTGAGACTATGAAGTTATTTGAGGAATACAGGTAGCAGAAGACATTATAAGTATTAAAAGTTTATTTCTTTGGAAAAAAATACTGCAGTGTAACAATTGCAAGAATAAGCAATCCTCAACCTCTGCATATATTGAACAGTGTCATGCTGTTGGATGAGAAGTGAAGAAAACAGGTGATTAAGTCTATAGGAAGGAAACTTGAATGAAAATGGATGTTGTTTTTTGCTTTCCCAAAGCTAGTTTGAATCAGTAGTTTCAACCCTAACCACACACATAACACTTACTATTTTACGAGAAAGATTTGAATCATTGGAATCATTGTTTTTGTCCACAACTTACTTTAAAACTGCTTTTCTGAAATAAAGACCTTGAATACAAGGAAAGGCACTGAAGAATGATGACATTAGGAGGTCAATGTTCATCTTTTTAATGTTCATGATCAGCAAAATACTTAGGGCCTCAGGTGCAAGGTGGATTTTAATATGCCATTATTTGTCCTTCGTGTTTAGAGACATGTATTATCAAATGAACAGCATTGTTTATATTGCTGTATTTCAGGGATGATGGAAAAGAGGGTCTGAAGTTTTATACCAATCCTTCCTACTTTTTTGATCTGTGGAAGGAAAAGATGTTGCAGGACACTGAGGATAAAAGAAAAGAGAAGAGGAAGCAGAAGGTATATATGTTAACTTTAAATAGCTCCTGGTTGCATTTTTGTTGTTGTTGTGCTGTTTTTTTGGCTTTTTTGGGGGAGAGGGGAGGGGATTCTCTTTTTTTCTGGGAAGGTTTGCTTGCACATGTGTTACTTCTTGGGTTATGCAATAAAAGCAGTCTGGATTTTATGTAGATAATTATGATATTCTCTATCTAACTAAAACTACTTGAATTCGTTCAATGCCATCAAATTAAAAAAAATGATGATGGTAATAAACTACTATTAAGAGGGCTTAGAGCTTTCATGCTGTCCTACTGTAGCTAACAGCAGATTTGCCCCAACTTATTAAGCCTTCTACCAATGACTCAAAGAAGTGCAGAATTACACAGGAATACAGTAAGGGTTCAGGATTTCACTGGAACATTTTTACAGTATAAAATACTGACAAATTTACAGAAGAAAAAGTCACTTTTGGAAAGGCTCTCTGAAAATAGGAATATATTGGTAGACACAGAACTTGTATTTATATTTTATTAAATAAGCAATTCTGTAAAGGCAAAACTCTTTTTTCTTTTTTTTTCTTTTTTTTTTGTTTCACCGTTATTCTCTCTAGTTCCTACATAGAAACAGTAAATATAAGTGTCAGAAGCAGATTCAGAATTTTATTTCACCTTTAAAATAAAGAGGCTAATTATACAGTTATTCTTCACTGTATTCCTTAGCTAATTATCCACTAAAGTAAAGCTTCTACCACCACAAAATATTTGATTTACATATTACATTTAGGTTGGAATTCAGATGTTTCTTGCACTTTAATTGGGATTACTTTCCTTGTTCTGTGGCTGATGTTTTTATGCAACTAATTTAAAAGCACTGTCTCAGTTGTCAGTTTTATTTGCACAACTCTCCTGCAGCAGAAAAATCTGGATCGCCCTCATGAACCGGAAAAAGTGCCAAGGGCACCTCATGACAGACGGAGAGAGTGGCAGAAGTTAGCCCAAGGTCCGGAGCTCGCAGAGGATGATGCTAACCTCTTACATAAGCACATTGAAGTGGCTAATGGCCCAGCTTCACATTTTGAATCAAGGTTTCTTTTTATTTTTTCTATCCTTCATTAACTGTAGCTGTTTATTCTGCACAGTAAATATGTTTGAGAAGGGATAAATAATAAAGTGGTACTGACATGCTTGAAATGCACTGAAAATCATTGATGTAGCTCGGCCAAAACTCAGTTTTAAAATTCATAGCCAAACGGTCTTTAAAGGACTTAATATTCTCTTCTTATTTTGAAGAGTAATGTACCTGTCTGGAATTCATTATAGCTTTGAGGCTATGGAGGTGCCTGCCTCTGACTTGAAGAAAGGCTAAATGTTGCTGCTGTGGGCACGCACCCAGGTGTGTTACTACATTCCAGCCTTGACCTACAAAACCCCCATTATTCCAGGCTCTTGATTTTTCTGGAGCAGAAACTGCCAAGACTATATGGTGGGTGTGATGCGAACAAACGTCCATTTGGGCCTCGCATGAGATCACTGAGCTTTTCTTCACTCATGAGCAAATCCCAGATTTGATTGACGTTTCTGGTTACAGCCTATTACAAACTCCAATCTGCTGGCTTCTCATTTCACAGCGGGCATTTGCAGGTGGCTAAAAGCAGCATTTCCAGTGAGGTGCATCATGAGGTGTATCGTGCTGGCTTTCCTCTTGTGGTGTTTGCACAAACAAGGTCCGTTTTGCCAGCTGAGAAACGTACAATAGACATTCAAGTAATGTTAAGGGCTTTGCAGAGGTATGATTTTCTTTGGGGTTTTGTTTTGTGATACATGTTTGTTGTCCTCTAAAGAACAATTAGGGTTTTTTTGTTTTGTTTTTCCTCCTTTACTGGCCAAAAGAGGGTTTGTTTTGGGTTTGTCAGGCTTTCAGATAAACTTAAGAGTGGATAGTTGCCATAGCTCTTGGAAGTAGTGTTTTGTGTCTGAAAAAGAAAAAAGCCTGGCTGCGGGAAACTTAGCTGTCTTAATTCAGGAAGTGAAAATGGTCTTGGCATTTTTCACTCAGTAAGGTACAACTCAAAGTATGAGTGATACTCATTTTGCTTTGGGAAGACAACCGGTTTTGTAGCATCTTATGAACGGAGGCGTCAAGTAGTTGGCAGAGACATCTCCTTTCCTGACGTCTTTCTACTGTGTTGAACAGCAGGTTTCGCATGAGAGGTACTCTGTGCAGGACTCCTTTATTATCCAGCACCCTGGCCTGAGCCATAATTATTTCAGTAACAGCACTGAAATTAAGAATAATTCTGTAGTGCTTGGAAGCAATAAATTTGCAAAACATGTAGCTTGGATAAAGGAAAAGCACCGTGCCAAGTGCTTTTGAAAAGCTGAGGGAAAACTTTTCCCCTTAGGAGTTTAAGAAACTGAAATACTACTGTGATGGCAATATGTGGAATCCTAGAATGAAGCTTTAAATGTTGAATTCTACAAACACCTTTCCATTAAATTCAATAGACAAAGTTCAGCACTTATCAATATCTTTGTTAGTTTATGAAAGTTTCCTAACTAGTCAGATCCTCAAGGGGTATGTATACATAAAATAGCCATTAGCAAGTAGTTCGAAATATTTTAAATTTTAGTTGTCTTTATTTTAATGCTGCTGCTCAGTAGTACATTTTTATATTATCTTCCTGACGTTTGCTGAATAGCTAAATATAGAATGGTCTAAATACAGAATTGGGAATACAGATCTTCTGACAAACGTTCAACTAAATTATTCAGTTGTAAGTGCTACCACTTAGAAGGTAGTTTCTACATGTTGCGAAGGAATATGGTTACATATATGTAGGGACAGAGTAGCAGAAGCCATTACTGCTGTAATATCTGTTGCATAGTACACTCAGGTGTGTGTGTACTTCTGATTGTATTGCTACATTTATTTAACTCCAGATAATGTGACTAATAAAGACTAAAATCTCACGCATATTGTAAAAAATGTCCGAGATGCATTCAGAAGTGCTGCTAGGAGCAGTGGGAGGGAAAGGGAGAAAACTATTAAAAAGCTGTGCAGTACAAGAGAGAAATTTTGTCTGAGAAGTCGAACTGAAATACAGAGCAATAGTTGGGAGCATTAATAATTTTACTAATGCTTATGTCTGATGAGTAGAATGCTTTTTTCATACTTAAGAAAAATATACCTGTTTTCCTTCAGATCTCAAGCATACGTGGATCACCTGGATGGATCGTACTCTCTTGCTGCATTGCCCTATAGTCAGATGTCTGAACTCCTGAACAGAGCAGAGGAGAGAGTGTTGGTCAGACCACACGAACCACCCCCACCCCCACCTCCAATGCATGGGGCAGCCGAAGGGAAACCGGTACCTCCTTGCGTTAGGTAAGAAGTGGTCCAGTCACGTGCAGATTTATTAGGAAGGGAGCTTTATTTTTTTTGCAGGACTACGCAGAAGGTGGCAAGAAGCGCTGGAGTCTAATCCCTGCAGTATGGAGACAGGCCAGGTAGGGACAGGGCAGGTAACTTCAAAACGAACGTTTTGCCAAAAGGCACTGAGATCTCAGGATTTAGCTTTGGAAAATCTGGAATTACTACTGATTTTTTAAAGTGCTTTTATTTTCTGTTTCTCTGTGCTTTGCCAAAACTGGAAACACACTGAGAGTGTTCTATTGGAGTGAGCTTCTGGTTATCCTTCCCCTGTTGTAGGTACACCCCAAATCTTACTTTATGCTCAGGTACCTGCGGTTTGGAATACAAGGCATATTTGTTAAATGCTAGTCTTTTAGAAAGAATCTCTGTTCACTGCTCAGAAGGATATACAGAGAAGTGCTCACTTTGATTAGCTTTTCCGTAACAGCTGAAAAATTCTTCTGGTGTTTTTCAGGAAAATAGTCTTACTAATGCCTTTTGTACTCTTTGATTCACACGTTCATTGCACTAAAATGAGAATTTATATTATGTGCATACCTCTTGCAGATGCAACTGATGATCTTTAATATTAGTTAGCTTCACTCATTTTGTCATTGAACCTTAAATATGTATTTCAGTTTTAACTCCTTTGCCCATACTATTTAAATTTTCTTAAAGAAAAAAATTTCTGCAAGTTGAACAATTTAAACAACTGCCAGTTCCCTGACTTCAGATAAATAACCTGGATTTACCAGAGGGTAGGAAACCTCTGGAAAAGGTGCAAGTTTCTAGAAAAGCAACGACTCAGCAGCCAAACAGGAGCAGACTGATGTGCACACCATGCTGGGAATTAGAGTTCCCTGCACATGAAGTACAAATACCTCAAGCTCATGGTAGTACATACTATTTTTGATGACCAGTGTTCAATGTTCTTAACTTTTAGAAATGAGTTCAGAGGGCGACCTGAGCTCAGAGGGCGCTGGCACAGGCTGCCCAGGGAGGTTGTGGAGTCTCTTTCTCTGGAGCCCTTCCAAACTCTCCTGGCTGCCACCCTGTGCCACGTGTTCCAGGTATCCCTGCTGGAGCAGGGGGTTGGGTTAGAGGATCTCTAGAGGTCCCTTCCAACCTCAGCTATTCGGTGACTCTGTGACTCCGTTGCTGTTCCCCGCTCCATCCCCCTTTCCATCTCTAATGACTTTGTCCCGTTGTTGGCTCTTTCAGTTCCGCTCCAGCCTTGGTAGAGACCCGCCCGCA
>VZSV01000006.1:13883456-13897894 GCA_013398735.1 Nothocercus julius | reverse complement strand
CCGCCACCGGCGCCGCTGCAGATCGCCCCGGGGGTGCTGCACCCAGCCCCTCCGCCCGTCGCTCCTCCCCTCGCGCAGCCCTCGCCCCCCGTCACCAGGGCTGCCCCGGTGTGCGAAGCTGGACCAGTTCACCCAGTCCCTCCAGGGGAAGCGCAGGGGCTGCCTCCACCCCCGCCGCCGCCTCCCCTGCCTCCCCCTGGCATTCGACCCTCTTCTCCCATCACCGTTGCAGCCCTTTCTCACCCTCCGCCCGTCTTGCACCCTCCTCCCACAACCGTCGTCCCTGGCCCTCACGCCCCACTGATGCCTCCGTCCCCACCGTCCCAAGTGGTCCCTGCTCCTGAGCCCAAGCGCCACCCCTCAACTCTCCCCGTCATCAGCGATGCGAGAAGCGTTCTGCTGGAGGCCATACGGAAAGGTAAACCTGGCTACTTGGGAGACAGCAGAGAGTGGGAGATTTCACGTGTGTCAGTTTGGTTTGGAGGACAGCATCTAAAGTCTTGCTCATTTCTGTCCTCTGCGTTGCCGAGCAGACAGATTCTTCTCAGCGTGTGGTTACACTTACCAGATTCTCTGGTTCTCTTTGGGAGGTCAATAAAGCGACGTACATGTGTTTAGAGATGATCTGTTGGGATTATCTCTCCAGTCTGTTTACCTGGGAATGTACCAAGTTCTGATAACATACAGATCAGCTAGAAATCAAAAACAGTACTTTTCACAGACTGGATTAGATAAGAGCAAATAGATAGCAATTGATAGATCAATTGACATTTGAATTTTGATTAATATTATGTTACAACAACATGTAAATGACATTCAGAAGTCATTGCTTAAGACTTAAAGCTGTTAATCTGATCTTGGCACTGTGAGTGCTGCTGTTTGCCTGTGTGGTCTCTGAAGAGTAAATCCTTCTCAAATGTTTTGAGTACTTCATTCTTCTGATTCCCTAATGCACCTACAACCTTGTGCAAAATCTGTATTATTCTTTCATATCGATGGATATCTTATAATGCTAATTCAAAATAGTTTTTAAAGCATCTTTATGTACCTGAAGTGATGACATCATTGAAGCTTTGCAAAATATTTCTTAGCATTAGTAAAAAAGGTCAGCAAGAAAATTAAGTAAAGGAGCCTACCGGTAAAATTTACTTGATTCTTTAAAAAGCTTTTGGCCAAGATTTGCCCAAGCAACCAAGGCCCAAGCATTTATCAGAGCTTAGATTCCGCCTAAGTACTTGTGCTTGTGTTTACTGTCAGTTGACAACAGGGAGTATTTAGAGCAAATTTAGACTGTTGATCTATGGTATCATGAGTATAAACCCCCAAATACATAATCTCTGCCATGTTTTTACCTCAGCTACTAGCATTTAACTTTCTCATATAATCAGTGTGTGTTACTTGTGCTTCGTTATACTTCGTGTAAGGATAAAGAATGACAGTGTCTCCTCTGTGGTTTGATGTTCTTCAGGTATCCAGCTACGCAAAGTTGAAGAGCAACGTGAACAAGAAGCTAAACATGAGCGCATTGAGAATGATGTTGCTACTATCCTTTCTCGCCGCATTGCTGTGGAATACAGTGATTCAGAAGATGATTCAGAATTTGATGAAGTGGATTGGTTAGAGTAAAACTATTACATTGCTGTACACTGCAAAATCGAATGCTAATGTCTGTTGTGGTGCTTGTTCTTTGAAAGTTTGATGGTCATTTCTAGTGTTTTTTGTATTCTTTTCTTTACATAATTAATCCATGTTTTTCTACTTTTCAGTTTACAGAAAAACTCCTAGTGCATCTTCGAAACTAAATGTTTTACAGTGGCTTTTCTTACACATCTTTTTGAAAGAACAGACTTCGTTCCAATAGACCACTAAGTATTAAGCATGGGCAGCTGTTGGTAGAGTAGCCGTTTCAATTTTTTGGCATATCTTAACTGTGCACTTTGTGAATTTTAAGTTAATGAAGGCAACTGAGATTGACATTCCCAGGGCAGCTGTATGTACTAATGAGCCTTATTCCACTTTTGATAATGTTTTAAAAACATTAAGCTATCAAGATATCACTGCCTCGATTACACCTGTACACTAAAAGTACATATAGTTAGCAGCACTGAACACACTGAAAGGAAAATGGATCTTTGGGGGTTTTGTTATTGTTTTATTGTTGTTTTTAAATAATTATGGCCTTATTTGAATGTTTAGAGATTCCCTTTCCCCTTCCTCCTTCCCAGGTACATATTGTGTGGTACTATTTTTGCCTGCATATTAAAGTTTAATTTTTTTTTCCTTGTGAAATCTTCTGACTTAAACATGCTGTGTAACTTATGTAACTGTTAAAATAACAGTTTGATTTAATAAATGGTTCATTTTAAATGTCCACTGTTGTCATTGTTGTAACATTGTAACATGTCATTGTTACTTCTTCGACTGAAGTCCATCTTTCACTGAGGGATGCTTGGTTATCAAAGATTTATGTGGTCTGCAAGTTATGGTACGTGTTCAGCACTTGATTCAGAGAGCCATATTGAACAATAAATTGTGTGTCAGAGTACGTATGTTTAAAAAAAATATGGGGAACTTGTGGCCTAAATGATTTGGGTATTTATGAACAACTACTGCAACGACTACAAAGCAACTACTGCTTACAGTGGTAACTCTGTAAATTTACTCTAGGCGTCCGGTTTTGTTGGTGGACACTATAGACAGCAGCCTCCGCTGTCGCATCAACAGCTCAGCGCTGGCCCGTGCCCAGGCCCTGCCTGTCGCAAGGGGATCATCTCCTCCCTGCCCCATCCAGGCTGAGTTTTAGGCTTGCTCTGCCCCTGCCCCAGCTCTTGACAAAAATCCTTGTTGACAAATGGCTGTTACTGACCAAGGTGACTGCCCTGGTGATCAACAGTATCATTTCCAAAGCAGTAGCTAGGGCAGCCAAAGCCCTGACCAGTGCCCGAGTTAAAGGCAAGAGCTAAACTCAGTTCAGACGTCAGAGACAGGACTCCGGGCCTCCTGCCGTAGCAGCAGGGCTCCCGCTACCGGGAGCGGGACTCACTAATGGCTCGTCAAATTTGTATACTTGCATTTATAGATGCACTCAAAGAGAAGCGTTTGCCACCTTGGCGGTTTGTATCGCTGTGGCTGGGCTTTCTAGCTGCCCTCTCACGTGGTGGCACCACCTTTGGAGGGCTGCGGGGCTGGTTATGCAAGTGATTAGGCAGGTAATAGATTATTGACGGCGTCGTCTTGTAAGACATTAAATTTTCTGTATTGACCTGTTTGTAGATTCCAGTATTTACTTCTGTACATTTACAGCAGTTAGTTAAAAGCAAAGACTCGAAGTTTGTTGCAGCAATAACGTGCCCGTGATGTGGTTTGATATAAGGGAAGAGGAAGGAGCCTTTGTCAAACTTCACGCTGTTCCTGACTGCGATCTGCAGCTGGCAAAAAACAATCTTCCTCTTCTACCGCAAAATGGGAAAAAGAATGAAAAAAGAACAGCAGAAGCAGCAGAAGATAATGGATAGCGGAGCCAGAATGGGAGACTAGAGAGTTGCAAAATTGGTTATCTGCAGTTTTTATTCAAAAGCGAAAGTAGTAACAGTGAAGCAGCCATCACAGAGCAAAAACAGTAGGTAAACAGAAGAGAAAATTACCAAAGGAACAAAAACGACAGACAGTGCTGGTTCTGCTGTTCATTTTGCCCTGTGAATAACAGCCTTTAAATACTAGCTACCCGTAAGAGATTAAATAATATCCCATTAAATTGGGGTTAGAGGAGCAGGAGGCGTTTTCTGGTGCGGGGGGGGCTCCTCATCCCGCGGGCAGCCAAGGCACCGTCGCCTGCCGCGGGGTTTCGCGGGCTTCGAGTGGTGCTGAGGCCCTGCTCCGTGTCCGCCTTGGCTGGGCTCCGGGAGGTCTGTACAAACATGTTGTTTCCGTTTTCACTCTCCCCTTTTAATGACTATTCCGGGCTAAAATTCCAATGCCGTTAAAGAAACCTAACGTGCTACAAAGGTTTCGTAGGAGCCACGAGCAGAGCAGGCAGTCAGCGCAGCCTGGCGGGGAGCCGGCACTTCCCTCGCTCCGGCCGGGACCAACGTCCCGAACGGGCTTCAAGAGAAGCATCAAAGAAGCCCTGCCTTGGTCCTGCATTCTTTTTTTTCCCCTGTACATTTTTAATAGCCCCTATTTTCTACATAAATTTCATTAGCTGGATTTATGCGGTCACTAAACCGCTTGTTACAAGTATTACACTCGCAGCAGGAAATTATTTGCCATTCCAGTGAAAACGAGCGTTTCCTAGCTTTTTTTGCCAGCCAAGAGAATTACATTATCAGGGAATTAATAACCAGCAGAACTGAAGGAGTATTTGATTCATGGTAATTACTGATTATATGCAGATCACTTTATGGCTTTAATTCCTCAGTCTCCCACTGTTTGCTTGCTAAACTGCCGATTTAAAAAAAAAAAAAAAAATCAACAGAGGAATCATACGGGCATCTCTCTTGCAGAGTAAATTACAGAAGGTGATTTGCTGATGACTTTAAAGAAAGCAGAGCTGTGCCCGCTCCGCACCTAACGCCGAAGCGCTTCTGCCGAGGGGGCGCAGTGCGGGTATCCCGGCCCCCGCTGCGGCTCCTCCGCACCGCTCACAGCTGGATCTCTGCCCCCAAACCTGTCTGTGCCCGGGCGGGAGCAGCGCGAGCGGCTCCGCTGGCGACGGCGTCGGGAGGTGGCAGCACCTCCCTGCCGTGTGGCGCCCGCCGAGGCTCCCGGCGGGAAACGCTCTTTCGGGGGGAAAAGGCGCAAATTCTGCTACTTTTTACCGAGTGAATCCTTGACACCTTGGAGCAGCCAGACCCACGGGGTCCACGCGCTGCCCATGGGCTGCGGTGACGGCCAGGGGTCACGGCCGCCCTCCCCAGCTCCTTCCCCACACCGGCGAGGCCATGAGCTGTAGGGAAGAATGAGCAAACCCCCGAATCCTGGCTGCTTCCTGGAGCAAGGGCTCTGCAGCCTGCCCTAGGAGCCCGTCCGCTCCCGCCCGCTGCTGACCTGGCGCTGCTCTGCGGGATTTCATGCACCAGCAAATGGTGCTCTGAGGGTCAGCGCCGGATCCCCATCCTCAGCACTCCAGCTCGCTGCAAACCACAGGTCAGTCCAAACCCAAGGGGGCTTGTAAGCACTTGTGAGCGCTTAAAATCCCACAAATAACTAGGAAACCTGAGGTGACTTTTGGGAAGGGGACAGCACTACTTTGGAGCCCTAGACCCCCAGAGACATTATGCCCGAGACCCAGGACGCTCCTGCAAACTGGGCATAGGCCGTTTCCCCTTGTTTGCAGAAAACCTCGGCAGTCTCATGTGAACACGCGCTCGGACCGCGTGGTTCAGCTGCCAGCGTGGCCAGAGCAAAGTGAGCACCAGGTCGTTAGGAGTCGATCTCCTGTACTTGGTGGAAAGAGATGGACTTAAATCCCAGTTTTTATGTGGTCCTATTTAAAGAACCCAGTTCGTCTCAGTACAAGGGCCAAGGCTGAGCAGGAAAACCCCTCCATGCTTAAATCAACCCAACGTCCTGAAGAACCCACTGGGTGAAGGTTTCGCACTCTGGTGCTCCCCATACCAGCTCTGCTTCCTCAGCACGGCCGGCGGGACGGCCGTGTGCAGACTTGCCTTGGGAAAAGGTGCCAGACCCTTTAGAAATGAATATGACTGACGTGAAAAGAGGCTGCTGACTGCATTTAAATTAAATAACTGCTCCCTTTCTCGTGAACTTCTCCATGCAAACAGTAGAAGCTGCACCTTTATCAGCAACCAGATATTGAGGTAGCAGCTCTGGCCGTTTCACCAGCTTGCTTAAGCGTTGCTTTTCCTGCCACAGGCTGCAATAAATCACACTGATTATTTTGGCTAGGCTGCTCATTTTCTTTTGGCTAGTTGGCAGTTGGTTACAGTTCTACTGTCACTAACAACTGCACAGGTTTCGGTGTCACATACCTTTCTAATGTGAGTATTTCTAACAGCATGGACAGAAAAATCCAGTATCTCCCCTCCCCTCTCTTCAAGGGAAAGCCAATATGAAGAGCTAGCCACAAAATAACACTAACTCTAACTGCCAAGTGCATGGATAGGCTAAACATGTTGATTAACTTCTTGATCACCAAAAAGAAAATACCCAGGGAAAACGCTCACAAGGACAATGTATTTTGTGAGGTAGGTGGCTGCACAGCAGCTGGGCCTGCACACGTACCAGGCATGGCCATCTAACAGGCTCGCCCTTCGTTCGGTCCTTGCACGCCCCAGCACGTTGCATCCGTGGGGCTCATGGGAGGGCAGTGCCAAGTGATGCTCGTCTTAGCAAAGCTGCTCGGAGCTAATGACATCTAAAGGCTTTCGCTCGACAGGGTGACGGATGAGCGCCTTTCTGCATGGCATCATCGGCTCTGCCTGTGACGGGTGCCCCTGAAAGTCTCCATAGCCCATTAAATGCTAGGGCATTCAGCAACTTTATTGATACCTGCGAAAAACTGGGGTTAAAAAAATAAATCCAGACCTGAACAGAGAGCCACACGATGAAAGGAGGATCCTGTGTGTCCCTCACATAGCGCAACTCTGCAGACATCAGATGATATTTATCCAAAATCCACTGTGCCATCTTCCCTCAGAGGTCACAGAAAACAGAATATTTGCTTTCTTTTAAACTAATAAAGTTCTAACTAGTAAATTCAAACTCAATAGCACAAACACCTGAGCAGATGGCCTCCCTCTAGGTTTTCTACAAGCTTCCATATTGAAAGTTACTATAATTTAGATAAATATCTACTGTCTTCATCAATCTATAGCTTTGACAAATACAGCTATCGATTTTGCCTGTTATGATCCATCCTGGATGGACACATACAGTTTCTCACTCATCAGCTTGTTACCAGCCACGTTATTACATATCGATTCCTTTATTTGCTCCATATTTACCATGGTAAAAGTTAGCTGAGTTGGTTGACGGTTTTGGGGCTCCACATTTGTGAAGACTCTTTGCTTCAACTCCGGCTTTCTCATAGCAGAACTTTTCCAAAAGGTGCCGGAGGGACGGTGCCCACCTAGCAGCGCGTGCCGGGCTCGGAGCGGTGCCGGGGCTGCCCGGGCTCCGGGGTTGGCAGGTCTCCGTGCAGCTGGAGGGCAGCTGGCGTGGGCGCTTGCTGAAAGGGAAGCACCAGCAGAGGTGCTGCCCCTGCAGAGAGTGTCAGCCTTCGTGGAAGAGCCTCCCATGTCTTGCGCTGGAAGGCGACTGCAATGATTGCAACGACAGCAATGCAGTCATCTCAAATGCAAGAGGAACTCCCTGCGAAAAGGCTCTCTGAGGCACTGTTTTTGATAACATAATTCAGCTAAACTATTTTTTTTTCTGGGCACTCTTTATAAAACGCTCCTGCACAGAGGGCATACAGGATAGACCAGCCTTTGGCTTATTTACACTCCCTCCTCCATTTCCTTTATTTGCTTCTGCACAGCTGTGTTTAAAACAGCATACACTGCTACTGAGAAAAATGAAAATCCCTTTAGGAGAACCACTCCCAAACTTCCTACTAGTTAAGAAAAATTATGAAGAACAGTATCAAAATGCAGGTTGCTACCAGGAAGAAGCAAGTTGCCCATGTTGACTGATCTATTTTCAGTAAATTTTGTATAAGATAGACCTCTTTTGACAATACCCTAATATTACCTGAGCGCACTTCTTTTTATAGAAAGCAACAACAGCCAGAAGCGACAGGTTGTAGCTGCATGAAGATCTGCAATCACATTAGCGCGCTGTGATGCAAAGGATAATGTGTCACTGAAGGTGATGGTTATAAAAATTCAGTCTTTCAAAATGTGTCATAAGACCTAATTGCATTTTACAGAAGATTCAACCTTTATTCAAACAATCAACATATTAGAGAATGCTTCCCAAGCCACTTCCTTTGGCCTCATTTTTAAATGTAATTATTAATCTGCATACCAGAGAGAAAATGAGCACTGGTCTGTACAAAATATGCCTTCTCCCATGATAGATGGAGCAAGGGGCATCAAGCTCACTTTAAAAACTTTTTTTCCAAACCTCACCAGGAGAAATTTAGCCCCTTAATGAAACTAAACTTCATCAGTCCAGCAATGAACAGGCCAGTGTGGGAGAAACTCTTAGCCTGAAACAGCCTCTCTTAAAAGCCAAGAGATACAGAGAATACCAAGAGAGAAGGGAAACAAACAAAAAACAAAACACACACAAAAAAGGTATTTTCTTCCTGGATCTGAACTTCTTCCCTGAGCCAGCACAGGTTATTCTGCTCCCGGCTCAGCCCTGCGCTGGGGCTGGGGACGGCCAGACCTGTCCTGCTGCCCCTCAGCCAAAAGGGGGCATGGCAACATGGGGACTTACATGCTCTTTCTATAGGTCTCCCTGATCCTATACATTAAAGCCTCGCTTCTAAGCACTGACACATCTTTAAAAGGCTGGCCCGTCAGGCCGCTGTCCTACAGATTTTCCCCACTACATGGGGAAAAGGAGCAGTCCTCTTTCCTTTCTGAGTATGCCCATCAATAAATCCAGAATCAGAAGCTTAATCAGAAGCTTAATTCACACAGTATTATTTTCTTTTCTTGATTAGATAGCTGTGATTCAAATTGGCAGTTACTAGGAGATTTGGATGGATATAAGGATGTACAGCTGAACTCAGAACTAACCCCCCCCCTTAGCTCAGGTGGCTGTTTCCACTCGGCCCCCGCACACAGTGGGCAGAAGCTGTAAACCAAAGCCCTGGGCTGAGATATTGCACATTCGTGCCACTCAGAAACTCATTCAAACCTTTTCCCGGGCCTTGGCATGTGCTGCCCAAGAGCCGGGTCACGGATGCTCGCACAGCTGCGCGCGAGACCGAGAACACGCTCTTACCGTGCCCTGTGTCGGTGCGAGGAAGCAACTTCAAGAAATGTCCCAGTAGCAAAAAGATCCATAACCCAATGCAGCTTTCTGGAGAAGAGGGGACAAGCCCTAGAGCTCACACCACTGCTTTGGTGCCCCCATTTTCTCTTTTCTTTTTTGGCAGAGAGCCTTTGACACCAGCGCAGCACAGGTGCCTCTTCTCACCCAGCTGCTGTCCTCAACACCCCTGCCGATTCAGGGCTTGCAGCTCCTCACGCTCCTCAGGAGTCCGGGGCAGGAGCTTATCCAGGTGTCCTCCCCATGGCAGTGCAGAGACACTCGGAGTGGCGGGGAGCAGGCAGGGCTGGAGACGGCCCCTGCACCCACACGATTTGCAGGACTCTTTTGTGATGGAGCAAGAGGAGAGAGCGTGTTACTTTATGCTTTTTTTTTTTTCTTTTGAAATTAATGCATAAAAGACAGCTGAGAATCTGTACTATCAGAAATTATTTTTACTTCATTAGGAAAAAAAATGTCCTTTTACAATTACACAGGCAGAACTCTGATTAGAGTGCCTATTGCTTTCCTGCATGATCCTTAGTTCCTGGGAATCATTAGTTTGATAAAAATATGTGCATACTCACTTTCCTAGGCTTAAAAGTGGTTTTGTCTTTCCGTTTGGTTAGCTAAATAAAGAGGGTTTTTTTGGTTTGACCTTGGTTTTGAATCCAGATGCCTTTTTAATATACAAAGCAGCCTGTGGAGCCATTCGCCTTCCATTCATAGCAGTGCTACACCCATAATTTCAGCAGAAATACTGCAGGAAGTCAGGCTCTGCGTGGAGTTTTAGGGCTGGCTCCTGACCATTTCTTACTCACTCGCACCGTGCTCTTTGCGCTGTCGATACCGCCAGTGAGACAACAGAGATGCTCGGGGAGCAGCACTTCAGGCAGATAAACCACCCTGCACCTGGCCTGGAGAGGCCCTGAGAGTCTCGTAAGGTTCTGCGTTGTTTGTAATGGTAAAGCGTTGGTTGCTAATGAAAACTGGAGCAGATGCTGAGGGATCCCTGTCTTAAAATGCTGAGTTTTTTTATTACCCTAGGTCTTGCACAAAAGCACACCGGCTCCCAAGCCTATGTTGACATTAGGTTATTTACTTCAGAATAAAACACAGGCAGGGCTTTTAACAGTGGCAAAGTTTGAAATCTCATTTCCGCTTCCAGTGAAGGCTGTAAATGCTACCAAACCACTACCAAACATCGAGTCCCCTCCTCGCACCTGCCTTTGCAGGCTCTTTCATCCCCGAAAGGCCACGCGATTGCTGTGAGGACCTTAAAAACAGCCATCACGTGGGCCCAAGCTTAGAAGGAAAGGTCTGTGCCTAGCATAATTAGCAGCAATTTTGACAGCTCGGCAGCCTTTATGCAGACCGAATTGCCCATTGGCTTTTGTGAATACGGGCTCAGACACGGTACGTGCTTGTCCTCAGAGCACTGCGCACGGCAAGCAGCAGAAATGTTAGCGGGCTCTGAGTGGGGAGCCCTTCATGGGGCGTTGCTACCAGAGTCTCTGAGGTGGCTCCTTATCCGGCCTCCAAACATCACCTCAAAATCACGGGAAAACTCCGCAGTCTGTCCACACGAGACCTTTGTGTGGCCAGATCTCGCAGAGGCAACAGCATTTTCTCGGATAATTGTGTGTCTGGTTTGTTTAACAAAAACGCTTGGCAAGAAAAATGCAGGTGTCATCCAGTACAAAATTCCTGGGTTTCCTCTATCAGGAGTGGTGAATCTAAGCAGGGGCTGCAGGTCCTCTTTTTCTTCAAGGTGAGATGATATTTGGGGAGACAGAGCCTGTGTAGCCTGTGTTAAGTTATTCTGCTCAGGTAGCCCTGCAGAGCAGGGCTCTCTTGAAACTGAAAGGCTGTATTTTACTGCAGCTACATTGACATCGATTCCATCCTCCAGGCTAACCAAAAAATAATCAAAATACCCCCTCTCCTTTTTGCATTAACGTTGCCCAGAAATTATGAGAAAAAGTCAGCAGAAGTTCTCTAAAATGGCATGGATTACAAACAAAACATTTGTATTACCTTGACAGTGCGAATGGCTGAGGTCAATGAAGCACCAATGTGCCTCCCAGAAG
Organism: Nothocercus julius; assembly: GCA_013398735.1. Classification (NCBI taxonomy): domain Eukaryota; kingdom Metazoa; phylum Chordata; class Aves; order Tinamiformes; family Tinamidae; genus Nothocercus; species Nothocercus julius. Next base: position 13,886,858 of record VZSV01000006.1, on the reverse strand, counting down.
TGTGGAAGAAAGCTTATGAAAACACTCCTAAAGTGTTGTAATTTCAAAAGAATAATTTGAAAAGCAGAATCCTATTTGTAGATACAGAAAATTCCAGGCAGAAGTGCTAAAATAAAAATGGGTTCATGTGGTAAGAAAATCAAACAGATGTTGATCTAAAAAATGTAAACATCACACACCTGCAGTGTGACGTGAGGATTTGAATAACTTGTAGTAAGTGCATTATTACTGAAGGAGGACTCTCTCTGGCTATGTTTTCTGCACCTGATTTTTACACAAACTATAGTTGCTCAAAGAATTCATGGTGAAGTAAATGCCTAGTAGCATTATGGGCATCTGTGATGGTTTCCAGCAGATTCTGTCTGCTTACCTTGGATGTCCAAGTGTCAGCACAAGAAGTCTCCCCAGAGGCTTTCGGAGCAAGTACTGGACTCAGGAGGCTGCACAGGAGCCCAAGGAGCTCAGCAGCTAAAACCTAGGTGCAAATTCAGCACCTATAGCTCAACAAATCCTACTGCAATCCTGTTGCTGTGGTTTTACTGAAGTCTAGGAATAACAAAGAACTTAAAAAACAAAGAGATTAAAAGTTCTGGGGGCATATAGTTTCAGAGGGCTTAAAAGAGAGGGGGAAAAATCATCTTTTTTAACTAGCAACTATAGAATGCTTAATCTGATAGGCATTTTGACCTGTCTTGAGATCTGTTTTATATCACACAACATCAGCGCAACATCACTCTGGTGAAGGGAGTGCCTGACTATTAATCAATTACAGTGCCACATCTGTGATTGCTGCTGTTTGCTCACTAGACTTCCAGCCCTTCTGTCAAAAGACACTGACTGATACCCAACACATACTGGTAAAAATAACGAGTCTGGAAGATGGCTTTCCCATCAGGTTGCACTTAAAATGAGATGATTTCATATTAACGGTGAACTCAGAGAGTTTTTCATAATACCTGCTGCTCAGCCATAAACGCAGTTTCGCAGCCTCCTTGTGGTTTGTTAGGCCTTGTGGCTGCCAGAAGGCAAATGCTTTGAGGCATATTGCCCAGCCCTAAGTTTGGAAACACATTATCCCCACTCTTTCTGCGGTACTATGTGCGCAGGGATAATCTGTTTCAGCCCTGCAGTACAAACCAAAATGCAAGCCGCAAACCACAATACAACTGTAAAGTAAATGTAAAGTAGCTATAAATAGAGAAGCCCCAATGTTGTTTTTGAAGCCTGCTGTGTGTACATTACCGTTCTAAAAAAGCCATTCACCTGTGAATTTGACTCTGAGTGAACAACAGTTTCCAGGCTTAAGCAACACTCACCTCTGATACTCTCTTTGAAGTCATCAAGCCTCAGGATTGCCAGAAAACTGCATCCTGCTCCTCAGAGATTGGAGACAGCAGAGATGTTCTTAAATAATTTTTCTATAGAATAGGGTACAATAAAGCAGGGGCGGAACAATTCAGGTTCCCTGCGGGTGATAAGGAAAGTCAATCTATTGTAGCTTCTCACAAGCCTGTAGGAAAGAAGATCGTAACTTTTTTTTTCTCTCTCTCTCTCTCTCTTTTTTTTTTTTTTTCCTTTATTCTGCACCTGTATTAGACTAAAAGAGGAGGGGGGGGAAAAGTATATGGCTTGGCACCTGTTTCTTTTCCCCAGCTGAGTAACTTTTTAATGTGACATTATCATAAAGGAGTAACTTAAAACTCAAAGATGAAAACTTCTGGGAAGCAGAAGAAGACTAGCAGCCTATTTGACTGAGATTTCTGTTTGTTTCCTGGTCAATAAATATGCCAAGGTAAAGGAGAGAACAAACAAGCAAACAAACAAGGCGACCCTTCTCTGATGAAATATTTCATCTCCATAGTAAACGATGATCTCTTAGGCAGAATTACATGGTAAGTTTTCAAAAGTAAATAAGAGGACTTTGCTTACCTGGCAAACTTTCAAGCTGTCATATGCCTAGAATCATTTAAACACACAGAATTATATTACATCTTAAATAGTTTTATTTGTGTACAAAATGTTATAGTTTATCAATATTGTGCAGCAAAGTATAATTACACGCATACATACATACATACATCCACACCCCCAGCCCTCCACACGAACAAATGCACCACAAATAAAACTTTCTTTCTCTCTGCCCTTCAAAATGGCAACACTGTTTTGGCAGGTCAGCAGCTAGAAATAAGGTGCTATAATTAAGCAGTATTGGAATGTCTTCACTTTACAAATGTGATGTGCAAACTTATATATAACCACTTTATTTTTTCATGGAGCTGAGACCCTCCCCCCCCCGAACACTCTCCAAGATACAAACATGTATAAAGTGCTAATATTTAAGCATGTTTTCAATGACTCCACATCATAGGTTGAAGTTTATAACAGGCACTCTAATATCTCACTAAGTAGATTGTCACTTTGTGCAGGGCTACAAAGAGAAAAGTCACTTAGACATCACTAGGGGACCGGGAGCGCAAGGACACTTTAGACTGAAAGCAGCCACAAAAGAGAACCCACATGGACCTCTGGATTTCTTGATTCCTGTAAGCATAAATGATGGGATTGATCATGGAGTTGTAAGTGGCTGGTAGGAGTGTGGCATAAGTGTACACGGGAGGGTAGTCGGGATCTCCGACTACGCAGTAGATGGCGAACGGTAGCCAGCTTGCTCCGAAAGTCCCGAGGATTACAGCAAGGGTAGACACTCCTTTTTTGGTAGCAACATAATGTGAAGCAGTCAGAAAGTGTTGCTGGAGAGCTATCTGGTGGGCATGTCTGCAAACTATTTTACAGATTTCGATGTAGAGATGGAGCATGATGATGAAAATCAGAAAGAAAGAGGCAGAGAGCAGAGTCACATTGCTTTTGGTCAAGGGTCTGACTATGCTGCAGGCAGCATAGTCATGGAGGCAGTTCCAGCCCAGGACGGGCAGCAGCCCAAGGCACAGCGAGACCCCCCAGGTGCCCACCAGCATGGTGTGAATGCACAGCACGGTCCTCTCTGAGTAGTAGGTGAGGGCGTTGTAGAGGGAAAGGTAACGGTCGACCGTGATGGCCAGCAAGCTACTCACGGACGCCGTGAAGGAGGCGACAAGGAATCCCACGGTGATGAGGCTGACGGTCTCCGAGTGGATCACGTACTGGAAAACAAAGTTGAGGATGAGGCCGAGGCCGGCCAGCAGGTCCGCCGTGGCCAGGCTCCCGATGAGCACGAACATGGGGGTGCGCAGGCTGGGCGAGTAGCAGATGATGGCCACCACGATGGCGTTCTCACAGGCAATGGCCGTGCCGGACACGCAGAGCATCACGTCCCAGGGGTTGATGGCGGGGGGCGCGGGCGGCCTCGAGGCCAGCGCCAGCGACGCGTTGCCGCCGCGGCCCGGCAGCCAGGGCGCGGGCGCC
>VZSV01000006.1:13865816-13877205 GCA_013398735.1 Nothocercus julius | reverse complement strand
TCTTTCTTTCTTTCTTTCTTTCTTTCTTTCTTTCTTTCTTTCTTTCTTTCTTTCTTTCTTTCTTTTTTCTTTTTTCTTTTTTCTTTCTTTCTTTCTTTCTTTCTTTCTTTTTTCTTTTTTCTTTTTTCTTTTTTCTTTTTTTCTTTTTTCTTTTTTTCTTTTTTCTTTTTTCTTTTTTTTGAGAGACAGAGAGACAGCTTTAAAGAAAAGTAAACCAAATGTAAAGTTGGCCAGGTTAAAGTTGCTAGCATCACTTGGTCCTTGCAGAAAAGAACATATGGTCCAGATCATTACATTTACCAATGTGGCATGAGAGCTGCTCTGGGAAAACTCCCCACACAGAGCAGTACTCATGGGATAACAGCAAGAAAAGTAGGTCATCATCCTGCAGATGTCAACCAGCTCCCTTCCTCCTCTCCCTTTACATGAACTCAACAGTGGCAAAAGAGGCCAGAAAGCTTCTGACTGAAAAATAAAGGTTAATTCTGATGTAGATGACAAGTTAGTAGTTTTCTGAAAAGAAAGAAACCGTCCTAACCCTACTGAGGCAGCTATTTCCTGGGATGACCACTACAACGTTTTTTTAACATTTGCTATTAGGGCAATTTGCAGATTGTGATTACAGAATGAATTCGAAACATCATGCTAGAATACACAGAGATTTGAACTAAAAATTATGCTTTGAGTCACTAGTCAAAAGTTTATGAAATAACAGATGAGTATGAAGAGTTGAAAGCACCAACAGGCTCTGGAGAGGGAGGAAGGAAGCAAAATGTAAGTTCAGAGTCAACACTGTACTTACTTAAATATGTGTTACTTGGTAGGATCCAGTTTCTATGTAGTCAGGAAAGTATGAATATGGGCCATAAAAATAAAAACAAATCGATTGCTTCCTATTATTCCCACGAGCAGTGTGATACCACATACAACAACTGAACTCAGGATCCCCTTGAGCTGCCCCCCTAAAAGGTGGCCTCCCATCACCAAGACTAGTACCTCAACCAGGAGAACAGTTCATGTGCATCAGATTGCCACGAAATAATAAAAACTGACTTAGGGTGTCTAAAAATAACAACAAATTCCTCTTTAATGCATGAAAGTCCTATACTCAGCGTGAGATAATTTAAGGTTGAACTAAGTTCTGACAAAGAATAGTTAATCACTGACCTAAAAATTAGCTGTTGCCTAGGTGCTCCCGGCCAGGCTCTGTTGACATTTACCTTGTGCAAACAGAATGCACTATAACTGGTCAGATGTATATTTGGGGTTTGAAAATGGCCAGTTTTCCTAAGAGTAAAGCAATGACTGGGAGCATAAGTTTAATGAAGTAAATGTTAATACCACCCGGATGTCATTCAAAAATATTTTGCGGGTAGGAGCTTCAAGGGCAGGGAGTCCTTGTAGCTCCAATTTGAGAAACATTGTAAAAGATCAACCCCCCTCGCCCCTCCCCCCCCATGTTTTGTTGGGCAGAAGCCATCCTGATTAAAAGGAGATGAGTAGGTAGCTCTATCAGTATTACAGGCTGAAAACACAATTAGTGTGATCAGCATGGTTTCTCAGAAGGCAGATTACATTACACAAAATCTTATTTTTTTTCTCTTTCATGGGATTAGATGGATAAACATCTCTATGTAGAAAATACACAAAATACATTTGAATTTATCCAAAGCACTTGACTTTGTACTATATGACATTACGATTTTAAATATTTGCATCCTGTGGTGTTAAAAAGGCATGGCATATAGGGATTAAATCCTGATTTGCTGTCATATCTCAGTAAGTAGGACAAAGCAGAGAGAAATCAAAGGCTCATGTCTTCACTAATGTTTCTTAGTGATTTTTTTTCTCTAAATCATCTAATATTTTATCATCAGTCCAGAAAAATATAAAAACACAGGACTGAAAAAGTTCAGAGACAGCACAAAGATTAGTGATGTTGTAATGAGAAAGAAAGACGACTGCCCTCGGAAGAGTGGGATCCTCTGGTTAGAAGATTGCAATCCAATAAAATGTATTTCCATCACAACTAAAGGCCGAGGAATCCACTTGGGAACAGCTTGCAGAAACTCTGCCTAGAGGATTGAACCTTGTCCAAGAAAGCTGGGACTCAAAGGAGGAGTTAGGAGCCACCGTGGAGAACCAAATCTGCATCGAAGTTGCAGATTACAAATTGCTCTGTTAGAATGGAACGTGGCAGCATCTCTAAAGACCTGTTGTGAGCCAGGCTCTGAGGAGTGAGGAACAGGTCGGATTAACTCGGATGAGGGTACGCACCTCGGCGCGAAGAGCCTTTCAAGCTCTTGAGCGGCTTCGTGCTGTTGCCGCAGGGATGCGGCCGCTGCCAGCGATGCCTCAGCACGTCCCGCTCGCTCCAACACCGGCACTGCTGCCTGGGCGACGCTCTTCGCATCTCAAGCTGCCAGGCTTCAGCTGGTTGCCTGCAATGGCTACAACTGCTGCTTTTTCTTTTCTTTTTTTTTCTCGAGAACTGAGTCTTGAAGAATTATTTTTCCCTACTGCACTGTCAGCTTATTTATTTTTCATCACCAGTATTATCATTTCAAGATGCTGTTCGCTTTCCGCTTGCGCACCTCAGATTGGCCAGTTGCATCTTCTGAGGCGACACAGCAAAGGTTTTCCCTCTGTTCCTGCCTTGGAAGGGAGGTGCTGACCACCAGCCCTGGGGAGGCATTGCCATGTGTCACAGTGCTGCAGTATTTTAGCCCTCTTCTGCAAGGGAGGAATGCGGTTCCCACGCAGGGCTCATCTTCCTCCGCAGCCCACAGGCTTGCTGAGGATGCTGGGGTGTGCGGGACTCAGAGTCTGCCCTTGGCTCTGCTGGGAACTGAGCTCTTCAGTCTCGCTACAGGGTGGAAAACCGAGTGGCGCTGTGTGCCTGCTGGTCCCTCCTTAGCCGAAATACTACGAAAATGAGAAAAAGCAAAGCAAAACCAAACCAAACAGGGAGTCAGAGGCGAAACACTCCACGGCTTGTTGGCCTGAGACAGACATCGGGGATTGATTGCCTTTTAGGAGGTCCATGCAGTGCAGGTAGCTGGTTATGTGCCCACTGCCAAGCTGCCTGCCAACAACACGATCGGGTTCCTCTAGCTACATCTCACAGGCACCCTCAGCACCCTGCACATTGCGATATGCTCCCGGTCATGTCGCCCGCTGTTTCTGAGTTCAGGCAAGCACCAGGCAGAACCCTGTCAAGATGCTCCTCCATGCACGGTGCCATTTCCCTCATGTCTCTTCTGCTTTTAAGCTCTCAGATCCTCTCCGAGGCAGCTCTGGAGCACTTTGCCATGCCAGGCTCTGTAGGGGCTGACCCAAGGGGCTGCAAAGAGTCCAGAAAACCCCATGTGGTAAAAGGTGACTCTCAGACACAAGAGATTAACAATATGCTTTGCAACGGATCCAGCGGGTCAGTCACACTTCCCTTTTTTTAGTGATTGCCTTGATTTTGTGCTATTCCCAGCAGTTTGAGAATAACCAGTTATTTAAACTGAGCTCACGCTTCTATGTGGATGTTGGACACGTAACTTTTCATCTGCTTCCCTGAAGCCCCTGAGCCGCTTCTCTGCATGCTGATTAATCATGTGTGGACCTGCAATATCAGGAACCAGCAAAGCAGGAGAAACGCAGCAAAACAGAGCTGGCCCCACACATGCTGAAGCCGGGGACAGTGACGGGGTGTCCCGAGCTCCAGATCCACTGCTGCAGCAGCCCGTCGCTGCCAACCAAAACACAGGCTTCCTCTGAGGGCAATAATTTTCCTTTTCCATCTGGAAGGCCTTGCACAGAGGCCGTGACAGCCAGGGTCGCATGGTGCATGGGGTAAAAGTGGCAAAAATCCCTTGCGTTGTGTGGCAAGCAGGGCATGAGGAACAGCAGGTTGCTGCCTCGAGGCCTCCCAGCCCCTCAGCAGGGCTACTGCTCCTTGAGTGTTTTTATGGGTGGCGGGATGGCTGTTCTGGGGTGTTTTTTTGCATTTTTTTTCCCTTCTCTTGTGCTTGAAGGGCATGTTCTTGGCACCAAGCTGCTGCCAGCACCTCGCGAACCAGCTACCAGCCCCAGGGAAACCAGCCCGAGGTGCAAGTGAGCCCGCGAGGTGGGAGCTTCAACATTAGAGAGGAATGTTGGCTGGTTTGCAAGTTGGGAAAAGACCCTCAAGGCCTCACTCGTGCCCTCGCGCTTCAGGCACTTGGGGCCTCTTTGCCCGTGATGCGTTTGACAGAGCAGAGGGGAAGGCGCGTCTGCCCGAGCACCAGCAGCAGCATCTGCCCCACGTGTGAGCACTGCAGCCCACCCCCCTGCAGCCACCTGAGGTGATCACGAATGTGCGTTCCCATAGCAACGTGAGGATTCATTTAATTATACTGTTAAGGCCGCTTTATGTGCATACACTCCCCACCCACACATTGCATAGATATACACACGTGTAAGTATGAAGGAAAAGGATCAAGTCCTGCTCTTCAAGCAGATCCCTCCATGAACTTATTCCTATTTCTGATGTCCATGGCAGGTGAAAGCTCCTGATTTCTCTTTCACAAAATCAAAAGCCATCCAACTGCCCGAACGCACTGGACTGCACAGCCCTGCAGCCAGCGGTTATTTACCGCTTCAGCAAAGCTGTGCGGGGCACGGGGGAGCCCTACAGCAGGCAGCCTAAGGAGCTGCCGGCCTCTTGTCCGCCCTGCAGCCCCCTTGTGCGCAGCCTCTCTGCGCCCCGCCGCGTGCTGGGCAGGGGAGCAGCAGCGGCTCAGCCCTCATTTCCTCTCCTTTGCTCCCTGGGGAGAAGCAGAGCGCTGGTTATTTTAACAGCCTCATTCTAATGCTGAGATGTTAGAAAAGACTATGAGAAAGCAGCACATTGGCATCTTCTGGATCACCCAGCGTGAGTCAGAGGTTTCCTTAAGACCCGGGCCGCTTCCTTTTCATTGCCCTCAGCATCCCTTCCTCTAAGGACAGTAACATTTACTCTGGAAACCTGCTCCAGCTTTTCAGTGACTTTGGTATTAAAATGTAGTTGTTCAGAATAGTAGGTGAATTTTAACAGGAATCAAAAGCTGTGAAAAAGCTTTACTGTAGCTCTGTAGTTGTCATCCAAAAATGACCCTCATCTAGCTTTTTGACACTTTAGATGTTAACATGGATTAATCTGTATTTAACTGAGGGACTACAAATTTTTATTTTAAAATGTCCCCAAAGTAAGAGTTTGTATCTAGTTAAAGGAAGAAAAAATATCATCAAAAATCAGCCAGTTTTATATAGTTTGCCCTCTCATAATGGGATAATGAATCTTAGCTAATTTATTTGAAAATATCCAGTATAATTTTAGAGATGAGCCACTCCATGCTTGACTAAGTACAGCAGATGTATATTTTATGGGTACAGTCTGGCACTAATTTTTGAGCACTGGACATTTCCGCAGTCCTATCATAGCTCACCCTGGCCAAAGAGAGCTCGGCCATGGGCCTCCGTGGTTATTTCTGAAGGTGCTGATCCTCATGGGCTGAAGCAGCTGCTGCCCCGGACCTTTTGGAAGAAGCTGGGGCAGAGGGTCAGGGGCCACCTGTGATTCGGCATTTGAAGCCGCAGCAGGGATGGGACCACAAGGGTCTGCATGAGAGTGACCGCCCTTCTGAAGCACAAAAGACTTATCTGTTAATTTTTTTAGTGCTCAAGCAAGGGAAGATTTTAGGCCTGGCTTAAAAAAAATTTCAGCTACTTTCTTTCAAGGCGCACATCTCAATGAGCTTGCAATGATCTCGCTATTACTCATTTGGCACTGATAGACACTTAAAAGTGCTTTCTTCCCTGGTTATCTTACAAATCCCTCCCATAATAATCACAGTTAAAACACACATATGTATATTTTTTTCATATACCTAATAACTGAGCCAGTCCCTAGTAGCTGGGCTATGCCCCTCTAACTTGTATCAGCCAATGAGAGAGGTGCTGGACCCGCGATGCTCTCACGGGTGTTTCTAGAGATGCCTCTGTTTCCAGCCACCAGAATTCATTTTTATGCATTTCTTCTGCAGCCCCAGGGACAGAAATCAGAACCTGAGCAGATTTCAGAATGAATCACAGAGCAATTGGAGAGGAAAACGCTGTTACCAAGCACGACGAGGACCGTGCTACAGAGGTGATGAGCAATGGCAAGAGCTTTGACTTCCCACTTGCCATAGGGAATTTGGCCTCTCTTGGGTCTCTTTGGCCGCTGTTCCTGGATGGCCGAACAGCACCAAGAGTGGAGCAGCCCCGGTGCACCGTGCAGAGGTGTCGTCCTTGATGGAGCCCGTTGGTTTTGTGCCCACACGGGGCGAGGACGAGCGGCTGTGGCCGCGCGCCGGCAGGACACGCAGCAGCAGGGCCTGCTGCTCCGCGCAGCTGGGCCATCCCGCTGCGGCGATGACGGCAGCCCAGGGAGGCCTGAAATGCAGGGCATTTTGCAGGAGGGCCGAGTATATCAGCAGACAAGTCGGGGAGAACCCAGCAAAGGGAAAGCGGCAGCAGTGGCAATTTGCTGCTTGCGGGAAGGAGAGCGGCGCTGCTGAAGGGGGCCCTGCGCAAGCACCGGGGCCCTCGCCCCATCCCCGTCCCCAAGGGTCTGAACACCTCGGCCCCCAGGCGGGTCGAGGAGGCGAGAACGAACCGCGTGCTCTTGGCGAGCGGGAACAAAGGCCCTGCCTGCCTGGGCACAGGAGCAAACGGGCACCGTCCATCTCGAAGGCTGGCAAGCTCCTCTGCCCCGGCCCCGCGAGAAGCGGGACGCTGGTCGCGAGGCGCCAAAGGGGCTGCTCTCATCGAAGCACCTGGTGCAAGTTTGACTTTAGCCTGGCCGCTCCCCCAGCTCTGCTGTTACCTCTTTTGTCCAGCCCAAACTGAGCTGTAATCCTTGGAATTTAGCCACACTCCAAAAATATCCAAACACTGCATGAGTCACCCCAACCTAAGCTGAAGAATTTAAGAGCACATTTTAATGATCAGTAGCCTAACTGAAGACTACCTGCAGCACCTTTCATTTTAATTACACATTTACTTTTAGCACCAAAAGGCAATGAAACTTTTTTCTCCTTTATTTTAGGCAACCCCTCTCCACATCCCAAATATTCTGTTTGTGCATGCAGCTTTCAAAGGGGCAAGGAAGCTGTAACCTTAACTACAGCATTTAGGGTGTGAGGTTGGGCCAGGCCAGGTCATGGGTAAAAATCCACACGATGTCTCCGAGGATCCTGCCGTGCTGGGAAAGGGCAGAACGCGCTGAGCACACAGAAACAAACTCTGTTGCCCGGTCTGGCTAACACGAGACAGCAGGCAGTGAAAAGGCGGAATTGCTGAGTGTTTAGAAAAGCTGTTTGCCGGTCTCTTTCAAAAACAGGGCTGGTGACATCTATTTCCAAAAATCTCCTTCTGAACCTGATGGCTTAGCAAATAACCACTGTGTGCCAAATATCCCTTCCAAAGCTGGAACGGGCAGTGCTGATACGGCACTTCAATAAAGGTTATTACTTCCAGGCCTGCAGGAAGAAAAATGCAGCAATAAGGTCTCTGTGCTCAGAAGATGCTGAATAAACTTATTAAGTGCTGATCCTGGGCATGTGAGCCCCTCTCTCAGCTTGCTGCGAGCCCGTGAACCACGACCCGCTCCGACACCGCCGGCAGCACCTAACGCCTCACTTTCTAATGCAGGTGAAGTCTTGACCTGTGGCTTGATCCCCTCTTAGGGCAGGCAAGGCTCTGTGATGACATTGGCCTTCTGCGCATTCCCAGCAGTGACTGACAGAGAGCCCATAGCAGAAAGCTCAACACTGAGCCCTCAGGATGTTAACAAAGGGTGAACACACATGGGATCTTAACATGCAGTTTATTTCCACCCCACCCAGCCAAGAATTGCCCAAAGAAACAAAACTGTCTTACCACCTGGGTCATGTCCTAGGTGTGATGCAGAAAACACTACATCTTACCCAGTTTGCATTATAATGGCACTAAAGAGAGGACCATGTCTTCTTTATAGCTGGCACCAGCTTGCTCGAAGGGAACATCATACAAACAGCAACAGCTGGCAATTTCTCATGGGCCTACCATGAAAAACATCAGCCAAAGCAGTGAAATTCAACAAAGGTTTCGTTACAAAAACAGTTGGACAGACATCTGCAAGGTGATTTTCACACACCTTCATGTGTGCACATATATGTGCACTGATCCCGGGATAAATTTCAGAGCAAAATGCCAATTCCTGGGACAGCTTGGATGATCTGTTAATTATCTGTGCCCCCCTGCACCAGGTATGATGAGTAACGTGTCACCAAATCTGTAGCACAGAACAGTAAATACGGCATGTTTTTAGCTCACAGTAAGTCAGGGTAAGCCAAACCACTCCAAATGCAGGTCTGTGCCTTTCTGTTGAGTTCTCCTGAAAAGAAAATGTTGTGTCTCTCATTAGCTCTTTGGGATTCATCCCTAAGCTGGACAACTTCACCCTGGGTCTTACAGACATTTTCCACCATGGCCTTTGCCTGGTTCTTGTTAGTTCAGCAGCGGAGCCTGTGCTCCTTGAAACAGGCCGTTAAACTATGGGCCAGTCCTTATGTTTGCTGTGATTTCACAGCCACTACAAGTCAATTTATCTGAGCAGACTGGTGAGTGGTGGTAATGAGCTAATTCCGATCCAGCAAAACATCCCCACTCCTCTTCAGAGCTCAGTGATTTTCCTCTCAGCGCAGGGTATGTGTTACCTGCACCCTCTGCTTTGAGGCAAAGCTATTGCCTAAGCAGAAAGTTATTTCATACCTGAGCCTTGGTTCACCCAACTCCAAAAATCCGTGATCCCCCGTCCTGGTGCCCCTGTGCCAGAGGGGTTCATCTGAAAGAAGGTAAAACTCAGGGCCACCATGCCAGCTCTCTTCTGCTTCCTACACTTGTTTTCCTCACTTTCTACATCAAGACCTAGAAATAACAGCTTTGCTGACTAGGCACTATGCACAGGTGACTGCACCGGAGCAACCCTTTCAGAGGCCGAGGTAGGAAGTGAGGAAGAACGGCGTGGAAAGCAGAGGTAGGCAAAAAGCAACTACCCCAGCTAGGACCTGGCCAGGAAAGAGGCCATTTCTTTGACCAAGAGCTTTCTTAGGGAAATGCATTTTGTTGGCTCGGTCTTCTAAAGTACCGAGTAAAAGAAAGCCTGCATTTGCAATGTGCATTTTTAGATATTCTCGCCTAATGTGTGTTGAAAAATCAGTGTTTTTACAAAAAACATCAGAGTCCCCTAGTCCTGCGGGTTTTCAGCGTGTCGCTGGACCGGTGTCCTTGGTTAAACAATAACCTCTCTGGTGTTAAGAGCAGTGCTGCTGGACAACGTGATGACAGTGCTGATCACATAGAGCAGAGCACATTTCTTACCACATGTTTTTGAGGGCTTTTGTGCTAATGCTTTGGGGTCTGCTGGTGCAACAGAGTTCAAAGCAATACTCCCCCAGAGTTCAATGTGGGAAAGATCTGACCCGAAATAACAAAAAGAGTTCTTTTGTACAAACCAGAGGCAAAGCACCCGTACATTTTCCTTCTGCTGTCATATTTCTGAAGCTGAAAATTCACAGCAGGTTTTGCAGCTGAAACGACAAGCACCTCCCTTTGCATTGGTGACAAATTAAAAGAAGGATGCTCTGATGGGACCAAGCTGTGAACGGGGGCCTTTCACCACATTAAAGCAAGAAAAAAGTTTCCAAAAAACTAAAACTTGTGAGGTTATCATCAGGACGTATGTGACAGAGTCCATGGAGCCTGTAAAAGATGGGAGGAAAAAAATCAGCAAAAGAAACAGAGAGAGAGAGGACCATATATAAACATTTACCAACTATGTCAGCAAAGAGGAGGATGGACAAGGTCTTTAAGCTGGGATTGAAAGCTTGAATGCTAAAAGGCTCTCCCCAGTATGTACTAGGACACCTCAAAACAGGGTGAGAATAAGTTTACAAAGTCCTGGAACCGACTCTTGGCGCACATGGAAACCGAAGATTTCTTACTTACCCCTCCTGTAACGTCTCTTTTGAATTACTGGCAGCTCAACATGCAATGATCCCAAGCAAAGAGCTGGCAAATCTGGCTTTGCCTGCAAAATGGAAGGAATGGAAAAATTGAGAAATGTGCCTTCAAATATCACGGCATTTTGATTACTTTATAGGGACGCTCGCAATTGCTCCATAATTAGAAGCTTTCTTATTTATGAAAAATGCACATGTATCCTCAAAATCATGGCACTTCTTACATTGAGGAAAACAAAATTGTTTTTGAGGATTTACAGACTGATTTAACTATTAACTCAGGTTAAAGGGTTGTTTTGAGAAAATACATACGGTACCAGACATTTTGCAGTATTGATGGTGTTTTCGTGGTATTCTTACTTCCAGAAAACCTTGCTTCCAACAGGAGTCTAAAAATGTTAAACTCTAGGAATTCTATGTAAAAAAAACTCTGTTCTTTCCAAATGCCTCCTGTCATATATGAAAACACAAGACAAACGCAGCTACTGTCGTACTGAAAGTACCCATCTCCATTGGCCGTGCACTGAAATCCACCCATGTACAGGCACATTAGGGCTTAGTCTCAAACACATCGGCGCTGCTGAGAAGATAAATGTGACTTGGCAACATTTTTCATCTTCTGCAGCACCAGGCTAGGGGGTCCTTCTTCTTGCACGCACAAGATGAACATCTCTTGATGCCTCCACGTAGCAGCATGAGAAGGCTGAACAGAGGCAGAGCACTTAGACAACAGCAAAACACCTGAGCCTGAGCCAAGGAGAAAAAAAAATTAAAACAGAAAGAAATTATTAGAGGAAATAAAGAGACATCTAGTTCCAAGTCAGTCCAAATCTGCAGTCCATGTATTACGCTACAAAAAGAGAAAAGAAATGCCAAGAGGAAAAATTGCCAAGAAATACTTCCTCGGTTTTGCCAGCCTCAGCCAAAGCTACCAGCTTCACATCCGCCACTGCAGGGCTCAAGGGGTAGAGGGAAATCCTGCGTAGGCTCAGAGCAGGAGTCAAGTGGCCCCACGTTCTGACCCACAATCCTGCGGATGCGTAGAGGGATTTATGAAATAAACAATATGCAAGATACGTGAAACGCATAGGCAAAACAGATGTGCCCGTGGAGACGCAATGTCCTCCGGCGAGCTTGTGGCTTCCGCTCGGCGGGCCGCGGTGGAACCGCTAGGACGCGCTACTTAAACCGGGTCTCGGAGGGCAGAGCATTTCACGAGTGGGAAGCGCACGGCTCTGTGAATCCTCTGACGGCATCAGCACTACTGGAAAAGCTCTTTCCCAGCACAGCGCTGCCCTGCCGGCGCGGGCAGCGCGGCGGCGGGAGAACGCGCT
>VZSV01000006.1:13844670-13859057 GCA_013398735.1 Nothocercus julius | reverse complement strand
TTTCTAGTATGTGTCAGACCTTTCCCAACCTCTTCAATCCTCTTTTTTTTTTTTTTCTTGGTGGAATAGCTAAAGCCTGACCATAGTTTGTCAGAGAACTGTAAAACTACTGCAGGTCCTGTATTTTGCAACAGCATTACCTGTTGCAATAGGAAGCAGATTATCATATTTCGCCTAATGTGTCTTTAAGTGATACGCTTTGAAGGGCAACTTCTGTGAAATACCAGCATCTAAGAGCAACAACAGTGGGGGGAATGTTATAATCTACAAAACATTCTCTGAAATAATGTAGGTGTAGTAAGAAAAGCATGCATTCATTTCAGCTTCACATCTTTCCAAAGCCAGCATTTATTCATTCAAAATATTTTTTTACATTGGTCAAAAGAGTTCAAGCCCAGGTATTTTCCAGGGGAAAAAAAGTGTTGAGAGTTGCAATTGTGTAAAATAGCATTTCATTCTTCTGTCTTCTAAACTACATTCATTTCTCTCGAAACAGTGTTAATCAATTAACAAAAGAAAACGGATACCAAAATTTTTAGTATCTTGAGGTACAACGTTCTCACAGATTACATACATTCACTTACTTCCCATAACACACATGTTGCATAAGTACCTTCTGTCCTCTTTCTTTATCCGCTGCATATTTTCTTTTACTGAATTACTGACTAACAGAAGTGCCACTTGCTGCTTAAGTTCAGATTTTGCTTGCACTACAGGCAGCCAGGTATACAGAGCTGCTGCCTGCAAGCTGATTTTCCATGAACCTGGAAATACTCTCCTTATCCATTACATGCAGTTGGCTGCAACATCCCTAAAGCAGCTACTCAGAGTGATTCCAGAAAGTCTGGAAATGCAGTCCATTCAAGCTTGGAGAAGAAGTTGTCAAGGATGCTGATGACACTGGCACTGTTCTTCAATGAAAAGAGTTAAAATCTAGGGCTGGGAATTTTAGCTTATCATTGCAAAGAAAAGGGGTTTTTTTCTTCACTCTGTGTAGCACAAATGCTGTGTTACTATCATCAGTGAGATCAGTTTTGACATAAATTAGAGTTAGTAAGTTTGTTAATCTAGATGTAAATTTTGATTTGGACATCAGTCACACATTTTGCTTAAGAAAAAAAAAAAAAGAAAACAAAAAACAAATTACAAGCCCTCATTTTGCCAAACATTCTCAAGAAATATCAAAAAATACTCCATTATAAAAAGGACTGTTTGGTGTCATGGAATAACAAAGAAAAGTTTTCTCTTCTGATTCATATATGTGAATCACTTCAACTTCACTAGAAAACATAAGATAAGAAATTAAAACCTAACCACTCTCTCTCTTTTGCATTAAGCTGCTGCGTATTTCCCAGTGGTGGCAGCTGCTCTGATTATACATGTAGTCTCTTAAGATACTTTTAGGTTCTCTTCAGGAACTTCTTCCTTCAGTTGAAGGACAGACATCACTTTCTTTTTTTTTTTTTTTTTTTTTTTTTTTTTTTTTTTTTTCTTTCCTCTCTCTCTCTCTCTCTCCTGTAAAGCATAATAGTGTAAATATATAATGTTTAAAGCATAATAAATAAAAAATGTTAGATAATAAATTTATTATCCCAAAATAACAGAATTAGACTTCCTTTCTGAAGTTAATTTTATGACTTATCAGTACATTACACTGAGCAGCAGAATCCAGCTGGAATTTACATGTATCTGTTTCGAATGTACTCTCTGTACATAAGGAAGTCATCTTTTCCCAGGGGTTGCATGTTTCCTCTTCCAGCCTGCATGTGAGCATGGAATATCTCAACTGATTTCCTATCAACTCTTGGAGGCTGAACTTCATAAATGTTGTCTTGGGAAAAGGATGAGATGGGTACTCTGGAAAAAAAAAAAACAAAATAAACCACTGAATATTTGGAAAATCAGGTAAAAAATTTCCAAAGAGAAATAACTTTTTTCTCCTTTAAAGATATATGAGAGCCACTGAAAAGATAATTTGCCACTTGATAATTCATTTACCTAGATTGTTATCATGACTGTTGACCTGGTAAGACTCAGCTTCCCAAGTAGGGTAGTTAGGTAAGATGCCACTAATCACATTACAGGCTACTTTCTGCACTTTCCTTACTCTGCCCTCCTTTCTTCATTCTCAGACCTGCTACAGTCAGTAAGTACCTAAGCTGAAAGTAATCTGTGTCATACATTATAGCAGATAACCAGAAACCTTAACTGAATTATCCATGTAGTCAGCAGCAATTACAATGAGCACGTGATTACACTCTGCACCCATATACAGAAAGGATTTATCAGATAACAAATTTCCATCTAATTAGTAGGAAACAGACATCTAGTATTACCAGCATTAGCACTTTGTCCACTGGAACAGTTTTTATTTTGTTAAATAAATATTTGTTAAATAGCTTAGCACAATAAACTTTTATCTTCAACTCCTAACATGTAAACCTACTCCTGCTTCATGAGAAATAAATGCAGCTTTAAATTTTACATAGAACTTGAGTGCATCAGACCTTTTTTAAGCACTGCTGTGAATCAAAGGCACTCATAAGATAGAATTTGTCCCTGTAACTGCTGAAAACTGCACACTGGGCAAGATCACAGCCAGTCGGGTAAGGGAAGTGATTGTTCTCCTTTCTTCAGGGCTCGAGAAACCACAGCTGGAGAACTGTGCCCACACCTGAGCTCCCTGGAAGACGACAGACAACGATACATGTGAAAGAGGCCACTGGGATGGTCAGAAAGCTGAAGCAGGAGAGATGAGGAGGGGCTGGGCTGGGTTTGTCCAGCTTGGAGAGCAGAAGCTCCAAGTGGCCTCACTGCTGCCTCATAGGAGGGCATAGGGCATTTCCTGGAGGTGCACATGGACAAGACAAGCTGCAAAAGAGACTGAAAAACAAACCATGGGAAATCCTGAATAGATAAAAGGAAGCTTCTCTTTCAGTGTGAGATCTGATGTGGCCCCGCTTCGAGCTGGGGGGCTGGGCAGATGACCTCCGGGGATCCTGTCCAGTTTATATCACTCTGGACTTCTAAATCAAACTCTCCATAATAAAACGTTCTCAACTGTAAAGTAGCAACAGAGTTATTTATACCCAATATGTAATAAATGAATAAACACTAAAAGTATCTATGTAGTAAATCATTTTAAAGTACCTTTGCTATTAGGAAAGCAGTATCCATAAATATACTATGCACCTTTCCCAGCAATACTTCAGCAATTAATTTACAAAATGCTTTGAGCTGAACAGTACGGGTATTTTAACTATGTGACAACAGATTGGTCTGGATTCTGCAAGAGGACACTCAGTGTTTAATGTATTGCCATCTAAAGATAATAATGCATTAACTTTCCCTTCTGTAAATGCTATTTGATTGATAGAAAATCAAAAAGTCTGAAATTAATCCCAGGGAAAAACTACCTGATAGAGCTTTGAGTTGTCTAGAATGCTAGATGCAATCCTCCTATAAAGGCTAAATGGGAAAAGAATATTTCTTAATTATGAAAAAATTGACAAATGTTTTAAGGAATTGTCTAAATTATCCGTTTCATATATTTTTAGTTCATATTTCAGCTGAAAAAAGCTGATTTGCTTTTTATATATCTATTAAAATACTGCTGGTTTATAAATAGCTCTATAAAAACAAATCTGCCTAAGCATTCAATAGCAAATAAAGATTTCAAGATTGGAGACTCCCTTTCCCACCACCACATACCCTAAACACTTTTCTGCATCAGAACTTCCTTCTGTGCTGAATCAAAATGTCCCACATCCTTCCTCAGGGAGCGACTAGAAGCCGTGAGATTATTAGAACAGATCATGCACTGAGCAGCCTCTTCACTAGGTCTATCCTCCCACGTCAGCAAACAGGATTCAGGGAACACCTAATTCTAAAAACTCTCTGAACCTAGGAGAAAGGAAGAACTTCTACAGCTTAATTATGTTTCATGTGACAGTCCTTTAATTTGTTATTATGGGTCTTGGCTGCTCATAATTCTTAGAAAAGGAGAAATTAGTCATTCTCTGCCTTCTCCCCAGCTCTACCATACACCCAAATGTATTTAATCTCTCCTCACGCACTTCTTATTTTCTGAGCAGCCTTGTCATCCATTCATGTAGGTTTCCTAGGGCTACTTCAACCTTTACAATGATACAATGACCAAAACCACATTTAATACCTGACATTAATTTTCTACTACCTTTTCCATTTGTCATCTATTATTTTAGTTACCAAAGACAGATTTTCCAAGTATTTTATACTGCTTAATTGCATACTGAGATAGTGGCCAGAGGCTAGAAAAAATGTCAGAATAGTATTGTTAAATATTGTATTGGGTGTGTGTGTGTGTGTGTACATATATATATTTGGACCCAAATATATTATATATACTGGACTCAAAACTTTTCAACTAAGAATTACAGTAGCAACTTCCTGTCAAAGAATACTATTCCCCAAAGCAGATATCAACCAGCACCAGCGTAATAAAGATTCATCTGTAATAGCATCATTGCAACATACTGCAGAATCCACAGCCATGCTTCAGTGTCTGGGTGTTTTTTAAGAGACAAGAAGGTATCTGCATGTTTTAAAGGGAAAACCAGAGAATGGTGGCCCAATTCCCTGCATCCTCTTAATCTCAGTGATTTCTGCTACCACGTCTTGCCCTGCTTCCAGCACTGGGACTACAGCCACAGTTTGTTTGCTTCCTTTCTAACTATACGGCGGCTGCTGCTGCCACTTTTGCGGTCTCAGTGACATTGCTGCCGGCTTCAGAAACGGCAGTGCTGAAACAGAGCCAGGCTGGCATCTCTTCCAAGAGACACTCAACAGCTGCACACAAGGATCTGCATCTCTTTTGGTCCTTGAAGATGGTAGGCACACACTGAGTTTGCAAGTGCTGGTCCAGCACAGCATTCACCTTTTTTAAATATGAAACTGCAATTGTCTACCCTTTGTAATTTGGCCACTAAACTCTCATCAGTGTAATCCTCTGTTTGTTAGGAACTTGAAATTGCAAAGTTGTTTGGATAATCCCATTAAAAGTTGAAATGTCTGTTTTGTTAGATTTTACATATGCTGCAACTGGAGTAAAAATTTCATGTGAGTGGGGTAAAAAAAATGAACATAAACAAGAGGAAACAATTGCTGGTATAAATCTTCAAATTATTCTTTAAATTGCTCTAAATTCTGAAGCAACATATGCTAAGAAGTGTTAAAAACGTAAATTCTGAGAAGTAATATTTCTTACAGGAGGAATTTGAATGTGTATTTCTTCAACAGCAGATCATGTGAGCTCCTAAGTAGATAAAATTCTGACCCAAATTTTGAATATTATGATTCAGTTCTGTTCATTTATGATCATTACAGCTGAGAAAGCAGTCTAAATTCTATTTCAGCTCTTAGAATAATAGAGACAGTGTAAGTGCTCAGCCTCAGAGAGCAGAAGGAGGAACATAATTGATGGTATTATACCTTGTAATTTCTGAAAAAGATAGGCACTGCTTATTACCAAAATCCATGGTAGGTAGCTATTAGTGTTGAATCGTAGTACTTTTCACAGGTTCTTCTAAAAAAAAAAAACAAAAAAACAAAAAAAAAACAAAAAAACCCTACAATTTATATGAATTCATGATGTCTGAATTTTTAGAGCGACCAGTTTATAAATCCTGCTATGCTACATTTCATTTCTGATACATATCACATTAGTTTATCTAAGGCAGCAAGAATCTCTGTAGGGGTCGATCTGATGTCGGTCTCATGGCAAAAGATGTTGTTCCAAAAGACTTTACAATAGAGAACCACCAAACAAACCTAAAAACAAGCAATATTCTCAGCAAATTGAAGGTAAGTTAGGTATTTTTGTTAGCAAATGCCATGAATAATATTTTGGAAATTCCATCATACCTAACCTTTTCTATTTTCTTTTCCCAGCAAAGATAGTTTCTTCTCACTACCATGTTTTTTGTAGTTCATCATAAAACAGTAAGGCAGGTTTTCAGAACTGATAACAAAAATTAGTCATCTAAATTCATACCTGGATGCTTGAAAAGTTGCTTTTAGTTTTCAATTCAACTCCTGCACGTGCTCACTTACCTTGTTTAATAGCATTTAAGCAGAAGCTATAGAGTGGTATTTGACACTAGTACACCTAGTACACTGACACTGAACTAACGCGCCCAGTGCCATTAACCCCAAAAGAAGCCACTTACTCAAATGTACCTGGCCTGTTTATTCCACCAGCAAGTGAACAATTATTTAATTAAAAACAAAACAAAACCACTGCACTAATTTCATGTCTAGCTATTTATTGATTTGTTTCTCAAGACATGACATTTCCCAAGTACTAATGAGCCAAGAACCGCCTCTCTTAGACAGGCTGGAAACCTGGCTGGCAAAGTGTATTTAATTTCAAGCATTTAGTAACTAAATCTCAATTTTCCACCTACTTGCTTCAATATGCTAAAAATATATTGAAAGAACAGCATGTCCATGCATACCAATTTTGATTAATAACTCGGTATTAAGCATCAAACTTTTGTACAGTGCTTACATTATCCTGTCATTTAAGTACTTTCTATAACACTATTTATTTAAAAATCTAATATACTGACTAAGTTTAATATCTTAGAATAGCATCATGAAGAATAGCATGTTACTTTGCTACTATGTCTCTCTATCTTGGGGATATCTGTAGCTCTATAACCTTTAAATGAAAATTAAATTGACAAGAATGCAAACACTATGTTCTGAAGATCAGTACCCTGGTCACGCAAAATTCAGTTGTTTTCATCCTACTTATGAAGCAGCTTGATGGTATGGTGGTTTCACCAGGAAAGAAACTGTCTTTACTATAAAAGAAGATACAATTATAATATTTAGTTACAACAAAAATGATCCATAATTTAAAGGAGATGTGCATGATGACGTGCTTGGCTCTCAGAAGTACAGCCATCTCTAGAAAGCCACCACAGTTATTCCAACAATAATACTCCTCAAATCTCCAGAGGATAGCTCAAAAGGCAGGCAAAACGTACTTCAGTGCCTTGTTTGAATCCTAAGCAAATATATCTGACTTACAAAACTGACAAGTCAAGATTGTGTATTTTTCCCCCACAAATGGCATCCCCTTAAACTGTTGTTCTGCTCTTGAAAGAGCCTTCAGCAGAATCTTCCTTATTTAGCCACTAATTCCTATATACAAAGTTTCTGTAATGTTCAGTGGGAGTGGAGAGAACTGAAAGACAGGAAATCATCTCTGTCAAGTAATATATACTACTGCAACTTCTGTTTTGCAGAATGGACCAGACACAAAACTTGAGCAGCATCCAGGTCCCAGAACTGTCACTTGAAACTCTAAGAGCATACGTAATTTCAAGCCTTAAAGAAAGAAGAGATTATCTTTCCATAGGTATACATCTGAATGAGAATTGTACAGACCAAATTAGGAGCATCTTCACTACACTGCAGACAGAAGAAACTCGAGAGAAGTTCAGAACATCTGATACAGAAAGGTGACCCCTGAGGAAAGAGGAGCCTTTTAAGCAAAGGGGACTTGCAAAGGGATTGAGCCTGGCAGTAGGACAAGACAAGACAGGACAAGACAGAACAAAACAAAATACCGTAAGAACTCTAAAAAAAAGGAGGGCAGACTATTCTGTTTCTTTTTAGAAAGCAAGAGCTAATACTCATATAAGAACCTTCATAGGATTTCTTGAGTAAGACAGTTCTAAATTAAGTTTAACCTAAATACTCATATTCAGAGACTGCAAACAAATGGGTGACAAAGACAAATTATTTTTCTCATAAAGACAATAGGGAAGGTTTCAAGAAGGATCCTTGGAACACTTTGATCATCAGAAAGCTAAGAAGCTGACGTGCCTCTCCTGAGCAGTCATTAATATAGAATATGGAAATAACTAGATTGACCATCAGATTTAACAGGGATTTGTTACTTGTTATTGTTAATTTATATTCTGAAATCAGTATGGATATAGAGGAAATATGAAGGACCTAGATTTCAAGTGTGAAGATTCAAGTATTTAAATGCAATACTCAGTTTTTTTCTTTTTCAAAATCTCAAATGGACACGAATAAATTAAAATAATGATCTAAATAATCAATACAAGGTGGACAAATGCTAACAGTTTTGTTATAGCATTCAGAATCCCAACTGACAGTTCTACCCCAAGCACTAGGCACGTAAGCTCTGATCAGGAGTGATCAAAGATCAATATTGACAGAACAGATGAAACTGAAGATGATAATCATTCCTACATTTAAGGCCTACCAAGAAGTGGGCTTTGCCTCTTCTATGCTGCCCATGATGCTAGTTGGGACCTACACTGGTCTAATTCATCTCACCGATTGGCAGAAAACAATTTTCTCTCTTTGCTGAGCTAACTGGATGCAGAGCGACGAGCTGACCTGCCTTACAGAGAGTATAATGAGCCAATGCTGCCCAAGTAAATGGAAAAACACATGAGAAGGAAAGAGAGAAAGAGCAGGACCTCCCCCTTTTGGTGGCAATGAGCTGTTAGACCTGGCTTAGTTGTGTTATTAACTTCTCCCATCATCCACACACACTGATTTAAACAAAAGCTCAAACAATTTCATCTGTCAAGCTTCACTAAAGAGCATTTTTACAAATCATCAGAACATAGGCCTACTTATTTCATTCACTCGCAAGCCAGCTCTTTTCTGAAGAGTCCTCAACTCAGATCATACTACTGCTTTTCTCCAGACCTTTCCTAGTAGCGTTATTTTTGAGATATGTTACTAAAAATGAATGCAAACTCCCAAATTACAAAATGTCACTTTCTATTTTGCTCTTAATTCCAGATATTCTTTTGTCTTTTTTAAGCTAACATGAAGTAACCAGTACTTTCAGGGGAAGGGTTCGCAATGACTTTAAAACCCCTTTCCCAGAATATAAAATTAAGGTACACTCAATAATCGTCAGCTTAGTCAAGACATTTTGTAAAAGACAGGCATATTTACAGTGCTGGAGCAGTCAGAATCACAGTGAAGGGTGAACTTTCAACATGAGATC
Organism: Nothocercus julius; assembly: GCA_013398735.1. Taxonomy (NCBI): domain Eukaryota; kingdom Metazoa; phylum Chordata; class Aves; order Tinamiformes; family Tinamidae; genus Nothocercus; species Nothocercus julius. Next base: position 13,850,011 of record VZSV01000006.1, on the reverse strand, counting down.
AGAAAACACAAACTAGGTAATTTATAAACAGCCTCACCAGTCAATTTCAAGAGAACTCTCACAGGCAATAAATGCAAGAGATCCAGAGAAGTTCTCTGTATTTGTTTAAAATACTGAGAGTGAAAGAGACGAAAGACGTAAGGTAAACGAGAAAGACTAACCCATAAAGCTATTTTTAGAATACTAGAACAGTACATATATGTGAGTCAAGGGAACATTAAATGGAAATTAAAATTGTGATAACACACATATAAGTAAAATGTTGGACTGGTTACCCCACAATTGTTACTCTCATCTCTAGTCTCAGCCAAAACCTACTAGTGAGCTACATACATTTATCTAGAGGTATCCAGAGGTTTAGATCAAGTATGTTTCTTAATATGCAGCTGTTACTGAATATGAGATCCAATATAAAGATATTTCCAAGTCTTTGGAAATACAAGAAAAGAATTTCAAAAATCAAGAAAGAATTTCATCTCTTACAGAAGCAAAGAGTTTTTTAATTAAGCAGGGAAGTAATACAGATGATTCCTAATTTAACAAAGATATTTACATCTCCAAGGAATTGAAGCAATGCTATTTTAATTAAGAGGCATAGCTGTCCTATTTCCTGGACAAGGAAGAAACCAAATGAGTTGTGGATAAAAAGCAGAATCTGTTCACACTCCTCTGGGAGAATTCAAAGGGATAACTAAAGATAAAAACCTACCGCAAGCCTAGGTACTCTTCTGACAAAGGGATGTTTATCAAAAAGGCTCTCAATGAAGGGCAGAATATGTGATTTAAATAGATTGGGATTTAAACAGATGACAAATATTTTTCTCACCTACATCTTTCACAAATATTGTCAACAGTTTTTTATTTTGTGTAAGTTTTTATTGAAATTTATGAACCTAAGTTATTCTGACACGAAGAACGATATTGGGGTATATACGTAAGGCAGAGGGCTGCAGAACATCAGCATGCTTGAGATTCCAAGATAACCTGGAGTTTCCAAATTCACTTACCAACTTTCTATAAACACGCCTCCATTTGCTGATTCCACAGCAATACCAAGAGATCATGTAGGTATTTAGCAGAGATTTACTGCAAACACTAAATATACGTACCATTCTAAAGATCTTTTATTCATTTACTCCTTCTGCCACATAACATAAGAACTTCCTTCTCCACCTTAATAACTCCTAGGATTTGAATAGCCAGGAAGATGGCAAGTTGAATAATCTCTTCTTTACTGCTACTATAAACAAGTGATAGCTTCATCTTTACTCACCAAAATGATTTTTTTATCTGATCTCCAAGAAACAAACCTAATACTAACAAATTCATACAGAACCACTGACTGAAAAAGAAGATTGCTCTACACACAGTTAACAGCTTCCAAAAGTAGCTAGGGTTGCGAAACACTTCATTAGAATTACAAATTTACAAAATGCATTGCTCCATTTTTACTTCAGTAAAATAAACGTTATTTTTGAAGGATCAGATTTCAAGGATGCAAGCAAAACATTTCATAAGTTAACAAAAAATGGAAAGTATAGGGTGATTTGTTGCTCACTGATACAGGGTGTTTCTTCATATCCTCTGCCTCAGTGAGAGGATAATGTATCTAATGTGTATATGCACAGAAACAAACACAGAAAAAAAAAGCCCATATATTACTTGTACACAATTAGCTGTTACTCAGTTTCAGTCATCTCATACTCAGAGGACAAGCAGAATCTAGCTAGTCTTCAGTTAAGAAAAAACTACACATTTAACATCAAGGGAACTTTGACAGCATAGACTATATAATATATACCTGAATGTTGATATTTCACTGCATTACTATATGCTCTGTTCAAGTGCCCTTTTTTTTTTTTTTCCTTTTAATCTATAATTAGTTTCTAAACTTAAGGCAGGAGATTCTTTCTACAATACATGGCAGAATATGCTCATATGGCAGAATATGTTCATAAATATGCAACTTGTCAGATTTTTTTTGTTTTAAAGTACAGCTATCATCAAAATAATGCAAGTTACCATAATTTTCAATTTCCCAAAGTACTCCAGAAGAAACAAGAAAACCCAACACGTCCAACAACATTGAAGCACATCTTTACTGCAGTTACTGAAAAACCTCTCTCTTTCAAGCCAATTTTTAATACGGTCATGCCATTTTGTATCTTAATAGGTTAGTATTCTTCAAGGAAATTAAAAGCAGCAATTCAAACTTCAGTGCATAGAAAGGAAGTTTCTTTTCTTTCAGAAGTGAACAACATGCCTTTAAGGACAGCTACGTTTATGACTTTTCTCAAAAGAACAATCTGTCACTGTCTGAACAGTATTAAAAAGTTTTTTAAAAATTGCAGAACAAAAGATGCAGAAAAACTTTAAGCCGTGCAAAGGTATACTTTAAGGATTACTGAAAAAAACCCTACTGACTATAAAACACTGCTTCTAGGATGTAGGCAAAAGAACATGTTTATTAGGACTGGCAGCAAAAGACAATCTGTACGATTTCAAGAGGCAGAGATTTGTGTGTTCTGTGACTTCTACACTTCTGCTATTCAGAAACACATAGAAATTACACCTGGGAAAGAAGAGTGTTCTGACTCTGCCCAAAAGCTATCAAAATTGTGCATAAAGACTCTAACTTGCTCATTTTGAGTAGAATAGCATGGAGAACAATTTACTCTATGTTAAGAGGTCAAAAAAAGGAATGATTGCTATCTTTGACACTGTCAAAAATGCAATAGGAGATTTTGCAATTACTCAAACAGAATCATCTTTGTTAACAGCAAACGTATTCTTGTTACAAAATCAGTTCTTAATAATGATTTCTCCTCAAAACTAGAAAATATTCAGTTGGTGCATCATATATAAAAGAGGAATTTTACAGTTTGCCAACTTGTCAATATCCATCAGATAAATTTCATCAAAAACTACAGACATACTCATCTACAAAGCATATGCTTATTAATGCTGATACCAACAAACCAGCACTGTGAATATCACAATACTATATTTGTTTTGTGTCATTATGCTTCCCAAGGCCCACTGAGACACCCCCAGTGTTGATCCCTACTTGTGAGCGTGCCGTCTTCACAATTTTCCCCCTTGTTCAGCACAGAGGCATGAGACCAGAGGCAGTTCAGGCAACAAAGCTGAGGCTTCTGTAAAAGAGCAGACTGCAGGGATGATCTGTGGTTCTAAAAAGTGGCTCTGCTGTTGTGTAAGAGATTCTGTATCCAAAGCTGGAAGCAAAAAAGCTAATCCTGGTGAAACTAAGCTGCCTACAGCATGGGGATATGTCAACTGGGAAGTTAGGAGTTGACCATCTAAACGCCAAAGACCTGCTTTCATAATACCACGATATCTGGATAATATCATGATCCTCTTTTGATATTCGATTCACAAATTCAAATGATCAAATGCAATGCTTCAAACGATCTGGCCATTCTCACACAGCAATACTCAAACCAATATCACAAATATTAAAATTCCCTAGTTCAGGATAGATTTTTAACCAGCGCACCTACTATGACTTCAATGTTAGAGTTATTTTTCACATTAATGGATAGTTAATCTATTTTTAAGTTATTCCATATAGCAGATATTACTGGACAGCAATTCTTCTCCCATCCTACCCTGATTGTTGAAGATGACCCCCACAGCAATCTTTTGGGATTAAAGTACCCAAGGAGCGTGCCATAGACAAGAACTGTCTGGAGCTTGACTTTGCAACTTACCATCACCTATTTACCTCTTTGGTGCAGTTCTTGAAGAGGTAAAATTTATCTACTGTGACAAACGCAGTGTTCAGGGGGGAAAAAATGCCTCACCAGCTCAAAGTATCACTGACAAATTCATTATTAAAGCAGACAACCAAAACCAAGGTGATACTTCTGAGGAAAATGCACAGAATTTTAACTGTTGAAATAATGTCTATGCAATATCTTTTCTTTGGTTAAAGCACACTGCTAAGCGGTTTAAAGTAGCATTGATTCTCTGATTCCAGTAGCAAAGATGGGCATCAAGCACACAAAACATTTGAAGTAATGGAGTTCCCCCTTTACTGCATTCTCTCCAACATTTGGCCAGTCAGAAAAGAAATCAAAACCTTCTATTTGACTTCGCAAGACTCCTCAAATGTCTGTTAAAATAAAGAGCATGTGTAGCTTTCTCAGACAAATACATTTAGATAACTTCACACTAAGTGGAAGACTGAATTGCAATTTTGAATGCTTCTATGAAGTATATTCAAGTAAAACAAACCTTTTCAAACTCCCTCTTTCAAAAGCAATCACAGCAATAAAAAAATAAAAAAGCCTTTTAAATTCAGTAGCTTCAATACTTTGAATTGTGATAATTTTATCTTCATCATCACTTGAATACAAAAATCTTGGTAATACAAAAGCTAAGTCCCTCCCCCCAAACTAAAAAAAAATGCACTTTTAAAATTACAAGTTGTTCCAATTCAGAGAGAAGTGGGAAGCTGATTCTTCATCCTACGCATTGAATTGGTTTATGCCATAAAAGAAACAGAAGTAAAAGCAACAAAACAGAAGCATAACCACTAGAACATCAAATCTACCAAGTGACTTTTCAGGTCTAATGAGGAAATAAAAAAAAAAAAAAAAAAAAATTAAAGAGGGAATAAGAAGAGTACTTACAGATTTATCACCCTATCCAATTGGTGTTTTGAGCAGAATTGTTGACTGCTCTTGTCTTGTTTATGTTGACTCTGTCCCAGCTGGACAAACCTGTGCATAATGACAGAAGAATATCAAAGAGAACGTGCAGCAAAAATGACACAAAACATGAGTCATTATGTCATGATAGGTAAAGTGACTATCACAATCAACCTCTCTTGTAAACAAGGGATTTTGAAATATTTTATGGCAGGTGCACATGAGACTTTGCAGCTTCTTTAGCTTGAAAAAGATTTGTCTATTAAGTGGTATAGCGTAGCATTTAACCAGATAGAAATGGGACCATCATTAGGAGAGAACAGCTGGTATAAACCTCTGTTGCTGTAAAATAGGCAGCCTACTACAGCTAACTTCCTGAAAAAGGAATTGCTATGCCTTTTCCAAAAGAACCAGTCTGCTGGACAACCTATGGGAAAAGTCAACACTATTGACGTAAAGCTACTCAAGTTTCATATTTAAGTCAGTTCTCAGCCAAATTTTATCTATCTTATCCAGCTGAAATGCTGACAGCCCAGCTCACTTAATTTACCAGCACCGTCCTTGGGGAGAATTCTCCCTGTCTCCAAATGTTTGATGGAAGACACTGAAGACGGAAAATATTGTTTTTATTTTTCTCTTGGCAATGCATTGGAGGAAAATAAAAATTA
>VZSV01000006.1:13833405-13844574 GCA_013398735.1 Nothocercus julius | reverse complement strand
GGTCTTCAACACATTTCAGCTATTAAAACAAAAGAATTAAAACTAATTAAACATTAGTTGTAATCTTAATTCTTCAATATTCTGATATTGACTTTCTGTTTAAATAGTCAGCTTTCATTTAACTTAAAATAGTACTATTAGTCTACTTCTGAAATATTTACTTCATTTTAATAGGAGATAATTAACAGTGCAAAAGCAAACACACACATGAGTATACAGCCTACAATGGAAGAATACATTCATAAACAACTTATTGCAGCTTTCCACTCCCCCCTCCACTCAGGTTATAAATTGTACATATGAAAGCATCATAAACAAATTAACTCCAAGTTTGACTAGCCAGCATAAGCAACATTACTTTAGATGTTCAAAGAATAAACACTATGCTTTTAAATAACAGAAAAGCCTTCCAGTGCAGGAATCTGCTACTGAAAGAAGCTTAAAATACAAATACAGTCAAACAAATGGTAAGTTATGTTTGGGTGAATGTAAGCATTTTGACTAACTGCTTCAAGTTTTTCAAAACTCTGAAAAAGGCTTAAATTAACACAAGCTACCGACATTAATAAGTTCTATTGATAGCTGCAGTATACACCCTCAAATTATTCCAATTTTGATGTGAACTAACACAAGTTACCTCAGATGTAAGTAAAGACGGGCTGCACAGATTCAAATTACTTTTCATTTGCACATATAGTTACTACAGATCACTTAACATGCAGCAGCTTAACCTGAGGTCCTTTATATCTGCAAGTCCCTTAGAGAGCAAATCCTGATGCAAATAATTTTTAAAAAATGCAACATGTCAAGCGACACCATGTCAAGATCTATTTTATGTCTCAATTTCCTCTATTATAACACCAGAAGATGACTTGAAGTGAGAACTGTAATCCTACTGTGAAATAAATTGCTGCTATTCTCAACTGATGTACATTGTGTATGGATCTCAGTAAAATCTATACTTTCCATACAAATCAGCACATCAGACCATAAATAGTCCTAGGTCCTGTTGCTAAAAGAAATAGGGAATTGCCAATTTATAGTTATCATATTTTTAAAATCTGTATTGATTCAAGGAAACAAAATAAACACAAGTTTTTTTTAACTTGAAAACGATACGACTACCAAACTTCAAAGCCCCCATGGACTTTACTGCTATCATTGTAGATTGAATGTTAGTCTAGCCTGAATAACACTAAAATGGAAAATAACTCCAATCCTGGATGTTATTGCAGAGTTGCTCTTCAGCACCGAGTGACATGTAGTGGACACCAGCTGGCAGTGGGACATTTCCAGAACAAGAGTAACTATCACATACGCTAAAGGGAAATGATCAAATTGACAGTCTTTGAACTGTCTCTAGAGGTAAAAATAAAGAACAAACTTAACAACTTCAGCAGAGATAATGAGAAAAAGCCTCAACTTTGCTCAAGTTTAATAGCATCAAATGACTCAGCATGTAGGAAATAGCTAGAAATGGGAATCTTGAAAAGAAGCCAGGAAAGGTAGCTATCCCTGAATAAATCAGTATAAGAAGGCCTTTAAATGAAAATAAAACTAGTATTTTTTTTCTTAAAATGCCTGAAAAGGATTGATGAACTAAGTCATCACATATTATCACCTAAAAAGAATAGTGAATTAAAATTTCATTCACAAACTGAAGATGGTGGCTCACATATATACAAGGCAATTACTGCTACCATATATTAGAAAATGTCACAAGTATTCATTCCAACATATATACACAGTGTTTTTTGAGAAGGCGTGTAGTTTTCTTGCACACTTTCTTTTACTCCATTAATTCTACAGTCTAAGCAGGTGTTTGAAACACTGTGTGGTTTATCACACAGGCAGTGCTCTATATAGGGTTATAGCAATTCAGAAACTGTTTTTAACACAACAGGAGTCACTAACTTTTCTTGGGGAAACATACCATTAATTTGCTGTTTGTTCTGGTGCAGATGGCAGCTCACGGTTCCTGCAGGAGTGGTGATGACTGGGTAAGACAGGGTAAGAGTCCAAGTTACCCTGGTGTAAAAGCAGCAGTTTTTGTGTCTGCTAAAACTCAGGTGGAGCTGGCAGGTGATAACTTGATGTTGTCTCACCAACTCTTACCTCTAACTGCTCCAATAAGGCAGCAGCCTGCAGCTGCAGTGGAGGGCCAGCACAGGCTGAGCAGCATGTTGCCTTGCATTGCGGTGGCTGAACTGCACCTGCTGGATCATCTAAGAGTGGGTCTACAACTCTAAAAGGGCTGTATTTCGCCTTGCACAATGCAACATCTTACTCTTATTTACTCAAATAAGGCTAGAGTTCTTTAAATCATTTACTAAAACCAAGTGGCCCAGTATGATGCTGTTTAAAATAAAGAAATGGTGCAACAGCACATTATTACACACCTTACACTAAGTTCACACACACACATTGATAAAAATGGGCGACAACAGCATAGATACAACACAAATATTTCTGTCACACAAACATCTATGTTGTTACAATGCAAGTTCCTCATTTACTCTGATCACTTTTTGCAACTCTTCTAGTGGGAACCTCAGTCATGTATAGTAACTCCCTCAGATTTCCCTATGAAAAACACAATGTGATATCTCAATCTCAAAAGGTCAGGACATTTCCAAAAAAAAAAAAAAAGGTTGAGTATTAATCAGAAAAATAATTTTCCTGAAATTCTGAAAGTCATACAAGTATTAAAATTTTAATAAGATGCAACTGTCAACACATACCTTTACGCATGAGACATTAAGGAGAAACTTTTTTTTCATTTTTTTAAAAGAAAAGCCCATGTCACTTATGACCAATTTAAGTTAGTGTTATTCAACATTTGTTCAAATGTGAAAATCACAAACTACATACTTTAGAACCATGAAATCACTATGAATTTGGAACTTGCTTATTAATTTCTAGGAAAACACTAAATGACATATTTCTACTGAAGCATCCTTCATTTCATTTAAATTCCAAATTCTGCATTTGGAAATGCAGAAGTTATGCATATCTGCGTGACTTCCACTGAAGTCAGAGTTGAAAGAGATCTGACAGGAGTTTGATTTGGAGGAGAAAAAAAAAAAAAAAAAAAAGAATGTAAGAGTCCTCCAAATATCTCTAAAATATAGAATTTAGGCAAGTATCAAAGGCAGCACTTCTGACAAGTTGTTTTTAACTAATTTCAATTATCATCCACTGATTACCACTGGGAATTTATCTCACCTTGCATATATTGTGAGATCATCTTCTGAAGGAACATCTGAAAGATTAACTCCATACACGTCTTTTGTGGATTGGACTACATTCTGGAACATAAAAACTGAGATTCAGACTGAGGATACTGTACCAGCATCCAGACTAGAGTTTGCTCAAAAGAAGAGAATTATTTCTAAATCTGAAAGTAATTGCAATAAAAAGCAGACAAACAAGTTTCTCACACACTTGACCATTACAAATTAAGCTTATGCATATCTTTCTTAATAAAAATTATTTACCAGAAATATTCAAGATACTTATTTGACAAGAAAGGAAAGGATTATTGAAAGATACATCAGATAAAACAATATATAGGGAGAATAAATCATACTTTTAGGGCACATTATGATGTATAATATCCTGTCCTGTGTTTAATAAACGAAAAAATTATTCTTCTTCTAAGTCTACAAGGACTGGTGATATAAACAGAATACCAAAATTCAAATCCCTTACTAAATATCCAATTATTCTGAAATAACCATATTTACACAAGACCTAAAAGCATAAGTCTCTAGCATTGTTTAAGCACTAATATACACAAGTCATTTCCAGAAGTGTGATAACACCAAAGTACAAACACTGGTCAGGATGTCACTGGGTAGGTAGATCAGGTACTCCCTGGAGAGCATCTCCTAATTTACTTTCAGCTAAAAGGAATCCCTTTTGCATGCATCAACGTCATCCCATGATTTAAGGCAAAGCACGGTATGCAATGAGAGATCAGAAGTGCACTCCTGCTCTGAAATAACATACTAGCATAGATACATTTTATACATAGTTTTAAGGACTATACCTGACCTCGGTCCCATTCATATGCCATAGGTTTCAAACAAGATTTTCTAATTTTTTGAAAATGTTGTTTTTCACTGTAAGCTGTGAAGATGCTTACACCGTAGGAACAAGGGCAAAGTTTTATTACCAATATTGCTAATATCTGTGCAAAGAAGATACACTGGAGACCTTCTTCCCTTCCTAACTGTTTGATGCTCTACTTTTGGTTGTTCTATAATATTGGCCATTAAAAACACTTAAAAAAATAATTTTAAGTTCATAATTCTCCTTTTTCTCCACAGTCATCCCTCACCTCTGTGATTTTTGTGTTATCTCCAGTATCAGTCACCTTCACTGGAGTTGAGCGTTGAGAAACAGCACCTTCCTCCTCTTTGTCTGTCCCAGAATCATCCTCAGAACTACTTGACACGGCTTCCTCGCTTGGCGGTGGAGGAGCACTAGCAGCTGTTTTGCGCTGCAGTACAGTTTCTTCTCTGTTACTTTTGTTCCTATTACGAAAGGCAGTGCATACTCATTGAAGCAAGAACATATTAACAAAAAGTATTTTAATTTCAGTTGTTATCTTACTCGAAGGCAAGAGGCGTATTATCCATGGGAGCAACCTGTTGCTCATCTTTTGAATCCCTGACTTGATTTACTTTTTGTCAAGTATATGAACATATGACTCCTTTTAGAGGTTCTTGACCCGAGGGTATAAAAAGCCCCATGGATATACAACAGGTCAGAAGAATTCTTACACCTGGAGCAAATGCCCTAGGTGAAAACAGTTAAGCTAAATTTTTGACCCAGTAGAAAGTGTTATCTCCTTAGATAGAAACATACAGAATGCTAAGAAGATATACCGCATTTTCTTTAGAGAAAGTTAAAGACATCATCTTCACATAAAGATCTCAATCTTCCTGACTTTTCTAAATGAGGTGACAGTCAGAAGGGGATGACTGTCCATCCCCCAAACAAACGAAAAGAAGCCCAGGAACTAATTATACTAGGGGATCAAAACACAGACAGACAAAAACAGATTAAACAAATCCTCAGGAAATTTTCTAGCAGACCAGAAGATGCCAAAAAATATTCAAGGCAAATAAATCATCCTGACCAGGCTTATAAAACAAACAAACAAAATCTATTTGTTTCTGTTCTAATTCAGAACACTGCAAAGTGGCCAGAAAGGAGGGCAGCAAGCTGTTTGCAGAGTAGACAGAAAATGTGGCCTCCTTGGATATGCCTAACGGAATACTAATCACCATAATTAAGAACGAGGCAGCATTGTTCACCACAATTTGTACACGGTAGCTATGGCAGCATGTCTAACACGGTGTTTCTTAATTACCCTCTTCTTTAACATGTAGGTTGTGTTCTTCAGGAAACATCAACCCCTACCCTTTCAAATCGGTGATGTGAGCTTCTCTGGTGCAGAACAGTCACCTATCACTACAAATACAGAGAGCAAAGGGAAGTGGAATGGCATCCCCTGTCCAAAGCAGGACCTGGACAATTCAATCCCCAGCTTCTGGCAGGACAACTACTGCTTAATCAGGGGCTCTGACACAAGTCCAAAGTGATGCTTGCATGTAACGCATGTGCAATTTCACATTAGGAGTCGCTAAGAATTGCCAGTACTTGCTCCAGTAATGCCCCAAACAGATTGTGGGGATTATACCCTCTGGCACATCAAGAATTCAGGTTATAATTCCTAGATGTAAAGATGGGGTAATTCTGTACTCTCGTTCTGGTTCAAAGACAATCCTCAGGAGGATCAGGAGGGTAGCTAGAAAATCTTTTTATAAAGTAGCCATGTAAAAACAGGTAAATCAGAGGAAGCAAGAACCAATTCCTATAAAAAAGCTTCCCAATACTCTGAGGAATCAGGCAACATCGTACTAAAAAATTCTGACCATGAAACAAATATAATTCTGTCTTCATGACTGGATCAGGACATTGAAGCAGGTGTCCTGTCCTGAAAGAAGTCAGGAAAAACATATAATTCCACTGATAAATGTTATGAAACTACTGATGTTAACATCACCACATAGTCATATGTGATTTAAGAAAAGTGAAAAAGGTAAAAAGGAATGAGGAGAAGAGAAAAATTTGCATGTGACAAAGTTAATTCAAAACTGTAACACTGAGCTGCAAGCCAAAATCTCATCCATTGAGAGCAACAGAGTTTTGTGTCAGACAGAGATTTCCTAGCACTTCCCTAAATGGATAATGAATGGGGAAATATAAGAACTTAATAATAGAAAAGGGTGTGTGGTTGAGAGAAAAGGTTTAGAGAATTATGCCTAAAATGTACTCAACACTCTGACAGTGCTGAGAAAATCATGCCAGGGGCAGGATTCCCCTCTCAAAAGATCTCACTGCCTGCATGCACTGTGCTGGAGAGGTTTATACTCTGGAAAAGGCGTTGTAGGAGAAATGACTTGGCTTTTTTTTTTTCCCCAGAAACTGCTTGAAAAACCCATAGAATAGAATGTGGCTAAGAGATGTTTCCTTGATAACAATAACTTACTAGTGCATTTGTTGTTTCCAGTAACAAAATCTCACTCACCTAAGGGACATGCTAAGCTGGGCAATCAAAGCCACATTTCACCTCACAACAGTGAGGGACATGGGAAGGCCTCCAAGGCACCCTGGAACACGGCTCTGATCCAGGCAACTCTACCTAGTACCAATCCCTCAATGCCCCAATGGAGAACATGGAAAAAAAAAAAAGCCTGAGAAAGATATAAAGTGGTCAGATATTTCATGCCATACCTGGAGAGAAGAGGTAGGTTATATACAAAAGAAAGCAGAAGAATAAGCCTGTTCTTCAAAAGCATCGACCTATTCACACTTAGTGTATAATTGTCAAAAAGTCCTTCTGTTCGTTCACCCAGAACATCACTAGTGTGAAATCAGATTCTGCTAGCGATAAGCATAGTCTACTCTCAGCATTTATTGACAGTGAATCATTTAGGGTCAAAGCACAAAAGGATGTGATTTATGAGACAGTCAAATTTTATAGTTATTAACAGAACTGGAACAGAACAGTTCTGCTTAAAGAAAAAAAAAGAACTTTTAAAAGAAGTTTTAGGAAGAACTTAAGGTTTGCAACGGCACAGGTTTATTCACTGCTGATAAAAGGTTTCCTTAATATGAAATATCTAGGAGAGAGTGAAGTGGCTCAGGAAGAGTTTTTATAACCGATATGTGATACAGCTGATCAAACACAACAGCAGAATAAATAAAGTAACAAAATAAGTCCAGGATGAGAAAACAGCTGAATGAAACATTGATTTGTCCAAAGAAACTGGTATTTTATTTCATTTTATTTATAAATAATTTTCCCATAATGTTTTTGATCAAAAACTATGCTGAAATTGGCAATCACTTCTATATCAGGACAAATTCTATTTATTCAAAAGCATCTTTTTTTAAAAAAAAAAAAGACAAAACTGATATGCATTCCTGTCCATCTTCAATAGACAACACAAGTTGCCAAGAGAACCAAGAGATGATCAAATTTTAACCACTTTCGTAACTCTATTCTAAACAAAAGGTTTTTGAGTGGATTTTACTTAAACAAAAAAGCAGAAAAACAAAGAAACAAAAACTAAACACATATGATAAAAATTCCCAGTGTCTAAGAAAATTCTCAAGTTATATACGTTTTCCAAATTATACAACAATTCCACAGTATACCATCATGCAAGTTTTTCATTTCCCATGTAACAGAGAATATACTACTACGATTTATTTTCCATTTAAAGTAACTTAACTTTGTATTCGTTCTTCCCTATACTTCTCACTTAACAAGTATTAACACTTAACGAGAACTTTAAAAAATTTAGATCTATCTCTCACCTATGTATTCTCACTGAAAACAATTTCATAAAGTTTGCTCTACATGCATAAAGCTACCAGCCACTGCATTCTGAATCTGTGTAGCTATGGCCTGCATCAACAAAACCCGCACTGAATTATGCAACAGTCTGTTCAGTTGCACTGGCTTATGAATCCATCCAGAGAGGTTTGGACTTTTAATCTCATTAATGACTTTTGCTGTCATTAAATCAGAACAAAATTTCATGTTTCACACTTACCCCAACACTGATTTTCCAGTTTCATCAGGTTTACGAACAGTAAATGGACTTGGATCAATGCCCACATTCTTGGGCATAAAATCTCTGGCAAAAGAGAATGGAAAAAACATCCATGAGCAGAGTTTAACACACAAAATACACTTTTCAAAACTTTCAGAAGAACCTGTAACATCCAGTTTTGAAGTTTAAAAACAAAAACAAAACAAAAACAAAAACCCACATTATTATCAAGTTATAACTTTGTCATTACAAGCTAAAATCACATAAATATCAAACTCCTCGCTATTTAAAAAGCTTTCAATGGCATCATATATTCACATAACACTGGGGCAATAACACTGAGTCTGGGGCAATGACATATACCTATACTAAGGAAGCTGCACTGCTTTCAAGATGCTGCCAACACTCAAACTGGGACAAAAAGCTACACGAAACATAATTTGCATGGAAGTCATTTATCTAAAGCATGATTAAGATTATGCTTAGAATATCCAACTGATCACTGCCAAAGAAGCAAAAAAACATACACACATATATGTCCATCTGTGACAACCTGATGAACTGAATAAAACAGTTCAATCATAAATGTAAAATGACAAAATGAAAGCAGAACAGTTAGGAAAAAAAATGGTTTGAGTTAGTCTCTGTAACATGCGAAGTCCACAGAGAGAGGTCCATTTCTCAGTCTACGAATGTCCAACCATTTCAGCCTATGAATGTACACTCAACAGTGGAAGGTAATTTTGAGTTTCAATGCTATCTTAACGGAATTTTTTAGAGCTGCGCTGCCACTTTGACATTGTCATTTAGGTTCTAGAAGTTTACTAAATTTGAAGCTTCCAAACCACCACCACTAAAAAGACCGGCATCTACCATGTTGCCTTTGTTTAGTGAAATAAATCAAATGTACATTTAAGTCACATCAAGCTAAGCTGCAGTTCAGGCTTTACTATCCCAAAACACCCCTGATGTACCGTGTAGAATTGGTCATCGCCAAGCAGAAGGTCTCATCAAAACTGCTCAACTCATATGGCCGAAAAAATTCATTGTGGATATCAATTTCCTCTTCACACTTGTGAAACCTCTTCACTATCAACTTGCGTCTGTTTTCAGCACATGTCACTGAGAAAAACACAAACTCTTAAATTTTCTTTTTTTGCTAACAATTATTAACTCAGCAGAAATAAAAATAAATAACCTGTTTACCTAGCCACCTTATCAGGCATTTTGCTAACACCTGTATTCCCTCTAGCACAAGAAAACAAATAAATAAGAGACAGCTTTCATAATGATCATATAAACTATAAATAAGCATGTAATGATCAAGTTTTCAACACTGATCTGTATTATCTGACTCTACAACTGAAGAGTTAAATCCCTCTTGCATCTGGCAGCTGAAAAATCAGAAAAAAAGAAAAAGAGGGGTTAACAATCATTGAGGAAACTGTTTTTTAAAAATCTGTGATCCAAGAAACTTTAGGTCTTAGTGACTAAAACTTTTTTTCAGAACACTGTCTATGGCAATGTGCAAATACAGTTCCTACCTTCATCGAAAGGAAGCGGTAAATGCTTCAGCACACCTGTGGTCCACCAGAAAGTGTAGCTGCACAGGAAAGACAGACACACAACTGACACAGGAGACTTGGCCTTGCATCCAATCTAAACATGTGCAAAGGCTAGCTGAACAACTGTACAGTGTCACACCGGTACCTACACATCTTTACAGCTCAGGTGTGGAAGAAAATAAAGAACTAGCCCTGGAAAGGGGATACTAATAGGCCCCAGCTTTGCTCTGAGGACAGGTATTTCATCAAGCTCCATAAAAATATGAGGCGGGGGGAAGGTGCTTCTCTATTAAACACAAGATTACTTCAGATGCTTACCTACACTACTGATATTTAAGCTCCAGTAAGGAAATCTAAGCTCTAGCTAGTCCCTGATAACAAACAATTAAATGATATTTGAACATTGTCAAAGCAGCTGACTTCTTGATGTAGAAAGACATTTGGATATGACAGCTGTCTCAAGTCTGATAACTATATGTTGGCACAGCTAACAGCAAAAGCAAGGTCTGCTGGAGGCTTACGCACTATTTCTGAAAAAGCAAACAAAGGAAGTCAAGCAATATCCATAAAAAAAGGGTTCTATCTTTCATTCATGTTTACATACTTTGATTTTTTCTTCTCAAATATATTTCATTTTTTTCTTTAAATCATTCTGACAGTTTCTACTACGTAATATTATTACTTGGTTGCAAAAGACATCCAAGTTGTCTTCACTGATTTGATTTCAAATACATAAGTAATCGCAGTATTGTGATGGTTGCATTCACAAAATCATAGGGCTTATCTCCTACTGATGTCAATGCTGCTAGCTAGCTGGGGCAGAAACAACTTTATGAGTGTTCCCATACCCAGAATTTCCCATTCCTGGGTATTTCCCATACCTAGAACCATGAACAGATTTGTTCACCACACTTCCATTCAAACAACAGTGCTTGGCTTAACAAAAAGAAATGAGTTGTCCAACAGTCCCATCCCTTGAGGAAGTGTTTTTTCAGGACATGCTAGCAGGCCATTTTTTCCAGTGCCCTCAGAAACTATGCAGATACATCCAGCTTTCCTGCTGCATAAAAATTGCAAAAATAGACAAGAGGAAGCCTTCCTGCCCATCTCTCATAGGGCTTCCACCAGAATCATACAAATAATATATAAGTAATATGTGAAACTCATTATGACATTTCTTTTTTTTGATATAGAAACAGATAAAATATAGGGGAGCCACAGATAACCAAAGAAGCTTCAACTACAGGAAACAACATCTTCTTTCTCTTCCTATAATCTTTGTTTTCATTCCGAGTTTTCAATATTATCTCCTTTGCTGCTGTGCCCAAGGAACTGAATAGAGGCATTGCACAAAAGGATGGGAAGAAGCCATTCAACCAGCTTGTAAAATACTTTGGTAGAATCATAGAATGCTTAAGGTTGGAAGGGACCTCTAGAGATCATCTAGTCCAACCCCCCTGCACACGCAG
>VZSV01000006.1:13792026-13832555 GCA_013398735.1 Nothocercus julius | reverse complement strand
TAGACTCTGCACTGCTGATCAAAATAAACCAAAATTACTTGGAAAGAGTTTTTTTTCCACCCCTCAACTTACTACATGGAAGTATCATTCTGTCCACAATAAAAGCCATTTTGGTTATATATTATAAATGCTCAGAAGACAAATTTCAACCAGAATGAAAGGTGAGACTAATTAACAAGTAAATGAAGAATATTTGCATTTTAAAAAAAGTATTCTATTTCATCTGAGAACAGTATCTATAACAAATAAGAGACAGTTTTTGACAAATGAGTAGGAGATGAAAGGAAGACTGGAACATTTACATGTTGGTGATATATCAGCTAGATTCACTTGTACATACAGTACTGCTCATGATCAATGGACAATAATGTTGCGTGTTTCATATGAGGCTGAACTAGGACTTAGCTATAGGGCTGATAAGAGCAAGCATCAACAAAAGTCTTAGGAGACTATACAAAAGGATTGCAGTTTAGAAACAGTTATATCACAAGCTGGCTGCCATGATGGGCTAATGGCATAAGTAGATGACAGGGCTTGTGGGCACTCTCCAAACACTCCAAATCTTCCCCGGATAAAACTCTGAATACAGATATTCATTCTACCATTTAGGAAACAGGAGGTTTACAGTCAACAAAATGAACAAAAATATATATAGCAAAATTTCTAAGTCAAGTACAAGTCTAGCACCTCTACTATTAATGAAATGAGGAAAGTATTTTTTATACTCAGAATTTAGAATCCTTAACAAAGTTATTCCATATGAAGCAGTCATGTTAAAATAATCCTTTAAAACTTCTATGCTTTAGCTCTATTATTTCTGTATATCGCTGTGCAACTACAATGGGAAACAAACTAAGGAAAAAAAAAGCTTCAAAATGAGCCAGATATGGCTAGAAGTTAAGAAGTAATATAGGCTTCTTTCTACGTACAGCTGCAAACTTGCATTACACAATTAAATTAATGGAACGCTCGTCGCAATCTCAATTTCAACACAAACTCAATAAAGATGACCAATAAAACCCCACCTGCATATAGTTTAAGCAAGTATTGGTAAACTTGCCTTCAGTAAGACAGTAAATCATTTCATACTGCAAGATAGGAGTTCAGATGAAAGAAATTTTTTTTGTTCTGTATACAGGAAATAAAAAGTCCTAAAGCAAATCCTGCAAAACACCATTGACCAACATTTTTATAATCTCTTTCAAAAGGCTGTATTTGTAAATTATTTTTTATAAAAACTTAAAAAAAATAGTTATTCAGTTTTTTTTTCCACTTTGACAAACTCCCCAGTTTGGTTAACTGCAGACTTTTTTGGAATTTATTAGGGTAAAAATGAAGAAAAATGTAAGAACAGCAAAATACCTTCGCCTGGTCTGTGACAGACTTAGAGTGTTCTTGTGGTGCAAATAAAAATCGGTGGGAAGCTCCCAGAGGTGTGGTTTTCCTTCTGTAGGCTTGAACACTCCCAGGAACAGGTTAATGGAGTCTTGCCGGTCTGCATCTGCAGGACAAGGGGCATAGTTACTGCCTGGAACATGGTACAACTCAGTCCCCACCAGCCATTCCCTTGTTAGGTTTGTTCTTCACATAAGGAACACGACCGCCCTAAGATTTCCATTGGGAGCTCTGGGCTTCAATCACTGTAGCTGGGCTTCATTTGGAACTGACTTTACGCCAAGCAGTTCTGCCTAGAGCCTTCATAAAAATAAATCTCACTCTGTAGCTCAGTCCCTCACCTCTGCCACAATAATTTAAAACAGATCCATTTCCACTACTCTGCCCTCTTTTTTCAGTCCGTTTCTTTAAGGATGTTTGACAACAAAAGCAAAGATTGTGCAACAGGATGCAGTAAAGCAAGAAGATCCAGACATGGCCAAAGATGCACAGCCCTTTGCAGGAGGAGAGGAGAGAGGCAACAACACAAAATCTTTACATCCCTTCTCCCAACACTGGTAAAAATTTGGTGGCAACAGGGTTATAGATAAGTATAGAACTTCATAGGATTGTGTATAGGATGTGGGATTGTCTGTATAAGAAAATTGCATGGTGTAACAGGACAAGGTGACAGGAAAAAGGAAAGAGAAAGGAAAACTCCTGATGACGTGTGGCTCTCCTTCCTTATTTATAGGACCCTTCATCCTCAGTCTGGCTTTTTCTCTTCCATTTCTCTCCAGTCATACTGCTTTCAGGTACTTTCATTGCCCCTTCAGAGCAGTTTTCAAAAACATACTTATTCTGGCTTCTTTCTTACTTCTCACCTTTCACAGGTCTATAAAACACTGACCTTACAAACACTGATGCATTAACACTTGAGATATGTGTAGGTCTTTATGCCTTTCAGACTGTACTACTTCTGCAAAATAGCATCATAGTTTAATCAAGACATAGGGAGCGAATGAGGAAGAGCAGGAAATCTGCAAGAAAGTTATGTCAAACTCAATAAAAAGATTTGAAAAAAAATCCTTGTTGAGGACATTAAAAGTCACAAAGAAAGGCAGAGTCACGAGGAAAAATATATATTCTTTCCTACTAAGAAAGTATTTTAGTTATTCTAGGGAAATTGCTGAACAAAATGCAGAAAAACCCTCTCTGTTTTGAATATAGAAACTGGAGGAACCTGAAAAATAATTTAAACCTGATGAGAATTTGTAAAAGTTAAAGGCAGAGATGAATATCTGTTTATATGTTGTTCATTTATCTTTTTTTTTTTTTCTCCTGCAGAGAACAGAAAGTATTTTGAAACTGTTAACTAAATCAGAGTAAACCAAAATAATTCAGTTAAGGAACTATATCATTACTCATATGACAGATGCTAAAATGAAATGAAATTTGTTGTAAAAAGAGCTTTAATTTAAAACACTACTGCTCAATTAGTTACGTTGATCTGACTATAGCAGTAGTATGGTAAAGATTCTTACTTCTCTTTAGTAGCAAATGACTGCACTCTTAAATGTTACATTACTTCAGGACTCAAACATTTGTTTGCACTTACTGTTTCAGTTTGTGCAGCTGCATTTTAAACTCAAAAATGTAAAAGATTTAGCAGTAAATGTCCTGCTGTTTTATGTCTCAACTCTCAACTTGAAGATTGGTCATAAACATAAAGATTTTATAAGGATGAATCTTCAGACAGGTGCATTTATATGCAAGTTACTGGCATAGAAGATACTTAACTTGAAAGGAGATAATCCTCCCTTGCCTTACCTCCTTGTTTCAAGGGCTGAACAATTTTATGACTTAATTTCGAAAAAAATAATGTAAATTATCTTTCTATGAAACACTGGCCACACAAAAGAGGCTAGTGAACTTTTCAGATAATTTTTCCTTTCCAGATGGCAAATTTCTCTTTTCTAAAATAAATATATAAGAAGGTCACACTACATGTGGAACAGAAAAAAGTGCAAACAAGTTTTATTCTTTCATTGTTAGCACTGGATGTCAAAATTATGTATAGAAAATAGGAAGACTGTAGGGATTTTTCAAAAGATACTGCAATGTACGTGTATACTAGCACATTTTTAAGACCACTTGAAAAAAAACAGGAACTGAATGGGGCATTTAATTGAATTAGCCTAAAATAATCTACTGCTCTGAATCTGAGTTTACAACTGCACTACATGACAAATCACTAAATCATGAGGGATTCAACACAATTGGCTCTGTAACCTCCCATGAGTAAACGGGCATAATAATTAAGTTTACATTTATACACCACTAAAAGGCAGTTTACTATGGCCAGTTCTGCTTGTGGATAAAGAGATTATTCCAGATTCCAGAAGCTTATTATGCATGTTGCAACTCTCGTACTGATGTCTGCAATGTCGCATTACCTTCTAAAAGCATAAAGGCAAGAAAAATAATATTTGGAATATTGTTTCCTCATTTTCCTGACAACTGCAAATAAAAATGTTAGAATTCAGCTATTCAGAATGCCTGCCAAAGAGGTTGTCAAAGCTGGGTGACTTTTCTATTTCTCAGACAACTTAGTTGTTTATAACCAATATACTTCCAATGATGCATCCTCTATTTTTTTCAGATGTTTTCTACAGGTAAATAAATAATGTACAATTCATAAGCATTAAAGGAAAGTCTGTCAGAGCAGAAACAAGAAAATGCTGTCACGCAAACTGGATAGTTCAGCTGGTTTTTTTTTTGTTGTTGTTGTTTTCTTTGTTAGGAATGTGATAGATAATATTAATGATTAACAGCCACACCAATACCCATTAGTATCTGGTTCTAATAGTCCACTTCCTTCCCTAGTTATGCAGCATTACACATACATATGATGTATATATGTCATATACATACAACATATAACAGTTTACCCGCTTTTCTACTGAGCCACAGAAGTCACTGTCAGTTAAAGGCTGTATGTGAACACTTGCTGAATACTTTCTATAGCACCTAATTCACTGTAACAAATAAAGCTGCACAATACCACATGCATTTTAATAGGGTATGATAATAAAGACTTGACCAAACCAGAATATCCATTTACAAGATTTTACTGAATTATTTTGCAATTACAATATAGATGATTCTTTGTGATATGATCATAGTATCAATTATTCACAAGCAAATGATTTTCTAAATAACGGCTTATAAACAAAGTACTTAAAATATTTTACCTGAGAAAGCATTGCTATAATATCTTGAGAGTGTTTGCATAATATCTTTGGAATGCTGGGTCCACGGAGCTATCTTTCTATAGGTTTTGACTCTGTGGACAAGTTGAGAACCTCCATACTGCAGAGAGAGGGTATCTCCGTGATCTTCATATAATTCTTCAAATAATCTGAAGGAAAAATAAAATGTGATATCTATCAAACTGTTTAAAAGAGTTTTTAAAAGACAAAATAATAAAGGTATAAAATACAAAATAAACACACTAGAACTCTGTAGGTACCCCCTAGGCGTTGAATTGTTTTTGTGCTTAAACAGGTAATAGATTTTTTCTGCCCAGGTATTTCTGCCAGTTTACAAAGAAATATTTCATTGAGAGGTACTATTAGCTTACTTTAAATTTAAAGGCATGTCTTTTTCTTTATTCTGGTAAATATCACCTCTGGAAATGATATTCAAATATAATCATTACTAAATATGAGACTCCAATTTGTTCACTAAATTGTAATATAGGTATTATATATAACATATATACAATATATATATAAATACACATATATATTTATGCTACAGAATATACACTTCTGCAGATTCAGAGAGAAAGTTAACAAATTCTGTCAGATTGCAGAGAGAAAACAAACTGTAATCCTTCACAAACTAAGGTATTTTAAGTACTCTAAATGTGACAGAACATGCCAGTACCTCAAGGCTATGTGTTCTGTCAAGTCCACTGCGAAGGATGTTGACATAACTTTCTAAAATTTCCCCATGACAATGATGACCCAAAGCTACTAATAGAAGAAACATGACTTTGTGAGAAATGTTAAGGGCAGTCAGATACAATTTGCTGGAGCTGGAAAAACATCAGATAAGAAGGTATAAAGAGAAAGTTGCTAAGATGAACAAGGAGAACTGGCTAAAAGCAACACTGTCCTCTAGCATCACAAAGTTGCCAGGAGACTCCATATTGAAAGAGCAGTCTAAGTAATAAAGACGACCAAGACGTCCTCCTATTAATGAAAAAACATGACAATAGTCTCAGAAAACACATCTATCCTAAGGAGATGGGCACCAATCTAGTAGATAACCGTTTGAGAAAGTGCTTCACAAAACTGAAAAATATGGCCCTTCCTGAGCAAGATGAGGACAAGAATGACATCTTACTAGAAGACTTGAAAGTGTAGTTAAAATAAGAGAAAAATAACAGGAAACATATGTCACATCAGTATAGCAAGATGACAACTCAGGCATCAGCATGTGGTAGACTACAAAACTTCAGAAGGAAATCCTTAAGGAATGGAGAAGAGGGGGAAAAAGAAAGAAAAGAAACTACCAACAACAAGGGCATAGCCCTTCAGAAAGTTTCCAACAGAGAACGCCTTAGTATTGCATAAGCAACTCATCAACCACTTGAATGGAGTCCTCCTCAAAAAATCCTGGAGGAAGAACACTTGCCTGAGCAGTAAATCAGTGGTCATAAAAACAAAATACAAATCTACCCAACATCAAGTACAGACGAAGATGATTGATTAGGAAGAAGCATATAGAGGAGAGTCAATGTAGAGGCAGCATATGGAGGAAGCAGATACTTGAAATAAGAGAACACTGAGGATTGGGGATGCAGTATGTTGAAGTGAAAGACTGCCCAATGGAGAGGTAAATATTGCACATATCTGTCTGTGAAAGTTGTTAAAATATGAGGCAGGATTTTTTAATAATCCTGAACGCAGTAATTCAGAAATGAGTCTTTCAACAGATGACAAAATAAGTTTCAGAGAGGCAGACATCTAATGCAACGGAAAACGCAATGTCAAATACATCCAGAAAAAAAACCTATGCTTTTAAGCCAGGCTAAGAGCTACATTTCAGAGAGAAAATGAGAAATAAGGTATTGGGAAAATCAGGGAGAAAGCCACTACCGTAATCTCAATAGGTATGGTTACGTAGGAGATGGAA
This sequence comes from Nothocercus julius, assembly GCA_013398735.1. Lineage (NCBI taxonomy): Eukaryota > Metazoa > Chordata > Aves > Tinamiformes > Tinamidae > Nothocercus > Nothocercus julius. Next base: position 13,825,976 of record VZSV01000006.1, on the reverse strand, counting down.
GTTTAGGAGTGCTGCAGAATATAGAACAACACAGAGAAAAGGTGGATGGGAAACGTGGCTACTGCAATAAGAAGCAATGGAGGAATTAAGGGGTCCCAAAACAGAGACGGGAAGGGGAGAGGCAGGGAAGTCCGGGGAAAGATAGTGAAATGCAGCCTCATGTATTCAAGTAAGTGGTAATGTGGAGGATGCTGCAGGGACTGAATACAGAAGAGGTGGCCAGACCTGGATCTCCTGCAGTGAAATCCCTTCTTCTGCACCTACCTGCTCCTGGCATCAGGCAAGTGCTGGAAACACTTAAAAGTTTGAAGCACATTCACAATCTAACTGGCTTAGAGATTTTATTTTCCCCACGCCATTTTAATTTAAAAGCTACAGGTGTTTCTTAAAATAATTTGAGGATGCTCGAAGTGTGCTTGATATGAGATTTGAGAACAGCTGTGCTGAAAATTTTTCCTTGATACGCAAGAAAAGCATCACTTTTTTTCTGAAGGGGTAGTAGGAGATAACAAGCGAAGATGTACTTCTACACAAATATAAATCTGGCATTCTGCGTAAAAGCATATATTCATTTCAGTTTTATTTTGCTTAAAGTTTTAAAGCCTGTCTTTTACAGCACATGTCAGTTTGACTTATTTAAAGGGGAAACTTTCAAAACTTTTAAAATAGTTTAAGTTTAGTTACAGCCTCCCAAAAGAAAGAATTATACTTTCATCTCTAAATACTTCTCCTAAATCTCTAGTCACAAAATTAAAACACATTCATGCCATACTTTATTAAAATAGCTTACCTAACAGCATCTGTATCAAATTGCAAGTTGGGTTTATCAATCAGCCCCAGTGAATAGAGTTGGTAAGCCAAAGCACATTTTCCCACCATAAATTGGGCTGTGTTAGTGCGATCTAAACAGTCCACACAATTGGTTCGGAGAACACCAGTCTAACAAAGAAATCCAAGTAAATAAATGATTGTTTTAATTAACAAGTTATTAAATTCATGAGTCCTTTTCCCCCATTATCCCAAGACTCCCAAAGCCTTGCCAAATCTCAAATGCTGATTTTTATGTCAATTTACAGCCTTGTTTTCAAGCTCCAGTAATCTACATTAGACAGCTTTAAGGCCTACTTTTTGAATAACCTTGCTTTTATCATCACACAAACTGAATTTCTCCTTCAGTGCACTCAAGTGTGCTGTCAAATTGCTGTGGTTCTATGGTTAGGGTACTGGGATTTTACGTTTTCCATATCTTGGGCAACACACATGAACATTCTGCTTAGGATCACAATTATGCACATATTCTCTAACACTGCTTCTGCCATCATCCTTCAGTTCAATAATAGTAAGAATAGAAAATAGAAAATAGAAAGAAACTGCGCTTTTACAATCTGAACAGTTGAAAGAAAATTATAAGCACTCTAGTACAGCAGCAGGGGGGAATTCTTCTGTTCAAATATATATGGCTACAGCGGAGCCGGTCATTTGAACTCCTTTTATTGTTTTAGTAAAGAAGCACTTTTTGGGTGTGATTCACGAGACATCTGTTCCAAGATGAGATGAACTGCTTATAAAGTATATGTACAGTGACTACTTCAGATATCTGGGTTGATAGATAGATGAAGACAGCAGATACTTAGTACAGGTAAAACCTGCAAGACTAACAAAAATCCATCTAACATTCATGTACTTCTTCATTTTAAAATCATGTCTACTCAGTTGTTTATCTGCCCATAAAGAACATATCCCCATGGTCAGCTAGCATAGGAATGGACACATGCCTTCTGATCTACGTAACAAAATTATGAATGGTAAGTCAAAAAGCAATTAATGCTTCTCAAGAATATGCCATTTGTTCAAAGTACATAATCATGACATAAAATAAATTCATTACGTTATACTTCATCTTCCTGCTCTTTTCTAACCTTAAAGAAAGTAGTATTTTCCAGTGATGAAAACTGCAAAAATACACAAAATATCCAGTAGAGGCGAGATTCCTTTTAGTCACACATCTTCATGTAGACATATGTCACTGGAATTAGGTATGCTTATTCTCCACCTCCTGTGTCTAACATTGCTGACACTGATGTATTATGTAGTTAGCTAAAACCATAGAATGTTTAAGGTTGGAAGGGACCTCTAGAGATCATCTAGTCCAACCCCCCTGCACACACAGGGTCACCTACAGCATGTGGCTCAGGCCTGCGTCCAAGCGGGTTTTGAAGGTCTCCAGAGAAGGAGACTCCACAACCTCTCCTGGCAACCTGTTCCAGGGCTCTGTCACCCTCACTGTCAAGAAATTTTTCCTAAAGTTCCTGTGGAACTTTTGGTGTTTCAGTTTGTGGCCATTTCCTCTAGCCCTATCAGCGGTCACCACTGAGAAGAGGCCGGCCCCATCCTCCTCGCTGCCTCCCTTGAGGTACTTACAGACACTGCTCAGGTCTCCTCTCAGCCTTCTCTTCTGCTGTTTAATTTTCACTACATTGGTAGCACTACAGACTAAGTAGTAATGGAAACAAATTTACAATAGGCACATTTCTCAGACTACCTCTAGCAAAAATACTACTCCAGCAGTATAAGGTTTCCTGATACCATCCAAGAACTTGAATTCCTATTTCCCAATTGGGTTTCTGGGATGGATTACAATAATGCTGTTTAGCCTCCAAAAAATATTAACCTGAGGGTCATCTGCTGAATCAACCATCAGGTATTTGGGTGAAAAGGTTCTTTGTTACTTTGGGAGTGCTCATATATGTCCGTGCGACTATGAATTAATGAAGCTTATTATTTCAATACCTGCAAGCGACCAGTGGAAACAACACAACCTCCCAATTCATTCCACCTGAAATAAAAACAAAATAGGATTATATACAAATCATTTAAAAAGGAAAAAACAAAAACAGATCATGCCATATATTGTTCTGCTCATGGAAAACGCAAGACAAATATTCAAAGACACAAGTTCAAACATTTCTGCAGGGCCATATATTTTCTTCTCACCCTGCAAAATAGGATGCAAGCTATACAAGCCCTGCCAGATTGGGTTTTGAGGACACAAAAACTGAAGCAGGTAAAATGCCAGTGACTGGAAGCTGGAGGCACAATGTACACTGTGGCACAAGCTGGTTGATTTAAAACTCCCCTCATACCAATTCTAGGCATACAGGCTATTTACCGACCAGTATTGATCTAACTATCCCTGAGAGAGAGAAAACATGAATCAGAAATTAATGACATTTTGAAGGGAATTATGCTCAGTGCAATGAACTCCCAAACTACTGAAGTTTCTCAAGCTGGCAGGGTTAATTTACGTGGTTGGGGTACTGCTATGACAAACCTATATACAGCTTTGACACCCACAAGACTGTCTCTAAACAGCACAGCATTTCATCAGCACATCATTCTAGTTCATGCTGGCTGGCAATCACCATGTTTGTTGCACTGCATGGCACGGAATAGCTCTAAGAAATAGCTCTAAAGAGAGCCTCTGTAAGTTTTAGTTCTGTTTATTTCCAAATAAAGTTAAGCTGAGAAGGGACAAGATGCTCTTGATGAAGAATACCCACTTGGGTAGTGATAGATTGCATCCCTAGGCTGACCAACAATTTCTGTAACATTTCATTTAGAAGGTATTTTACTTCTGAGTACTTATTCTACTTTTTAAGACTTGAGAGAATTCAGCTCACTAAATCATTGTGCTTCTGCAGCAGTCTAAGGAAATACAGTTTGTATCTTTCCAGGGGGGGGAAAAAAAAAAAAGTTTTCCATTCTGAATGAGTAAATACTATAAAATTTATTGGTAATTACTGAAGCTAGCAACATCTAGATGAAAGGTATTTTACTAGTATGCCTTAAAAGAAACCATTTATTAAATTCTACACTTTGTTTACTATGTTAAAATTAACTTTGAGATTTTAGACTCCTTGGTTTAAAAAGAATAAAGCCCCCTTGCAAACCTTTATACATATATATATAAATGTCAAAGATTACAAGTTATAATTTTAAATAAGTAATCATTATAAATAACAGCAGCATAATTACATGCAGTATTATTTTTTTCCTAGCATTTACCTCTGACTGCAATCCTTTTTGCTACAGCTTAATAACAAATTACATTTTTAATATATTATTTCAAGTCTTAAAATAAGAAATGATGCCATAGACATTAAACATTCCAGGAAAATCTCCAAGCTAGAGATGCCAATCATTATACGTATATAAAATTATACATACTTTTCATCTGGCCGCAAGATACTGCAGTAAGAATCAGGCCGATTTACAAAAAATCCTGTTTTCTTCACTACGCTCTCTGCAATTACATTCAGTCTGTCAAGTACATTGCAAAGCTTGCTGAAGAGAGAAAAAAAATAAACACTGAATATACATTAATACTCAAATCTCACTGCTTAGAAAGATGAATTCTGTTAATAAATAAATCATTTAATCAAACACATTCACACACAAACACATTGCTTTATTTCTCTATCAGGGATTGCATCGATAGTTTTCTTAATTGATACAGACTTAGAAAGCAGAGACTGACAATCTCTGAGCCATTTTATTTAGTTATTAATAAAAAAATCACAAATTAGAAAAAGACTACAGAATTCTAAAAGTTTCCTTGATTTTCATACCAGTTTTATACCAAATACCAGTTTTTCCCTACTGAACTACTTCTGCTTTGCAAAGTAAGAACATGACAGATAAGGATATACGCTTAGGTTAAATTATATACCCTCATTTTATTTGCAAGGTGCTGCTTTGCTCAGAGTGGCCTTAATGTTGTCCCACGCTTCCTGCTCGGATATGAGCATCAACCCATTGATGGCGAGTAACTTCTGTTTACAACTGATTTCACTTTCAAAGCCTTTAATGCAATGCTTACTTTTCAAGTAATAATATCTTTTGCTTTTTTTCTCCTTTTTAAAGAATTGCTTGCAGTGAGGTGGAAGCAATCTTTTGGAACATTTCCACAGATACTAGTCAGAACTATATGTTGAAGCAAGATGGATCTTATTATTCCTGTAAATATAAATTCTCTAAGCACAGATTAACATTATCTTCCATTTTTACACCTCTCTGGCTTGCATAAAGAATTTAGTCTTCTATGTATATTTATATACTCATCTGCCCTAATACAGATATAAAAATACTTGAGTGTTTCAAACAAGATTAAGTCTTTGCTTAAGAAGGGGCATGTTTTGATTACCTATCCCACTTCCTGTATATGATAGATCATTATGTTTCATCAACCTCTGTCTACATGGAATTCGTTAACTTGCATTGAGTATGTTTTCTTAAAGAAAAGTTAGCCTTATTTTAAGATTTGTTATTTAACCATAACACAAACAATTGAACATACACCTAACTATGTACAATGCCATTTTTAGGGGGAAAAATAGTGTGAAATCAAGTCAAACTTCAAAGCAAAATAGCTTCTATCAACCACACTTCTAATCTCAAATAATGTGTGTTCTCGCAATTTTTTCCAGATAATTTTATCAACCAACATTAATTATGCTCTTGGCCTTTGAGTTATACCAGTTTTTCCATTATTTTGCTCAGACTAGTATAGTGCCAGATACTATACGGTTGGATTCTTGGCATTAAAAATATAGTGGACATATGCAGGCCAGAAAATTTTACAACTGAGTTGTAGATTCCTTAAAAGTAGTTATCCAGACCTACAAATTTAACAAGTTAATTCCTTGTAAATATCTCCACGTCTAGGAAAACATTCATAGTTTTTATACGATATTACTAGTACATCGTTCTACTATTCAAACTCTTAGAAGAAAAAGTTACTAAATATGTGTGTTTCCCTTTCTCTTTTAAGGCACATACTTGTGTAAAATTGTAACTGTCCTACAATGTCTTCTTTCATGATGGAGGAGGTAACCAAAAAGACTGATTGACACAAAACCTCTTGATTTCCAAAATTTCATAAGTCAAAATATTTTCAAGATTAAAAAACTTAAAATGTAACGTTTTGACTAATTCAAAATAAAAGGTTGTTGGCTTTTTTGGTGTCCTTTTTTCACATTAACAGAGAATTTCAAAGTTTTCAGGCCTTACTCCAAGTGGGAATGAAACCAAATCCTTAAGCATAAAACAACCTTCAGAAAACTGAAGTTTTATTCAGTACATAGATCTTAATAAAATTCTCTCGTCTCTCTTAAACTATACTCAAATGAAGAGAGATACACTCAGCAGAATTCAGACATTTATACCTAAGCCTAAAAGCACTAGAATGACAAAGATCTTTTCTACCTTTTTGTATATTTGGCCATGTCCCAAGGAATATATATAATTGCATGCTCTGGGGGTAAAAACTGGTTGAGGTATGTCACAGCAGCAACAAGTTCTTCGCTAAGAATCCTTTCATGCTTTCGTTTTTCACGCTCCTTAAATAAAAAGAAAAGCATGTTAATATTATTTTTTATTAACATGTATGTAATGTGCATGCTTAAATATACATATATATATATATATGTGCATGTATATATTACAGATAGAAACAGATTTTTTACAGACTCTTTAACCTAGATGTCAGTGTTTTCTGTTTCATACAGATGATGTGGAAACAATGCAAAAACAAAACCAATCATTTATGTTCAAGCAGTGCACAACATTTTCAGAAAATTTATTTTCAGAATTAAACAAAATATTTAATCAAAAATATCAGCAACAACAAAAACAACTGAGATAAAATTAGAAAGTGGGGATATTTTATGCATTTTTACAATCACGTTTAGAAAGTCATTTCACTTTTTCCCTAGATAATTTTTGGGGAAAACAACAAGGACTAAATAAGAAGAAGAAGAAAAAAAAAAAAAAGAGCTGAATGATGATTGGAGCTTTTGGAGCTTCTAAACTAAATATCTCTTTCAGAGGCTCTTCCCAGCTTAGAATTCCTTAGACTGAAAAAGCTTGAGAAGATCTAGAAAAGATTTTGTCTGTTAATAAAAAACAATAAATGGGCCATTAACCAGTGCCACGTAGTAGCACAACGTACCTGACCTATAGCAGACTCATAACCCCTTTCTGTGTTATTATATTCTCAGTCTATGCAGAGCTCCAACTCAAATGTTTCAGGGCAAACTTTGTTATTCCTTCAAAAGTCTCCAAGCAAAAACTGAGCATGAGCAGTTTCGCTTTACTTTAAAGTTCCATTTTGGTGTTCAGCCCTGTTAACAGATATGTAAAATGCAACAGGCCTGCATTCAGGCACTTCTATGACATTTTTGCATAACCAGGCCAATTACATTAAAAACAAGAGAAACATTTTGTGAGTTTAACAACTGATTTCTAACAATGAAATTCACCTATCCCAACTGTGTGTAATCATCTGTTGAGAAATGGAAGCCTCCAAGAGAAGGAAGAGCACAAGGAAACAGAAGTAGCAAGACAGCAGAATTAGACAAAGACAAATAGAAGAAAAAAATAGGCAGAAGGGAAGGTCTCCCATTCACCCTTGCCTTACACAGCCATGGATCCAAGCAAAATTTTCTCCATTATTGATGGGAAAAGGAGAACAACAGCTTTGCAAGGATTTTTTTTTTTTCCAATTTGGATTGTATTCCCATTCTATGAACATATCATATACTGAGTTACTTCATGTATTAATATGGCTTTTCTTGGAACTTAATCCAAACTAAAACCTATCCTGAGCCTATATTATAAAAACTGTTTTAAAATACATAAAAGTAGCCAGGAATAAATAAAAGGAAATCTAACATATTCATTACTATTTACCTAATTTGTAGGATAGACAAGTAAAGCAGGAAATGGATTTGTGCTTCATCAGCCTTTAAGAAATCAAATAATAAAAGTACTGGAGACAGAAACCCAGAAACTCTTAGCATTTCTTTTTTTGGAAGTGGTACATGAAGTGATAAAGGAACATTAATTTTAGTATGCTAATATTAAACATCCACAGATGCATTTTCAGCCACTGTATAAAAAAAAATCTATGAATAAAAGCACATAATGAGTCACGTGCTGAGGTTATATGAGCCTAGACTCACACTAACAAGGGCCTTTGAAGCAAAGACTGTAAATAAGTAAAAGACAAAATAATTTTCTTGTGAACAAATTTGATTCAAAGTTGATTCCACAGCCTCTTGAACAGTCTTACAAGCAATCCCAAACAAAGACCTTCTAGAAATAGAAAATCAGTTATATTTACCATTTATCAAAACTTAAAGAGTTTTTAAAGCCTTCCTTTTGTATATATCTCCATTTTTCACATCAGGAACTCATCCTACATGCACATAAAAGGTCCTTCTTTCAACTGCACACAGTTCTACCACATGATAAACAGAATGACAAATACTTTTAAAAGACTAAAAAGAAATATAAAATACAATTCAAGGCAAAATAAAATATTATATTAAATCCAAATGTGAAAATAGTTCATTAATAAAAAACTGCAATAAAAAATACTAAACTTTCCTAAAGAAATAATAAACTCAAATACAAAACGAAAAAAAATATCAAAACAAAATAGAAACTCCAGAAATAAAAAGAACCTAAACAATTTGCAATCTGGTCTGCCCAGATATGAAAATAAATCATTTTCTATAAACATCATTTTATTTGCCACATTACTGTTAATCTCTTATGGCGCTATATTCAGATTTTCAGAATATATATATATATATATATATACACACACACACACACACACATAGTTATATAAGTGTATATATATATATTTAAGTACACACACACACACACACACACACACAGAGTAGACTCCAAGGGGTTGGAATAATTTCTTGCAGTCCTGTTAACACTGGCCACTCTATCCTCTGCCATGACAAGGTCAGACCTGCCCGGCCAAGATGTTACCATATAAAATGATTGGAACAGGAGGGAAAAAAAGTAAAAGAAGAGAAAAAGAATAAAAAAGGGAATCCCAACAAATACTCGGCCACCCAGAACCAGGGCTCTGCACCAAATAACTGAATTACTGCATCAATGAAGTAGCTCCCCTGACTAGTCCACTGCTGCTGGCACTGCTCATACTTAGCCCTAGATGCTTCACTTTCATCTTCCTCCATACATACATGACTCTACCAGACAGAGCAAACAAACAAAATTCATTTTTTATCATAACATTTCAAAGAGCAAAATCAATCTTCGGTGTCTCCAACCGTTGCTTTTCATGGAATTGTACTATTTTAGCATGTTTTGTGCTAAATTAAATTTAGTGAAATTATTTGGACATTCTCCCATCTGAGCAGTAATAGCAAGAAAAAAAAAACAGTGACAATTTATTGCAGTAAATCTTTAAAAATTGGCAACTGTTCTTTTTTTGTAGCGCTGTAGTGGAAGCAGCTACCAATCTGTGTATATATGTGTAGGATGGGACTTACAAGATTACAGATGGTAGATTTTGTTTCTGTGAGTGCAGGGTACAACCTAACATACAGAGGCTCTACATAAATTAGTATTATATTTAAAAGTAGAAAACATATAGAATGTATTAAAAATTCTGTACCTTCACAAGATTCAAAATAATAATGGGAGAGCCAAATCGCTGAAGCATTTGGTCAAAGTGAAGAGCAGCAACATGTGCAAAAGGATCTGCCTGGTCCACTGCAACAAACATAACAGACTATTCAAAAAGATATCCAGAGAATCTCAGAATGGTTTAAATCAATTTTCCTTAAACTACTGCTTGCAAATATTTACCAATTCTCTCATAATTATGATATAATTATACATATTCTTCCTTTCATGCAAAGTTGCTTAAAAAAAAATTAAAATGCCCATTTCAATAATTAAGGAGAGCATGAAGATAATCTTCTGCTTTGTGATGATGCCAGTAACAAAATGTACTTGTGGCTAAACAAATGCTAAGAACATTGTTCTGCTCCAAACACACAACTTATTTATTTATTTAAACCTTTAGACGATTTTCAAAAAATATTCTGAGGATTAGCAGTGCTTAATTTTGTTCAACTTTATCAATTTTTTTTTTCTGTTCTAATTTGCGATAGAATTTAGCTGGAACTGTTACAAATTACAAATCAGTAACCTATACACATGTCTCAAATGTTAAGCATGCAATTAATCTGTGGATCACTCTGGCCCCATTAAATTTAGCGCAGACTTTTTCCATCAGATTCAATAGTTTCTAAATCGGCAATATTTTCTGACAAACATAAGTAGCTGTATATAAGATAATACGTACAAAGAAAGCAGACATTTTCGAATAAGTTTTTCATGTTCCATTGTTGAATACGAAGTCTAATAATGATAACTATTTTTTCTATTCAATGTCATCAAATGTAGCAGTTTATATGGTCAAATGTTTCTATGTCATCATGTTTATTATAAAGAACACTGGCTTACCTTATAGATTCCCAAAGAACAAACGCACAGACAATTCTTTCAATTTGGCAAGTTCAATCTTCACTTATTCTCTCAGATTTTTCCCTAGGATACTAGCCATTACTAACCATAACCTAGCAGAAAATATCACTTTTACATACATGTTATGGGTGGCTTAGGCATCATAGTTGAAATATCTTGAGACCAGTAAAGGGGGACAGATCCTCGAACCTGCACATAGGAAGAATAGCTCCCCGCAGAAAATGACATAACTGAAGCATCATACAGTATCTGTTCAGTTTCTACTTCATTAGCAACATCCCCCTAAAACAACCAGAAACACACAAATGATACAGACATCATATTTCAGAGTTGTGTGCATTATAAAGCACTGAATGGTAAAAACAACCAGGGTTCAGTTAACCCATCAGGTACCAAACTATGGTAGTGACAACACTACTGATGGCTAGATTCCATCTGTCCCTAACTAGAGTTAAGCAGATTTTTCCACTCTATTTAAGAAACTGTAACATTATTTCTAAAAGCAACAACAAAAACAAAAAAAAAATTCCAGTTACCTTACTGCTCTTAGAAACAATGATAGTTGTGATTAACAGTATCCAGTAACATAATTTACAAGGAAAGCCCCAGAAATCCTCTAAAATTTCAATTTCTTGGTCAGTTACGGTGGAGTTTTCAATACGGTTTGAACGAAGCAAAACAAAACAAATATACCCCCAAATGAAATCACCTTTTATTTACCTCACAGTTCGCCCCTCGTTTCAGAAAACGTGTTCCTGCAAATTTGCTTGATCTTCTGGCTATCAAAGTGACATATATTGGACGACCATAAATGAGCAGTTCTTGAAAGAGAAGTTAAGGTTTACAAGTAAAACCCATTTTTTCCTTCATTTACTTTATGCAAATGCAAATTCTAAAAAACTGAAGAGGTACATTATCAAAATGAAACATCTGTTTTACTCAAATGTCTTCAATAGGTGAATAGCATTGCCCAATTCCTTTTATAGCTGGGTGAGTGCAATTCCCTTTTCAATAGTCATTTCTAAAGAGCTGTGAAAATGGAACTGACATTACAATATATCAAGTATTTTTCACAACACAAGGAAGAGAAATATTTCCATTTTTTAAAGTGAAAATGAGATGAAGTAGGTACCAGACTCAACTAAGGCCACAAATACTGCTTTTGAAATTACTGTTTAAAACTTGGGAGCATCTATTTTCAGATCAGGTATGTTAGACATCCTGTAATTACCTGTCTGGAGAAGGTAGATGAGTTGCGACCACTTAAGTAGCAACAACAACCATAAGACAGAGACAAGCTACTACAGAAGCAGTGGGTACTTTCTTTAAAGTTATTTATCTTTCTACTAAAACAAATAAGATGGTTTAGGGTGACTTTGCCACCTTGTACATCTTTCAAAACATAAGAGAGGCACAAGAAAGTGGGAAAAACACATTTTTTCATCACATACCTAATGCAAAGACTATTAAGTCAATTAAAAAAACTCTGCAAGCATAATACTGGTTATCAGATTCTTAGCTGCCACTTTAAGTAAGACCAGAGATCCAAGAGTAGTACACAAAAAACAGGCCTCACTCCCTGCCTGGGAGCAAACCAATGCCAAGCAACATGGCAAGCACAGAAAGGCAAAACTGAATTTTGTGAGACTACCCCTCTAACCTTAAACTGTATTTCCTGCTGCAGTTTTTTTGGTGACAAACTGTTGAATTAACATGACATTGCTGACGATTAAAATACAGTGCCTCTGTAATATATGAGATTAACTAAGATGTTGAGGTGACATTTCTTTGTAATGAGCTATGTATTTGGGCCTTTTCTCCTAGTACTACAAAATATATAGACCTACTTTATATACTTACAAAAAAAAAGCAAATGCTCTATTATTTTAACTCTTTTCATATAGAAATCATAAAATTTTACCATCATTTTCAACAGAAATGTAAAGACAAGGATCTCTGAAAAACTGTGTTACTATTTTTAAGTAAGAGAACATTAGCAGTTCAGTTCTGTTTATTCAGGTTTTCTCCCCTTGCCCTTTTCCCCTTCCATACGTAAAAATGCATCTGAATGTTAAATCCTGTCAGATTCTCTATTAATGATCCCCATACTTATGAAGTGTCTCAATAATAATGCAGCCTACATACGTGAGAGCCACACTACAAGATGCTAACTTTATTTCCTCTTTGATCATAAAAATCTATAAAATTAATGAAAATAAACTACGTGAACCTCAAAATAAAATGTCAAAAATAATTATAAAATTGAAAAGTATTTACATAGCAGCAAAGAAACGATCAAACAATTTGACACATTTAAATTTCTAAGTTGATAAGCCAACACTTTTTACAACAGTAAAAGGATACTCGATTGCCCACAGAAGCCATGAATAATATACAGCAGCCAGTCACGGTGAACAGTATTTTTTACTACCTCCAGAAGCTTGGCATTCCACACATACTTTTCATAAGGCTTGCTGCAAATCCCAAATACACCTAGGAAATTGTTACAATAAAAATGCATTAGCAATTAAAGACAACCTTAATTTTACTGGATTATTTTTAAGCTCTGGTCATTTGACCTCAATTTTGATTTCCCTTGGCTACAACTCGGCATATCATTTACCCACATCCCTGAAGTCTGTCAAACACAAATTACTTCAACCAAATGCCGAAGTCCAGAGTTTAAGGAGTTTTATGATTTTTTAGAATTGCCAGCCAATGGAGTATTTGTGTACCTTTAATGTATGGTCATAGAGTAGACTCTGCAGAAGTTTCTCATACTACCAGCACGGAAGAGACCTCTACATGGGAGCAGCAAGAAGATTTGATTGTACAGAAGAGAATTCAAAGTGTGAATCCAAACTAAAGGAAAAAATACTCTCAAAGGAAGGCTTTATAGAGCTTTTTAATTCTGCACCAGTTCTGGATTTACCAGATATTCTCTTGAAGATCATGTATAACTTCGGCATCTTTTCCAAAAGTATTTTCTCTTCTCATACAATATAGACAGGTTTCTGTAATTTGCACTGACATATGAAAAAAGCAATTACTGTAGTCTCTAAATTAAAAAGAAATTTTTGATATATATCTAGAACCTGATTCTTTAACTATTTTAAAAATTAGGACCAACTGGCACTAAAAACTAGTGAGGGCAACTGAGAAGAAACAGGACAAGAAATAAATTCTTTACCAGCGAGATTTTTTTTTTCTGCACTTTTTTCAAATTAAGTTTGTGACAGGGAAAGTTATTTAACAGCATAAATATGTTAATCACAGCAGCCAAATAGTCTGCTTAGAGGAAAAGATGAATTCTCCTAAAAAACTGAAAATGAAAAATGCATCTACTGAACAAACTCTTACTACTTAGTCGCTCAAGCTTATTAATAGCCCAGAGAAAAATCAAGATTTTGTAACCAGCATGGTGAGGGACTGCATACTTTCAGCAGAACTTAGCCACAAAAGATTCGTGAGCAATTTTTCCTTCCTCATTTCCAACATGGTTTTGATGCATTAAGTTCAGCCTGATTCTTCCCGACTGACAAATAGCATTTTTTTTTGCACATGTTCTGACATACGAACAGTCATGGCGCCAGTATCTGCTGGTAACACAGTTGTGTATGCTACCAGCACACTGCTGAGGGAGCCAAGGCTCTGGCAGCTTCACCTCCCAGTACCTTCATCAGGACACTGAAAAGAAGATGCTGTTGTATGAACCTGTGAGGGATCTTGTAGATGAGAGTCTTTGTAGCAGGGGGAATTACCGCTCCCTCTACTCTTTATGGTCATTTCTGCCATTGTAGTATTTGGGAAGCTATTCTTGATCTATGACCATGTTAGCAATATCTGCTTTGGGTAGGGTTTTTATTTTCTTTGAAGAAAAGATATGATTTGATTATCCTTATTTTTTCCATCAGATATAGAGCATGGTACATACAGCATTTCTTACAGGTTTTTAAAAGATGGTAAAATAAATGTATATGACTACGTAAGGTAATAAGTTGAACAAGGCTGCAATACTCTGTGATTCCCTTAATAGTTTCTGCAATGAGAGTTTGTTTTCCATTGTACTAGAACTGTCCACAGATCTTTGTCCTTCTGAAAGGACTCGGATCTGGCTAAAAGATACAACTGTCCCCTCTCCAGGAAGAGAAAAAAAAAAAAAAATTCTTCCTATGGTCAAGATGTTCATCACCTAGAGTAGTGTAGAATTTGGCTTCATTGCCATTTTGTTCCTATGGTCAAGATGTTCGTCACCTAGTACAGTGTAGAATTTGGCTTCATTGCCATTTTGTTCCTATGGTCAAGATGTTCATCACCTACTGGAAAAAGTCTGAAGTTTACCAGCTGTCTTGATAATAGAGGTGTACAGTGTACTCAACCCACAGAATTTAGAGCGGTGACACTGCAAAAAAACAGTTTCCAACCACAGTACGAAGAAGACCACAAGGAACATAAAATGAGAGAAAACTGAGTATGACTGTACATAAGTATTCTCCTCAGCAAGCCCTATTGTCACATATGAGCTAGAGAAAAGAGGCACATTTCCTGCTTCTCACTTGCAGTGGTGTCAGAACACACTGCAATTAGGGCTCCGGGCTCCACAGAAGTAACAGCATGTGGCATTTCTTTACACATCCCCTAGAATTAATAGGGCTGGGTGGTGCTGGATGAGGCTGGAAGAAACATTTGCCATTTCTCTTACAGAGGAGAAACGAGCATGGCCTAACAGTACATGCAGCCAGTGAAGGAAGTCTGCCTGACAGGTCTGATGGAAGTAGCACAGGAACAAAACCATACGCAAGCCAGGCAGGTGACGGCATGCTAAAAGGATGAGCAAGAACTAAGAACAAAGCACTTATTTAATGACTTCCTTGCGTAGCTGAGCACAAGACAGCAAAGAATACATGCCTGGCTCTAACTAGTATAATAAATCCAGTCTGCTATTAAGATTATTAAGATTAGCCCTTCAAAAAGTCAAGTCAATCTAACGAAGAAGTGTCTCATTGATGGTGAATGCACATTCAGACTTAATCTATAATATGTATCTATGTACTCAAAAGAAACTGTGTTCTATTCTGCTATAAGAAGCTCAATTATTCCTCCACAGCTGCTTGAGATCACTTTTACAGCAATGTATTAAATACATATGAATCAAAGGTAACACTTATTTCAGATATTATATAATTAAACATGGGAAGAAAGTGGTGTCACATAAACAATACCAAACAGTCAAAAAATTACAATGCAATTTTTGCTGACAGTGCATTTAGAAAATCAGAACAAATCACAGAACAGTAAAAACTAAAAAGATCTATTTCAACGAAGTGGAATGTAACCTGAAGAGTTTTGGAGGGGGCTTCTTTTTGGCAGGGCAACACATAAGGGAGAGAGTTTTGGTCATCTTTAGAATCTTCTGAGCACATCAGATGCAAAGTGAAAGGTTGTAGTTTTTAACTGAAATCAGTAATTTTTCTTAGCCTTCTTGATAGTGCTTACTAAATAAAGTTAATTCTAAATTCATAAAAAAATCTTTTGTCATCAATATTTTCCAACATGAAACAAAACAATATCTATTGATCGTAGTAAACTAGCTGTTGCTTCCAGTTTTGTTGGTAATTAACTCCTATCAGGATTCTTGTAAGTCAGTTGGAAAACCAATTGCTGAAAAATGACAGCATGCTCAATTATCTCCCTGAGTTGCAATGTAAATTACTAAAACAATGATTAATTATCTGTAGAAATTGCATTGTTCACATCCAAATATTCGTAACTGGTGCTTTATGTAATCTTTTATTAACTCTATAAGACTATAAGGCTATAAAACTACTGATCGATACAGGATAACAGAATGTTTCTCAAAAGAAAATTTTAGTGTAATATATTATAAATGTAATCTTGACCAATCATATTCATTGAAATAGATTTACTTACCACTTCCACCCTGTGTTGAAAGCCCTTCATCTTCAAATATATCAAAACTCTCTTGCCGAGTCTGAGTTGTTTCAGGTTTTAGTGTCTCAAGGGGCATTCTCAGAACAGTTAGATTATACTGAAGGGAATGGGAGAGATCATAGCTGTAACTGATAAAAAAAAAAAAATGAAAAGTTCACATTTATTAATAATTATAGAAGGATTTTTCTGAAAGCCCTTACACTGCACCTTTACTTGCACTCCACCTTTTCGTATCCACAAAGAAAAATGACATTTAAACAAGATACAGAAATGCTGATTGTGTATTAGCAAATGAAATGGTTAACTTGCAAAAAAAGCTTTATAAACACATGAACTGTTTATAGCATGATAGCTGAAGCTTTATTTATATTCTTATTAAAAATAAAGTCTGAAAATACTTTTTGAACAGAGGTTATCTACAAGCTTAATTCATTATGTACCAAGATGTAATCTCAAAAATAAAAAATAGCTATTCTAGCAGATATCCACATATATAAACAATGTAATTTTTCTGAGAAGTCTGCACTACTGTCTCAACTCAAAACACCCAAAGATTTTTTACACAAATGCTGTATCTGTCCTCAGATTTGTGACTGCAGTAGATACATTCTAAAACAGCAGCTACTAAACAAGAGCTTTTTATTAGTTCTGTAACAGTAACAAATTCTGTATCTTGTGTCTCTCATACTGACAGCACTCTACACTCACTGCTAAATTTTCTAAGTCACTGGGGTTCACCTACCCTAAGAGAAACCAAAGTTAAAGAACACTTAAATCAGAAATACAGATTTCCATTTTAGCATAAGGCAGCATCAGTGATTACTCATCCTCCAGTAAGTTTACACATTCATTAATGATTAAAAACATACACATACCTATAGTTTTATATAGCTATAGTTCCCCTTAGTACATATGGATATAGATGTAGTTCCCCTTAGAACAAATGTTTTCTTATAACACCAGTCAGAATTTCTATGAAAACTATGACGAAAACAACTCTGCTGTGACTTCAGCCATGAGGACTTTAAATTCAGCTCCTAATTTTAAGAATGTTATAGAGCCATCTCCCCCTTCTAAGTAAAACCAAAAAAAAATATGCTCTTGTCACTGTCAAGCAGAAACTTGAGCAGAAACTAGATACTAGGCCATATAATAGGCTCAAGAGACAAAGCAGCAAAACTAATGGAAATACCAATTTCAGTGTCTGCCCTCTATACCATAACTAATGTTCCTACAGTTTAACGTTGTTTCTTAAAGACTTCTTTACTAATCAATCTGTTGATGTAAGAAGGAGGTTCAAAAGACAGAAAAATGGATAAGCAGTAAAATCATATAGATCTTATTTCCTTGGAATACCAAGCTGAAGATGCTGAGTATCAAAATCCAAAAGCAGAATGTTACAGAAAGTGTAAGTGTACACATTTTAAAAGGACTCACTTACACTTACCTAAAGTAGAAGTTGCTAGAAAGGTCCACATTTTGAAAGATTCTCAGATACCTAGCAAAACAATGCAGATTAAAGGGAAAATTACTACTTTAACCAGACAGACCCCCTGAAGTCATTCAGAGGACCTCAGCAAGTAAACTACATATAAAATACCGATTCTTGTCATAAACTCTCTATATTACTATAGTTAAATGTTTTGATAGTTATTTCCACAAGAATGTCAGCATCAGGATTAAATCAAACATCTTTTTTTCCACTGTTTGATATTTGTGCATTAGTGATTGTTTTTTAGACAGCTGTAGATCCAATTGTAGTTCTATTTTGAACATATGTGAGTCATATTCTTTACAGCTTACACAAGAAAATTTCCAACCATACTAAACAAGAATTAAAGTTTCTCACAGTAGCAAAAATTATCTACTTCAACCTGCTATACAAGTTCCTCAAGAAACCAGAGTACTGTCTGTGAAGGATAAAAACTTAGCAACTTAAATGTTTATATAATAGCTGGACAACACATACCATTGCATTCTAAGAGAGAGGACTGAGGTATCATATTAGGCACACCTTAATGGGGAAACTTCTTGAATAACTACCTTTATCTGCCATTAGTTTATCATCATGTATCATAATTTTTAAGTTATTCACACTTAATACATGCTGTGAAGCAACTTAAATAAACCATTTTGCTGGTATTTTATATATACTAAAAAAAAAAATCACTCTGATAAAAGCAATGCCATAATCTATTTGTACATTTCATGCAAGGTTTCCTGATGATCCAAGGCTCAAAGCCATTTCCTAAGAAAACAAGCAAACAAACAAACAAAAACACAGAAAGGGAAAAAGAAGCTAAACCTGACAAAAGAAATCCACTGCATATTGGCAATTATATAATATTTTACATTTATTTTATGTTCATCATCCCTTACATCACTATATTCACTCACTAGATTCTGGTAGCACAGAATTATCAAATTAAGTCATACACTTAGCACTTCTTGAAGGACACAGGAGATCTCAGGTGAGATTCACATAATGCTAAGGTGACAGCACCTCAAATGATTTAAACGAGGATTAGCACTATACTGCCCTTGTAAGCACAATATTTACGTTGGCTGCTTCCTGGTGAGTATTTGCTAGGACGTAACTTTGGCACACAAGTGCTTTGGAGATGGTGACAAAACCTCTGAGAGACAGTAACAACTGTATTTACCCTGCAGGTTAGAGACCATAGAAATCATGGCCCAAACCTCCATTCTGCTGTACTAATTTATTATCTAATTTAAATGGATTGAATGACATGCCAACAGAAGGAAATCTAGGGAGGAAAACTCTATCATAATCCCACATTACTTAGAAAGTATTCAAAAAGTACACACCATTTACCACCATTATTTACCTGGCTTCGTCAGGATGAGTGACTCTTACAGAATCATTTGGAATGTAGATCATATTTGTATCTTCTATTTTATATATCGCATGACCTCCAATATCTGCCATCTTTCTCCTTTTTGTTATTAACACAATGTAGTAGCCTTCTAAAAACCTGACAAAACCTGTTAAAAACAGCATTAAAAATGGCATTAGGTGGATGTTTTAATTGATTTGATCATACCTATTTGTAAAAGACAGTATCAGAACTATTCAAGACTTCACAGAATTTTTAGGAGTTTGTGTTCTTAATTTTATAGTGTGTATATATGTAAAATATAGATACAGATAAAAAAACACACATCCTTTCAATTCACCTGCAGTAAATGTTAATCAATAAAGCAAGTTCATAGTTTTATGCAAATTTGTTTTTAATAAACTATTGCTGTATCATAGTCTGCATTAAGTTCTAACAACGAATAAATCACATGGATAAGGCTCTAAGTTAGCTGTTTTGAAGGGTTGCTGCTGGTATCGAGTCTGAAACTTGGTCATTAATACATCCACCTTGTCCACAAAATGTTAATTGAAAAATATCATAATACACATTTTTTCTTGCATTTATATTCAGTTCTTTAAGTTTTGCATTACAACATAAATGAGAAGGAAGAGCAAAGGATGTTCGTTTTCCTCCCTGTCACTGCTGGAGGCTGCAATATGATTGAATGAACAGCAGTTTTTTCCTTCTGCCTTATTAGCCTCCCTTGGAAAAACGCTCTCACCTCCACCAGGAGAGAGATCCTGTTGACAATAAGAAACAAAGTCTTTCATTTGCAGCAGCTAGGCTATTGAATTTCAGTTGTTAAATAGCAGTCAAACTTCTTCCTATATCCTCCTGGTATTTAAATGCCTTAAGTGAACACTCTCTGTCTTGAATCTCACTAAATATTACCATCCTAAACTCTAACCTTTCCCATTTGTGTGCATCTCTTCCTCTTAAACCAGTTTCTATCTTTAAACACTACACAGTGAATGAGAACTTAGCCCATCAGCAACTTCATTCTGGAACCGCCCGGCACTGAAAAGCTAGTCACTTGTTCAAATGTGAAAACGAAGTACTTAAATACTACACTGTAAAAAGTTAACCAAAAAGAAAAGCAGTCATCTCTCTGAATGCTGTGAAATGAAGAAATACAACCTAACAATGGACACTGACTTTTTTTTTTTTTTTTTTCCCCTTTTATGCAAAAGTTTTGTGAGCTCTGGAAGTCAGGGGTCCTATTTATGACATCTCTCCCTTAGTAACAAAGGACAGACTAGTTACTGTGCAACACTCACCCTTATATTGGTCATCTATTTTCACAAAATATAAGGAAACACAATTATCTTTGAGACGGCAATTTCTCCAATATACTTGATAAAATAAATCACAGGGAGGCAAAGAGATACAGTAACCCGTATCTCCCTAAGAAACAAAGATAAAAAACAAACAAGAAACTTACCTACTACACCAAAAGCTGAGACAGCTCGAGATAATCCAGAAGAACCCTTCTGCCCAATCTTCGTTCTGTTCCCCAGATCTAAGCGGCCAAGAAGTTCCCTCACCTCCTGTTGTGTATACACATGCTTAAAAAAAGAAAAAGAAAAAAAAATAAAGTTGCTCAATTTACTGCTTTGGTCAATAAGTGTCATTTCATGTCAGAGAATAGTAGAATTTATTTAATACAACATAAACCAAAGCTCTTTCAGTCCTATCAACACTCCTGTGTTTTATGCAAAAAGACCTATTCATTGCAACAGAAATACTGATGTAGGTGTATGAAGTCAAGCATGCCTAACTTGCAAGTTTTAAAATCACAAACTTCTTGGCAGAGAATCTAGTCTTATTCTGTTCTGTACCTTAAAATTCTTGTTCCTGAGGCTTATTTTGTTTCAGGCATTATATATCAGAAACCTAAATATTTGTGCACATAATATATAAGTTTCTTTTGCATTTTGAACAACACAGCTGAACATAAGAAAACCATTAGGAGCATACAGGCAGCAATCTGAAGAACAGGGGAAATGTTCATTGAAGTGAATGTGATTTTTGGAGAGATTGTGCCCCTCCTCATACAGTACTAGGCATTACCATGGTAATAACGCATGCTGCCGACATACAAGGAGAGACTTGTTGACTTTGCTCTGAGCAAGAGATTGGACTAGACAATCTTCAGAGGTCCCTCCCAACCTCAAATGTTCTATGATTCTGTGACTCGGTAATAATATCTTTGCTGAAGGGAAAAAAAAGGCATTTAAATTCATCCTTACAATAAACAAGATGACTTGCAATAACTGAAAACACCTACAAGAAGAGAGATACTCACTTTATCATCAATTATAACCAAATCCTTTGGTTCAGTGCGATCTATTTTCAACACACGGTACTTGGTTTCTGCAGGATTACTTCCAACAAGAAAATATCGCTGATTAAGAAAAAAGAGAAAGAGAGTCAGGATATTTTACAGGATAAAAAAAATTGAAACCCATTATAAGGTAACGCATCAACAGTGACATTTACGTGCTCGTAGATTAATTTGAATTAACAGCGAACGAGTTGTGTTTCATGTGGACTGCACATAAACTGTTTTACACACCAACACCTTAGGTAGGTACATTTGTATACAAACCATCTTCACTATTTAAAAGACCTCACTGCTAATTCTGGCACCTAGGCTTGCTTAATTCACACTGAACAAACAACAGTAAAAGAAAATAAAGTACTTCAGTACTGTAGCAATTAACTTCATGTTTTTATTTGCAGTTGTTATGACAAACTTTTCATCAATTATTATTATTATTACACTCGAGCTTCATTTGACCAGACCTTTTAAAGATTAGCTTTATTTCTCATTTAAAATATGAAAGGAGAACACCAGATAACTAGGTGCTGTGTTCATTTCTCATTTAAGGAAGCATAGTATAAATGAATTTCTGTATTTAGAGGAATTAACAGTAAGAACAGATTACAGGACTGACTTGCTGTAGGCAACACATTTCATTAATTCATTTAATCAGTAAAGTCCTACCACACAGCGGGATGCAACCATTAATAACGCTTAGCCTGGTAGGAAAGCATGGCAAGTTCATGTGCACGTATATGGCCAGATCTAAACTTTAACAGTCACATGGATTTAAGATGTGCGAGAAGAAATCAATAACAGCATTCACACAACAGGCAGATTTCATAATTTACACCAACAATATTTTTAAAAGTCTTTAAAGTCAAAATATCTAAGATGAAAGAAGAACCTAAAGCTCTACACAGATCCTGTTATGCCGCTATGGAAGTTTAGATAGAGTCAGTAAAGTCTTTAAAGATGAAAAAAATCTTTATTAATTAAAAAAAGAATATCACCACCACCTGGCTCCACCTTGTAAACAGGTATCACAGTATGCACTAAGTTGAGCAGACAGGCCTTGTTGTTGACTGCCCATCACTAAGTGATACTGGAGAAGGTACTTCAGGGTCATGTTCCATCTCTGCACTCCCTCATTGAACTCTTCAGATCAGCATGGATATGTAGGAAGCCATTCCCTGTTATTCGGCAGCAGCAACGTGCTGAGCCCAGCTGGGGCTCTCTGGGTTGCCCTCTCGCCAGACACCCTCTGCAGAAAATCACCCGGGGCCAAGACTGGCACTTCCAGGGGGAAGCAAAAACACAGGGAGCGGGCTGGAGTCCCACTGCCTGATGCTGAATGGCACAAAGGCAGATGAGGAGGTAGCCCCCAGCAGCAAGAAACACCAGCCCACCATGGCAGACACCTCCGGAGACCACATTGGCACGCTGTTTCTTTTCGCAGTAGAAAGTGAATGGACAGAGGGAATATCATTCATTTGTAATACATAAATTTGACTTCTGTTTTAAGAAAAAATGCTGCTTCTCTGTTTGCAGATAAGTATTTAACAATACTAAACTGGAGTAAATAGTTCCTAATACTTTAATGCAGGTTAGTTATCATATATTGTCATCTCTTCCCATGTCCAGCTCATTAAACATCATCTCTCCAGAAAGTGACTGGCAATTAACGATTTCTGACAAATCCCCCCACACACAAATAAAACCGCACAGCTTTAATACCCGTTTGCCCAAATGCAAGAGAAGACTACATATAAAACCGAACAAGGCACATGCATGTCCTACAGGGAGACAGACAAACACGGATATAAAAGTGCAACACTATTACTAAGCAAGTTCAGTTGGACACTTATCTGATTGCATTTTAGTGAAGTGAGTAAAAAACAAAGCAAGTTCTCTGAGAAACACATCAGCTTGGCAGCTGCCCCATGGGCTCTACACAGCCATGTGCAGACAAGAAGCTGCTGATCAGCACCACGCAGGAGGCGAGATTCAAAAAGAAGTTACTGTATCTGCAGACTGTCAGAGAACCGCCGCAGAGCGCTGTACAGAGCAAGTTCTCTTTGAAGTCCTCTAAGGACTAATTTACAGCTTTTGCTTTTGTTTTAAATAATAGAAAGCTGGCCTGTACAATATCCTAGGGAAGGTCAGTCTAGAACAAGATTAAAACCCAGCACCCGGAGTTGAAGAAGCCTTCCTAGAAAGCAGGGCAATGGGAAATCTCTATTTAGCATGAGGGATACTCATCCACTACATTAGAGACTATTTCTGTGGCATTAATGAAGAGGTCTGCAGAAGTTCTGCAGTTGGACAAATCCTC
The DNA here is from genome assembly GCA_013398735.1 of Nothocercus julius. Classification (NCBI taxonomy): domain Eukaryota; kingdom Metazoa; phylum Chordata; class Aves; order Tinamiformes; family Tinamidae; genus Nothocercus; species Nothocercus julius. The sequence goes on along the minus strand of VZSV01000006.1, from coordinate 13,802,107 downwards.
ATAACCAGAAACTCAAAATTAGACTTCTGCTTGAGAAGTTTTCAGCAGTGGCTCATATTCAACTACCCCAGAGTTACACAGAAAGCTGCATCATGATGTTCAAGATAATTTAAACTTTTAAGATTTGAAATGAAAAAAAAAAGGACAATATGAAAACTAACAATGAAAAAAAAAAAAAAAAAACCAAAAAAGAAGTATGTCATCCTTAGCTGCTTCTGCTACCTAGTTTATGCATCTAATGAATAAACACAGTAGACTTTGCTACATGATATGGAGCAAAAGTAATTATCAGTGATGGGTATTGCAGTTAAATTTGCAATCACATGAATACTAGGGAAGAGTATAAAACAAATCAACACAACACAGAGCATGTATCATCACACAAGTTAATTTCTAAGCTTGTTATATAATGGTTGTAAAAATAATCGAAGCTAAAATGAGCTGCATTATTTACAACTACTTTGATTATCAGAAATGATTATAGTAAAACAAATGAAAACTCATAGGTAAGGAACACCCCTGGAGATTTCTATCCTTACTCTTACTCTGTTTTTTCCTATGAAGCTGAACTAAATGCGTACAGGCATTTTCTGATGGTTTCAAACAATTCCTCTCTCCAGCAAGCACACCTACATTTTAATAAACAGACAACCTTGACCAGCAAAGACTTTCTCAGCAGAACAGTACACAAGGATAAACTGTGCTGACTGCCTTATACTGCTCTGAGCATGTTCTTCATCATCTTCATGTTCACCTGAGACAAAACATACTATTTCCAGCCTTCATCTGCCACTGCTTTTTGCTAAAACTCGCTAGAAGTGCACTTTACTGAGCACGGGTGTCTGCCTAGGAAACATGAACTGAGGTTTAATTTATTGCACAAGTATCACTAAGCAACCATAAGACAGAAAAAATTATTAGTCACCTCCACCTGGGACTGAGTTTTAACCCAAGAAATGTAATTGAAAGGCTTCACATCCTCCTTTTATCAGTATTTTGATTCAGCCAAACTAAAGAAGGCAGCTGCTTGTAGAAGAGTCTAAACAAAATAAAAAGCTTCTTACTGCAAATTATTGTTTATAATGGCAGGATAATAGTTCTGAAATCAAACATGCTGCCCACAAAAAAAAAAGGGGTTTCAGAAAATTAATTCTTTGAACTGCTGGTTTAAAACAAAGATTTGCTTTTTCATATAGACAAACTAGCTTTCAGGAAATGTAAACACTGTAAAGATAACATTATTATATAAGTCTCCATTGATGTGTATATTTCATCTTTAAAAACATTACAGGTAAACTCAATTAAGCTTATTAAAGAACATTTAAGATCAACAGAAAGAAACGCTGATGAAGGATGAAAATTTTCCTGACTCCTATTAAATTTTGAAGCCTCGTATTTCTTTCATTGATTAAAAAGTAACACAGAGCTTAATCAGTAGGGAAAAAAAGTGCTAAAAGTTACTTGAAACACATCAGTCCACTGATGTAGCCAATTTTAAAATCCGCAAACAGTATATATTAAAAAAAAAAAAAAAACTTATACAAAATACTCAGGAAAAAAAACTGCTCTGGCACATGAGTATGTCTAAAAGTACAAGCTCTAAGGAAGATTTTTTTTTAATGGGCTAGTCATTCTTTCTGTCAGACTACACCAGCAGCTGAAGAGACATGCTGGGTTGCCTAAGGAGAAATCCTCATAAGAAAACTGACTTTGGATCATAGGTTTCAGCACAACATTGAGATCTCTCTGCTATAATATGTGCTTAAGTCAGCAGCGCAATGGTGCTCATCATCTGCTATCCAGTCTTCACAACAAACCTCTTTCATAACAGGCACAAAGTTATGCAGGAAAAGGTTTGTCTCTTTTTCTTGTTTTTGAGGTATTGAACAGCAATCTTCAAGACCTAAACCACATAATGAATAAGGTTTATATATATATATATATATATATGTATGTATATATATAGGTTCAGCCTGCTCACTTTACTAAGCAACGAACAGGGAGAAAATTAATGGCACCTAGATGGAAGGTTAGCAAAAACTAAATTACATTCTCTCTTTCTATTGATCCCACGACAATTAAGGGAATATCTTTCACCTCTGCTCTGTTCCCATACAAACTGGTAGAAATGAAGAAGTTATGAAGAAAGAAGATCATGTAAGGGTCAAAAGAGGTACCTGAAAACAGCAAAGATTCAGCTGCTGTGCTGCACGCTTCCCATGATCTACTGAAATCCTTCAAAGCAAGCTCTTTGAAGTGGAGAAACATTAGGAATGCATCCTGCCAAACACCATTCTCAGAGTAGAGGAATAAATCTTCTACATCCTAGAAATACAACATTAGGTAATTCCCATTTGTCCCAGTGCACTTTTTTTTTTTTTTTTTTTAATCCTAATCAGGACTTTTCTCTTGTTACTTCCATTGGACAGCTGCTCAGGATTCTCCCTTTTAATTTTCTGCTGAAGTTTTTAATCATCAAGGTGTATGCTTTTCTTCAGCCAAAAGCTTCTCCCCAGTTTAACATCTATGCTGCTGAAATGTTTTTAGAAACACAAGGAATTGTTCCCCTTTTCAGCATTCACCTCAATAGACTAAGGAGAAACAACAGGACAGCAAGAGTTCCTAAGGCAGATTATTTCTGCTATCTGTTACTTAACCACACCTTCATTGAACCTGTTCCAGGTTGAATTCTTATTTCTTAAATGTGTACGAACAGAAAGTTTACACAGTATACCAGATAAGGCCTCATTACACAGATACAACATTAGTATTTCTTATTAATAGCTGTATCACTGAAGAGCGCATCTGCATTTTTTTTCCCCAGAGCCACACTCCATTAGCAGCCCAGACACCCTTTCTTCAAAAAATGACTCCCAGGGAAACCCAGGACAAGGGAAAAAATATATAGTTTTTTCCCCTAAAACAACCGAATCACCTTTTAAGGCACAACTTTCACATGCACTACTGTGCTATCATTTTTGATCTTTTTTTTAATCCTTCCTGAATAGAACATCGTCGTCAAAACCTGTTTTCTTCACATCACTGTTATTCCAGGTATCTCCTCTCTCAGATCCCACACCAGTGTATTTGGTTCTTCTATTTTATCACCCAAATTTAAGAGAGAGTGCATTTTTGAATTTCACCAAATTCCTGCTCTCTTTTATCCACTCCTTTGTCTTGCTCAGTAAGGCCATCACTACTCCTGCAATATCACTACAGACGTAATGAGACGGTGTTCAACTGAAAGAGGGGATCTTTTGTCGGCAATTTGACCACAGACTAATCCCGTGATTAATTAACCTAACCATCTTCTATGATCTTGTCTTTATTAAACTGTTTGTTTTTGTTAAACATATTTAAAATATTTTTAAAGAGAAATAAAAAAAAAAAAAATCTCTGGTGCTCCCCTGGGAAAAAAAGTCAGACAAAATTTACAGGTAATTACATTAGTCACATAGCTTAATACATTTCTTGAAGTCATCTGGATATTATGGAGATGAAGACTGTAGAAGAACCCGATTAGAATAACATAGTATTAATTAAGCCTCATAATAACCTGCAAAATAGGTAAGCAATAACTCTTTATAGATGGATTTTTTTTGTGTCTCAACACCTCAGGGGAATGAGCATTTCCAGTAAACTGGCCCAGGACTTTCTGGTTGGCTTTTTGGGGGAATACATGCAAGTTAGGTCTTCTCCTGAAGAAGAGAGGAAGAAAACTTCTTTTGTTTCTTATTATTCATATGGCTGAAATATCTTTACTGCCCTCTGGTGTGCATTTCAACAGTAAAATATATGCATAAAAAAAAAAGGTAATAGGCATTGATCAGAATGCAACTATCTCAGTTTGTTTTCCTGGCTACTTTTAAACAAGCTCTCAATTTCCCAGGACAAACAGCAGAGAGAATTCACATCTCCATGGTGTTCACTGATCCACAACGTCAGTTAAAAAGATAGGTCTCAGCAACTCCCCTAAATATAAATATTAATAGAAAATGCAGAATTTTGCTCTCTGTTGCTTCAGCAGTCCTTGTGAATTCAGTTCTTCTCACCCCTGGCAGTCTTTCCTGTTTGACTTCTATATTGCTGCTGTACTCTTACCTCAAAAAGGAAAAAACAAACAAACAAACAAAAAAAAAACCAACAAAAATAAACACTCCCTAACCCACTGCTGCTTTTTCACTTTCTTCCCACTTCCGTCTGTCACTCTGTTAACGCAAAGCAAAGCTATTTTTTAATGGAAATAAGCAATTTGACTTCACTATCTTTCTCCAGTTGCTGACAATCTAAGTTACCCTTTCCCTGCCTGCTCAAGGTCTCTACATACAATTTGAGGAGTGGTTTCATGTCACCCCATATCCGGTAGCTACTGGTTACAGTAGTTACTATACTGCTATAATACAGTATATACTGATGCTACTGGGGAACCGGTATAACTGCTGGTCCCATGCTCTAGGTTCACATCTAGCAACCACATGGCCTCAGGACAAACTGCATGAGCAACACGATCCAAGAGGAAGCTTTTCATCTTTATTTCTGGGTCACACTTCTGCCATGTCACTAATTGTCACAGATGGCTAGATTTCATGTAAAAGTGCCTGCATGGGCCACTTTCTACAGGAGGAGAAGTGGGAACTTTTGTCAGCAGCCCAATGTGACACTGAATCAGCTGGAACAGGAAATTTCCCCCTAAGATTCACTATGATCTGATTAAGTCTGAAGCTATTTCGGGGATCCCCTGGACAAGAAAGGCTTTGATATCCCGGAGTGAATTCAGAATAAGGCTGCCAGTGTCATCAGGAGACTTGAGCACATGATAGAAGAGGCTCACAGAGGTGGCTTTGCTCAGCCTGCAAAAGATAAAGTTTCAGGGACATCTTATGGCTGTCTAGAGCTATCTAACAAGAAGGTGTAAAGTCAGCAGAGTCAGACTTTTCTGAGGGGTGGAAGGATAAGACAGATATAAATTGAAACACGCAAAATTCCAACTCAGTATAAGGAAACATATACATATATACACACACATATATGAGGGTGGTAAACGTGTTATGCGAAGTCTGTGAAATCTCCATTCTTGAAGATACTCAAAACTCAGCTGGACATGAGCCCAAATAATGTGCTCTAGCTGGAGCTGCTTTGAGCAGAGGGCTGGGCTGGATGATACCTAAAGGTCCCTTCCAAGCTTCATGACTCTGTGATTTTATTAAGTGCATCATTCTTTTACAAAATAATCACCTTGATGCATTGCATTTTTTTTACTTCTGAAAAAGAAAAGAACTATAATTTGCATTTCAGAACAGAAAGCACTGCAGGGTACAACAGTATGGATTTATTCTTCATTTATTTTTCTAAGCAAAACATACCAACGCTTTTAGAAAAATAAATAAATAAATAAATCCATCTATCCACCACAGCTCAGTTGAGCCATTTCAGATGGCATAAGCCAATCCACAAACCACCACCTCCAATAGCTGATCAAAAATGCCTTCCTTCCTGAGTGGCCAGGATTATCAGATTAGTTCCATACTGAATTCTGGCAAAGAGTAGGCATCCCTGCCATTTGGGTAGGTACCAACAGATACTACTAATAAAATGTCTTTCCTGATCTTCAGAGCTAACATGATCAAATTGAAATGCCTAGAGAACTGCAGCTGACTGACAGAACCCTAAAGCCCAACATCATTGCTGAAGAGCAGGTTGTCTCTCAGCAACTGCTGAGCTCAAAGCTTAGAGACAACTAAGCCAGCTATACATGCCTACCACAAGAAGTGAAAGAAGTAGCAAGAACTGTGAGCCAAGATCAAGGAAACTCAGTAATTAGGGATCTGAATCAGGAATCATTGCCCTTCTCTAACACAGCAGTAATTCAGCTGAGAATAAAACACAAACGGTGTTTTCCACCAACGATAAGAAAAATATACTAAGGTAACCATCCATCAAAATACCTTTAGGCATAGGCACAGGAAAAAGTAACATTCTGGAAAGCGAGAGCAAGCTCAGTTCTTCCACATACTAGCACCAACAAACCTGCATCTTTCACTCTTTCTTCTCCATTTCATATGCAGTTCAGCATGGAATTAATCTACTACACAAATCTACTGACAGAACTGGTGCAACAATTCATGCCTCTTTACAGTGGGAACTAGGCCAGACTGCCTTCCCTTCAGTCTGCCTGTTTTCATGAGACTACACTGAAATCAGCACAAAGCGGTCTCTTACCGCTTCAGATATCACCTGAACTTATTTAGAATTAGAACTAGCTGTTGCATTTAAAGACAAAATCATGGTACCTATGAATCTATCCAAAACTATGTTAAGTTAAAATCAGCATAGGATGAAACCACACAAACTACAGAGTAATTCTATTGCCAGGCAAGGGATGGTACACACAGAGATGGGTTATTCATACTGAAAAGAGGACTGTGCTTCACCCATGCTAGCACCCTAATCACGTGGCTAAAGCAATTACCACTCTTAGCCCTCCAGACCTCTTTTCCCATGCACTCCTGTAACACACGCACCGCAACTAGTACGTCCCTACAGTTTCAGGAGCAGAATACTAAGGAAAACTAAAAATCATGAAGAGCTGATTAAAGAGGCCAGAAGCAGCTTCATGAGCCACTTGACTGAGGAGAGCTACAGTCCCTCATGAAACGTGAACGGGCAGGTGGTAGCCCCTGCAGCCAGCCTGTTTTCATCCGTAATTAGACTCTCAGTTCTGGATAGCTCAAATTTAATATCTGCGTTTGATTCCCTGGCACACAAGGAAGGGGCACCTGGGAATAAGCAGCACACTAGGCGCCAGCAGCTCCAGGCCAAGCACCGTTCACCTCAACTACGGACCTGCGTATGTTTAAAGCACTTCGGTTTTTGATACATGTCTCAAGAGCAATGACGCAGTGAAGACGACAATAACTTTCCAAGTATTTGGGGCGGGGGGAGTTTCCTGAATATTTTGGAGGCGTGAACATAAAAAAAAAAAAAAAAAAAAAAAAAAAAAAAAAAAAGGCAAAGGCATGACACGAAACCAACAGTTTTTCTGACCGGCCACACACAAGGCGAGGCGGCGGCCCGGCCACGGCGGCGGGGGCGATACCCCCGCTCCGCACCCACGGCTGCCCGGGCCCGGCGCGGGGGCGGCGGGGCAGGCGCTACTTACAGCCCGCGTCTCGTACAGCACCAGCTTCTGCACAGAGCTGATCATGGGGGCGGCCGCGGGCGACATGGCGGCCGCAGAGGACCCTGGGCCCCGCGGGAGCAGCGAGAACCGGAGACGCCGCACACACCGGGAAGCGTCGGCACCTCCCTGCGCAGGCGCGCGCGCGACACCGCGCAAGCGCCTGCGGCCGCTGAGGCAAGACCGGCCATGTTGTGTGTGGGCACCGTGCCTCCCCCCCCCACTGCGCGCGGCCCCCCTAGACTCAGCACCAGGGACAGCTCCGAAATCCTTCCCTGCCTGCTGCCACCTCCGGAACCATCCCGCGGGAGGCGCGGCGCCGGGGGGCCCTTCCTCAGCCTTACCCCGGGAAGGCAGGATGAGGGGGCGGGGCGGTACCGAGGGGGCGGTGCGAAGGGGCGGGGCGGTGCGAAGGGGCGGGGCCTCGGGTTGCCGTGGTTACGCGAATACACAGCGCGCGGGGCCGTTACCCCCGCCCCCACCCCGCTCCGCTGAGCGTAAGTGCCGCGGGAGGGGATGGCGGGTGTGGGGGGGTCGTCTTGGTTTGTCTTCCTTTTTTTGTGTTTGGTTTTACTCGGTTTTGTTCGCTTTTGGTTAAGCTCTTGTGGCGAAAGTTCTGGGGTGGGTTATTTTTCAGTGTTTTCAGTGTTTTCAAACATTTCTGCGGTTTTTTTTTTTTTTTTTGGTTTTGGTTTGTTTGTTTGTTTGTCCTGAAGTGGGATTTTTATTCTAAAATAGAGACAGCAAGAGAAAGGAGGAAGCCCTTATTACCCTGGAGGTGGGGTTGATTCTGATATCCTTTGCTTTCCAGAAGTGCCTGCCCCCTTAGTAATGACTACTCTTTGTATGTTCAATACAGACTTTTTCTTCTGAGAATGGCCTTTCTTACCAAGTAGTCCCCCTTGTAGCACATTATTACTCAGCTGTTTCTACATGTGTCATTCACACATATGTAAACTGCTATGTATTTTATGACTGGCTTTTATTTCTCTCAGATTACTCATGGCTTCACAGGGGAAAATACAAGCTCAGCCCTTTGCAGACATCTTTGATGAAGACGAAGCTGAAAAATCCTTTCTGTTGTCCAAACCCACTTGCTTTGTTGTCTTTGGAAAGCCAGTAAGATGCCTGATAAGAAGTTTTGTTTTTATCCTCAAAATATTCAGCTAATGATTTTACTCTTCCTTTCAAAACATTAGTTCATTTGGTTCATTTCAAAACTGGTTCATTTGAACAAATAGAGATAAGTATGAAAACTGTGTTTACAAGATAAATAACATAAGGAATTGCTTTCCCCCTATTAAGTAAATATCTTAGTTAGTCTACCTTAGTAGAAGAAATTTTGTGAACAAATTAAAAGTGGTATTGCCGTAACTAAAAGGCACAGCTTGCTCAAGAAGTTTCCTCTCTTTTCATAGTGGGAACTGGATTGCTTTTATTTTACTTACCTTACTAGTATTTTAATTTTTAAAACACTTTCCAAATTAAGGAAGCAAATAGACGTAAAAGAACATAGAAGTCCATGTACTGAGCTGCAGTCATGAGATAAGGTATTAAATATTCAAATGAACTTTGATATGTCATTTAGTCAGAAATAACTGAAATCCTTCAAGGTGTCCTGATGAGGAGATTTGTGCTGTATTACAACTATGATTCAAAGTATCTCTTTTTCTCAAACAGTGTAATCTAGTTGATTTAAGACAAGTCTAAGCATAGACTTCTCAAAAATTTTCTTCTCAAATGTAGGATACTCTATACATAGTTTTACATTAATACCTTAATGTGCTAAAGGAGATTCTTTTAAAGAGATTTAAATTTGTCTTGTGCCTGTACTGAGTCAAGTATGCACTCAACTGCACCGTGAAAGTGGTTTTCCTCCTGAGCTTGGCACTTGCCAACCAAAATGCCTTCAGAGTGCCTTGCTTTCAATGTGAAGAGTAGCTTGCCCTCTGTATAGGTGTCATTTTGTCAGGTACCACAACACGGTCTGACATGAACACCCAGAAATCTGCTTTGCACTGTCTAGGTAGGGAGAAGTGTGCCCCTAGAACTGGCAACCAACACAAACTTCAATAACATTAAATTGCCAAATCAAGCCCGAGCTGTGCTCTTTTTGCATCACATGGAAAGGTAATATAGATGCAGCCTCTGTGATGTGGTATGCCTGTAGGTATAGCCAGGTGGAGGTGCAGATTATTTAATGGAGGGATTACCATAGTGCTAAGATTCCTGAGGATTAATGCATGTGAAAAGACAAACAATTTGCCAGTATCCAAAACAGATCTGTGGACTAAGAAATGGCTGGACAGGTTTTCATCATACCTTGCTTTGAGACAGAAGATAAATTTCAGTCCTCCAGAGTGTCTCATTTGAAGTTTGAACTTCATGATGTTTTGCTTTTAAACTAGTGTGTGTTTCTCATTTTAAGGGTTCTGGAAAGAAAACATTAGCTAGAAGACTAGCACAAATATGGAAATGCACTTTCATAGAAGGTAATTGTACACTGTTTTCAGAACATTGAATTGATTTCCTATTTTTTATTTTAGAATATCCTTTCTGCTCCCTATAATTCAAATGACTTGTTGGTGATTCTTTAAAGATGGCTGGGAAGGACCAAATAATCTTTTTTCATGGAAGCAGTTGACGCTTCTCTTCAAATTTAGCCAACTCACTGAAGTCCAAAGAGCACCGAGATTTGCTGATACAGACCATGAATAAATAGCAGGATCTTTTCTTTCTGTGTTTGTCCTTTCTGTACAGTGCCTAACACAATGGGGACAAAACCTAGGACTCAGAGGCTTAGCTTTTGTAGCAGTACAAATACAAAGGAAGGAATGGAAGTTGACACATCCAAATTTCTAAAACAGTTTAGAAGGTGCAGTTAAGATTTCCTACCCTGAATCC
>VZSV01000006.1:13757555-13791922 GCA_013398735.1 Nothocercus julius | reverse complement strand
TATGAGTACTTATCTTAATGGCATATAAATGTGAAAGACTTGCAGGATCGTTCTGACATGACATCAATGTCATGCATAGGGGTAGAAGATGGGTCTTTGAATCTGAGTGGTCTCAAGCTTAGTATGAATTTTAGATGATTTTAGATAATTACACCATATAGGGAGTAGGTTTAAAAAAGTTATGTTTAAGGCAGATTTTTTTGTGTGTGTTTGATCAGCTGTCTTTTTGAAAGTGTTCAAACTCAAATATTTCTCTCCATATTTCTCAGCAGTAATGCTAATACGATGTGAATTGATGCATATACCTGTAGCATTTATAGGTCTATTTTTTTTCAAAGAATACCTACCAGGACATTTCCAGAAGGCATCAAATTTTAGATGAACAAAACAAAATAATGGCCCTCAATATAATGGCTGTTAATTCAGATATAGTCTGGCTTGCTGCTTTGTGTTATTTCATTGGAGAATTTTCTTGGAACACACATGCACACACATGTGTCTATACATATATGTGTGTACATTTGTAAATGTACTTCGCCATATAAAATATAGATTTTTAAAATTGTTTTAATTTCATTCTTGTCTGATGTGCTTCTTCAGCTTTAGAAGTAATCCAAGAGAATATTCGTGAAGGAACAGAAGATGGGCTTAAGGTAAAAGAATCTTATCTTAATCTAATAGAAAGTTTTGTCATATTCTTGACTCATGTACAATATATTGCACATCAGTGCTTGACTGTGCTTTGCTTTCCACTTTAGTGTCAAGAATTGCTGTTTAGAGGTCAAAGCATTTCTGAAGAATTGGCTACAAAAATGATTCTGAAAAAGATTGAGTCACCAGAAGTTGCTCATTTTGGTAAGTATATTTATAGCCTAAATGACTGAGAATATGCTTGCTAAAATTCAACTTTGTCACTCTTCGCTTACATTACAGCTCCAATATTATTTATTTTCCATTAGAATGTAGCACCTTTTCTTGTGTTCCTCAGGCTGTGGAATATTTATAGACTGAGAATACTCGCAGGTTATGGCTTAGGGCTTAATTAATCTACAGGAAGTCAAAAAGTGCCATGCTAATCCAATGTTGTGTTAATTCTGAAGGACAGAATTTGCCCATGATTCTTCTATGATTCTCACTTGCCGGTATTAAATTTTGGGAAAAGATTTGTAATTTGTAATTCAAATGCAGAAATTTGGGCTTTAGTACTCCTATGACAAAAAATTACTGGCAAAATTATTTTAAACATTTAGCATACTGAAAAAAGAAGGAAGACAAGTTATTTAAAATGCAAAGTATAAAATTTTTTTTTAGAAACTTCATTTATTCTGTATTAAGTTAGATGAGGTTTTGGTGAGGGAATTAACTCTTCTTTTGAGAAAAGATGATGTAATTGGAGCATGTTGAAATTAATGCTACAGGTAGTTCTTGCTACTGTCTGAAACTGCTTTCCTAAAGATGAAACAGATAATTAAATGCAAAGCAGGTAAAAGAAAATATGGTTTCCTTTTCTAGTGCTGACTTTTATTGAAAATTTCCATTGTTAGAGATAGGCAAGCATAGTGCCAGATGATGTCATGTCTCTTCCTCTCTGACAACTGGCAAACTTGAATGAACTTTTGGGTATAATGAGTTTTGTTCCTTCTCTGGAGACAGACTCACATCAGTTTTATAAAAGATGCATCCTTGCCTTGTGTAGCCAGACTTTGAAAATAGTAAGTGAAAGACAGAGAAGTAGGTAAGAAGTAGAAGAACAGTTGATGAGGAAACAAAGTCCGAGGGAACCTGTAGCAGCAGAAATGCAAATCTCTTACTCCATATGATCAGGACTTTAATGAAAGCTGGAAGAGATGATGGTGTCATCTAAGGTCCGCTCTCTGTGTCATCAAGATGGTGAATGCCTGATATGCACTTGTCACAGAGAACCACCAAGACTGTAAATGTGACTCTCAGAATTTTGGTTCTTGCAGCAAAGTCATTTTTCAAATTACAGATCCCCCAAAGTGACAAGGACTAAACTAACCTGCGTCCTCAAAATGTTTCCTACCAACTAGAACTCATTTCCAAAAACATTTTTAGTGCACTGTTTTCTAATTCTGGTCTCTCTTTGATAAGCAACGATAATCTTAACATAATCCTTAGATAGCGCATGTAGACTTTTGGTAGAAACTCATTAGTAATTATTTCTTCACTAAGGATTTTATAAACAGATATATGAGAGGATGAGTTTTGGACTTATCATAGAATCATAGAATCATTAACCTTGGAAGGGACCTCTAGAGATCATCTAGTCCAATCCCCCCTGAACACGCAGGGTCACCTACAGCATGTGGCACAGGACTGCGTCCAAGTGGGTTTGGAAGATCTCCAGAGGCAGATGTTCCAGGCCCCTGATCATCCTTGCAGCCCTGCGCTGGGCTCTCTCCAGCAGCTCCACATCCCCCTTGTACTGGGGAGCCCAGAACTGGACACAGTACTCCAGGTATGGCCTCACCAGGGCTGAGTAGAGGGGCAGGATCACCTCCCTCGACCTGCTGGAGATACTCCTCCTAATACACCCCAGGATCCCATTGGCCTTCTTGGCCACGAGGGCACTGCTGCCTCATGGTCAACTTGCCGTCCACCATGACACCCAGGTCCCGCTCTGCAGAGCTGCTCTCCAGAAGGTTGGTCCCCAGCCTGTACTGGTGACTGGGGTTATTCCTCCCCAGGTGCAGAACCTTGCACTTTTTGATTTTTGTTTTTGACACTTTAAAATATGTATTTCTAAACAGTATGCAGAATAAGAGGTTCTTCTGTTCGCTTATGCACTTCTAATTTAGGAAATAAACATGTAATGTGATGGAGACTGATGTGTCAGAGGTATTTAGAAGTGCTAGAACAAACAATAATATTCAAAAATGTAAGTCAGTAAATAATTTAATTTAACAAAACAATCTATTATAACAAAATAATTAATTTCTAAGAGCTCTTAAGGAGTCAAATATGAAGCTGCTGAGCTGTTTGTTAAGTTACGCAGTGTTTCACTCTAAAATAATACAGGAACTGAAGGACTGGAAAATAGCAAGCATACCTGTATTTTAAAGTATTGTATGGAAGAAATTACTGATTGATGGTTGTCTTAAGCAAAGTTTATCATTGTTCATTTCCCCACAGCATTGTCAGACAGGAGGCAAATACCCTCTCAGAACAGGCAGAACAGGGTAATCTATTCCCATACACTGTTTATTCTCACAGTCTTCTCATATCAGCTGTTGTTATCCAGGCTGTGTTGCCAAGCAGAGGCTTTGCAAACTATCCACACTCCACTATCAGTTAAAATTTTCTCAATGTGTCAACAATTTAGAATCTAAGATTTTCATTCTGCAGAGGAATGATTAAATGTTATCCTCTCTCTTGCTTATGCTCTTCCACAGTTTTTACATCTTCTTTGGAAAGTGGCCAGGGGTTCAAATATCTCTTGAAGTCAGGGGTTTGGATATCTCTGAGGATGAGCACTCTAATGGTAGGAATGAGGTGTTACTAGCACCACGTCTGTTATGTACAGCTGGTGCCTGTTTGCCAAGAGGACTCAGCGTTGTGGATCATGAGTGAGTGGGTGCTTGCCAGGCTAGGTGTCTCATTAGGCATCCTCTGTGCTTAGCACCTCGTTTTGAGAGAACTGAACGTCCAGGTGCACTGCATGTCCCATGGAAGAGTTCAGACTCCCTTTATCATCCATAGAAGTGAAGGCTGTACAAAAAAAAAAAAAAAAAAAAAAAAAAAGATTCCTAGTTTAAATGCTGTGTATCATAGTTTGACTACATTTCTTCAGTGCCTTTCATGGTGCCTTTTTAGGGGCAAAAACAGTCACTAAAAGCTTATTTTAGTTGCTCTAATGCCCATGTTAAGCACATAAAGCAGGCAATGTGAGTATGAACTTTAATGTCCACATAGTCCTTATAATCTTATATTTCCTAACTAAGTTAACAGACTTTGAGAGTCCTATGCTAAACTGAATACAGTGCACCTATATGTTGTTATTTCATCTGGAGTAGATATCAGTGCACTTTATTTTTTTTTTATCATATTGTGTAAATGGTTAAAAAATGTTCCACTATGTAGATATTTTACTTAAAGGAGATGAATATATCTGGTCCGTATATTTGACATAACCTTATAAAAGATGTATTTAACAAAATGTATTTGACAGGTTACATTCTCTGCGGATTTCCTTCTCTCTCAGAGGAATACATGACTGTTTTACAACAAATAGAGAAAATAAAAAATCTAACACTGAAACCAGATTTCCTGATTAATATTAAGGTAATGCCATTTTTAATAGCTTGATAGTCATATTTCTAGTTATTAGTAGACTCATATGCTGCATAAATCAAAAGATAATATTTTCCCCTGTACATTTGAATATAATATTTATTGAGGATTAAGACTATTTTTATCTTTTATAGTGGAATGGAATTACACTATTTTATTATAATAGTTATAAGCACTGATCATGTAAAATAGTGAGCATTTCCTGTAACTTTAGTAGGAGTTAGAATCTCTGACCTCTCTTATGCTGAGTTTTTAAAATGAGTTAGAAGAGATAGGTTTTCAGGAAAGTAAAACTTTGAATATTATGATCACTATGCCATTTTGGATGCATGCAAATCTGCCTTTCATGTCTACTTATACAATTTCAGAAAAAAAAACTTCACATATATGAGTTCGAAAGCAAATTGTTCTATGTTTTACTCACTAAGTTTGAAATTGTCATAGCTCTATTTTACTCTGTAGAAATAATTTTTCCCTTACTGTCACAATCTGAATTTAACAACTTCAGTGTTTTCTTTTTATCTTAGGTTGCTCACAGTATGTTTGGAGGGTAAGGATTAAGAGGGGGGAACGATTGTATGTTGTTTATTGTGCCCTCCCCTCAAACTCCATAATGGAATTTCAAAATATCCATGTTAAGACCATATCCAAATTGATCTGAGTTTAATGTAACACTAAATTTGTGTTCGAATGTCTTTTTATGGAAAGACCTGTGCTTAATCTTGCAGTGCTCCCAACTGCTGAATGCTTTTAGCCTCTGAGTCAGTGCTACTATGTTTTTGGGTGATAGTACAGCTCTGAGAGGTCACAGGCACTTAGTAAAATTGATAACTTGCTCAAGACCAAACCACTTTGGAAGAGATGGCAAGAGTAATCACAAGCCTACCTGCAAAAGTCTTTTATCCATCAACTATACCTGCATATACCTAGCATGGCAAAATGTGCACATAAGAAGTGGCTACGCTCCTGGTGTGGAATGTAAAATACTGATGGAGAAAACTGCAAGTAATTAAGCCTTTCTTTGCAATGAGTAACTGAATCTGATTTCCTTTTAATCATTCCTTGGTAGTGTTCAGACTTCGACTTATGCAAAAGATTATCTGGACAAAGACAACGCCCTGATTCAGGGCAGCTATATCAGAAGAACCAGTGGGATCCTAATGTTATAGAAAAACTTAAGAAAATGAAAGATGACCATAAAGATGAGAGTGAAGAAGAACAGGAAGAGCAGGAAGAAGAAGCGGTAACAACTACTAACCTAATTTTAGTTCTATTCCGCTTTAAGAGATTTGAGATAATGTTTGAATAGTTTTTTAAATGGCAGCAGGTGGTGGTTGTTGTGTACTTAGTCCTGGATTCAGCCTCTAACTTAGAAGACACCAAACTGTTGCTGTAAGTTGAAAGAGTGTACCTGGAGAATGGTGACTCCATATTGTCCTGTTCTCTGTTCTTCTGTATAAGCATCTGTGATTAGTCAAGTTTGGGCATAGGATATTAAGCTGAAGGAAATTTTGGACTAAACAAATACAGGAGTTCTTAAACCCAACTATAATCTATTCATTGCATTCTAACACCAAAACAAGTTAACATCCCACAAATATTAGTAAAAACATGTTATAACAATTGAAATTAAGAACTCCTGTATTTGTTTAGTTTTGTTTAGTTTTTTTTTCTTATTTGTTTATTTTTTTCATATTTGTTTAGTTTTTTTTCATATTTTAGTTTCGTGTTCATTGGATTGCACTAATTTATGAAGTTGGCCAAAGACTTATCAATGCAAGTTCCAGGCACATTTCTAGCAGTTCCTAGCAAGTGTGCTTCATCAGGACAAGGATCACCATTGGCTAGCTAATTCTTGTTGCAATAATTTTCTGGGAAGCTACTTTATCTATCAGTTTCTGAGTACAGACAAAATCTAGCTTCCATATTTTGGTTACGTATTTTTAAATATTTAAATTTTTATTTTTCAGATTGCAGAAGATCCATTTGAAATGTCAAGAATTTTGCCTGAGTTAGTTCAGAGGCCTGAAGATATTCATGAAAATGCAGAAGAAAGAGTTAGGATATACAAGGACATAATGCTCCATCCTTTGGAAGTAAGAAAAAGCAAAATACTATGATGCATAACAGAAGATTGTTTAAAATATCTTACACTATTTCCATGCTTTTTTGGGAACTAAGATTTATTTTATGGAAGCGGACACATGTCATGGTCCAACATACATACAGGTTTTGAAATTTATACTGAAATGAATAATATAGCTATCATTTGTAGGTGTTGTTGGTAGTCTATGGTCAAGATAAAATAATCCATTTTGAGTTTTAAAATAGAAATACGCCAGTAATATTTTGCTAAACCTAGGAAATGACAAGTTCAAAGCACATCATAACTATTAGTAGAGTCCATTTAGTATGTAATCCTCTAAGGAATCTATTTTTCATATTTTTTCCAACAGGTTTCCCTTCTTCACCTGCTTCATTGCCTGCAGTTTTCTACAGCCAATAATTAGCCCACACATTTGCTTCATCCCCAGTTTCATTTCTACAGCTTTCTACTTGCTTATTTTTCTCTCTAGGCCTAGAACCTCATTTTCTGACCTCTGTCTGTCTTCTTTTCATAACCACTTGCCCAAGGTTTATAGGATGATCTGGAGTATTTTGCAGTTCTTTCCTTCTCCATTGTTGAGACATGACTGTTGCTACAACATCTCCAAAGAAAGACAGGAGAGGTTCTTGCTTATAGTGGCAAGCTATAGAGCTTTAAAATTTTACATTCTTTCTGGTGTTATATTGAAATTTCAAAAAAAAAGTGGTCACAAAACACAAAATATAACAATTATTTGAAAATAGGCCTCATTGATGTCATAAGCTTCCATTTAATTGTATGATAAATATAATAACTTTCTATGGTGACTGCAGATGCAAGAATATTTAAACACAAGACCAAGTAACAGCCTTCAGATCACAGAGAGTAAAGCATGGATTTTGGAATAGTTTGAAAACTGATAGCTGAAAAGTCTTACTTAGGCAGTTAGTGATTCACTAAAATATTGAATGAACCCAGGGATCTAAATCAGTTAGAGGTTTAGAGGATCAAACATATAAAAAAAGGTTTATTAAATGTTGACTTTGCACTGGACTGGGATAGATAGAAAGAACTTTGTAGGACAGACTTTGCTTTCTAGGATGAAACTGAGTAGAAATATTTGTGTGAAATATAAGTATGAAATATTACAGGTAGGGATAAAACTGAATGTACAACTACAACATGTGAAATAATTGACCTACGCACTGTAGACAGTCTGGGAATACAGTTAATTGTAAACTGATTCAATAAATATATAGTGCACAAAAGAAATACTGGGGATGTGCTAATAAGATCTGGGCATCATGGTGGACAATGAGTTGGCCAGTGTTATCCTGGGGTGCCAGGGTATTAGGCAGAGTGTTGCCAGCAGGTCTAGGGAGGTGACCCTTGCCCTCTGCTCAGCCTTGGTAAGGCCACATCTAGAGCGGTGGGTCCAGTTCTGGGTTCCCCAGTACAAGAGGGACTCTACTCGATAGAGTCCAGAGATGATTAGGGGATTGGAACATTTATCATATGAGGAGAGGCTGAGAGAGCTGGGCTTGTTCAGCCTAAAGAAGAGAAGGCCGAGAGGTGATCTTACCAATTTGTACAAATACCTTAAGAGCGAGTGTCAAGAGGATGGGGAAAAGCTCTTCTCAGCGGTGGCCAGCAATAGGACAAGAGGCAAGCACAGGACCTGAAGCACAGGTCCCTTCCAACCTTAATCATTCTGTAAGTGTATGTATCTGGGTAGAAGGATATTAGAAAGAAGCAATCTATTGTTCTCTACCAAAGACAGGAAAAATAATTTAATTTCTAGGGTAGAATACTTAGACTAGATGCTAGCAAATGTACTGTCCACAAGAGTAATGAATAGGTTTCTTACAAAAGTTGTAGTCACCTTCACTAGCCTTTTTCAGAGACAACTGACACAGCAGCTCCATTTTAGTTTATACTGTCTATAGTCTATAATAAAGTCTATAATTTACTGATAGAAAAAAATGAATATAAGAAAAAATCAAACATATTGCTCCAAATTTATGGAAATATAGAGCTGGGACAAAAATTAAAACTTTGGTCTCATGGCTGCTATTTCCAAGATATCTGTTAATTGACATTATCACCAATTCCCACCAGAGAATTAAGTACTGACATTAATTAGACAATTTGAAGTTGAATTCATACATCAAATGCTACTTTATCTAGATTATTTGTAGCTATTTGGAGTTTGACATAAATTTTCTAATTTGAATTCTGAACCCATTATATTTATAATTTTGAAACTCTCTCTGTAATTATTGATCACTTATTAAAATAGAAGTTTTTTGGCAAATGATTTTATAAACGATCACTGTAGTGAAAATTGGTTGTCCACAGGAAAGCCTGTGGACCACAGGAGTCCAGCTTTTGATATTTATGGGAAAAGAATAAGCTTGAATATCATTATCTGGTTAACTGTTTACTCAGTTGAAGAACATGTCTTCATTCTTAAACAGGACTTGATGGCTGAGCAGGATTCTCTATATCTAATTGAACTGGATGGAAATAAACAACCAAATGATCTCTTTGCAGTAAGTAAACTATGCATCAGTTTAAATAACTTCCATTAAAAAAAAATCAATTCTGTAGATTTTTTTTTTGGTTGGCAGCATTCTAAGTTGAATACAAAACTGATCGATTTTAAAACATCACCTCAGAAATGCCTGCTTTTGTTGTTACGATAAAAGAATATAAGGAATGTATAAAAGAATGTGTAAAAGAATACTTCAACACTTAGCCCAAGTTTCCATATGTGTTACACAAGAATATTTCCAGGCAGACTACCACCTATTTTGTACTATGTCCTTGTATTTCTTGTTCTTTATATCCTGTATTAGTGTCAAATATCATTATTAACATGCAAAATCAAAACATTCTCAGTAAGACGTTTACTGAATTGGTTTAGTATGCTGGTGCCTTAAATAATGAAGAAATATTTATGGTCATTGATTCTGTTTTACAGTGATATAGTTTTTTTTTCTTTTTTTTCTAGTCTTTGTATCTAGATTTTTAGCTCATGACGTAGCAAATCATTCTGCATATTAAAAATCATAATGATAAATTTTGAAGATAATCTCTCCCTCTATCTCAGAAATAAGTTATTTTATATTAGATCAGAAAGTATGGGTTTGAAAAAGGAGAAGCAAGAGACTGTCTTTGATGATGTAGAAAGTCAGCTGCCCCTGGACATATCCCTCCCTTGTTGGAAAGGAATTGAATCTGTTACAATTTTGCAAGTATTTAATTTTACAGTTAGTCTTATTATCAATAATAGTCCTATACACATAGAAAAAAAAAAAAAAAAACAAAACTATTTTTGCATTTTTGCTTGAAGGAGCTGAATAACAAACATGGCCCCAAGTTAAAATTTGGATCTTAACGTATATGTGGCCATTATACTACTAATAAGGAAGCAATAACAAAACCAAAAACCGCCCAAATTGTAGTCTGTTCAGATCACAAAAGCAATTTTGATTGGTAATTAGTCAAGAGTTGTTTTCTCTTCAGTCAGTGGTAGCCCGACTTCGATCTATGGGTGTTCAAAATGCAGCTCCTATAACTAGACTTCAAAGTCAGCAAGAAGAAACATTAGAGGGACTGGAAAATGTAAGTGTATTTTTTTTTCTAAAATTTAATCATTATAGAAATACATTATTTTATTTTCTGCCATGTGCTTATATTTGTTTCATTACAAGCAATTTGTTTTATCATGTAATACAGGCATTGTTGAGCCTAGATTTTCCAGAAATATGAACTTAAGACAACCCTGGAACTGAAATTCAGCTAAAGCAGCGTGGAAAAAGTCATTTATATATATATATATATTTTTTTAAGAATTTATATCTTTATGATAAAATTTTGAACAAATGTCTGTTTTAACAACAGAATGAGGGTGAATTCCTTCCAGGAAAATAAAGAAACTTTAGCCAAATGATAATAATCTCTGCAGCTGACTCTTATCTCAGGCTTAAATATTTCCCAAAAGAGAAATATATCATGCTAATGCAAATATAGCAGCATCCTGCATGCTGAAAACACATTTTATTTTCTGTAATTTATTAGAAATAAGAAAAATTAATGTTGTATTTTGCCTGAATCATATGAATAATATTTTTTGCCTTTTCCAAGTAAAAACAGAAGTCACTGGGTCCATGTATTCATCTATAACCACCTGCTTTTAGCTTTTTCATTTCTTCACCACAACTGCAAATATATAAATGGCACTATAACTGAGGAGACCCTGTTGATTGTGGTTATGCTTTCAGAGCATTAAAAAAAAAATCTTTTTTCCTAGTACCCATCAAATTCAGAGGTAAAGGATTTTCTGTGCCAGATTATGTCTGTATTTATTTTTTAGTTCATGTGTTTAATAACTGTCAATATATCTATTCATTTGAACTTGTCAAGTGCTCTCTTGAGCTGAAGGAAAATTTAGTATCCACAGTATCCACTCAAGGGTCAGGGAGTTCTGCAGCTTAATTATACAGAATGCATAGAATTACTTCCCTTTGTAGAACTGCCTTTTTCTAACTCACTGTCCTCTGGTTTAATGTTTACTATTTTAATGTCCAGCATGGTAGTCTCTAAAGGTCCTTCTTCACTTCTTCACAGCCAGCATCTTTCCTTACTACTATGAATAATTTAACATCACTATAAACTCTATGACTCACTATTGAACCAAATAGTCCAATAGGCCAAAATCTCTCTTCTAGGTATGCAGAAGTGTCAAGGGATAGGAATATGTCTAATAGAAGTTTAAAGAAGAGAGATTTTGGCCTTTCTATTCTCCCACCCAGATCTCTGTCCATTCTTCATCCCTGTTAGAAGAAATAATCTTGGCCATTTTCCCTCTTCTTCAATAATTCATTGAGTTATATATCTTTATTTTTTAAACATTTGAAACTAATTAATGAAATCAACAAGAACTATTTTAAGTACTAGTTTTAATAAATAAAATTTTAAAACTAAATAATTTCTTCTTAAGATTGTCTTGCAGTTCTGAAAAAAAAATACATAGTTTGATTATGTTTTGCTGGTTTCCAGCAGAATATTTCAAAAAAAAAAGGCAAAGTTACATATTATTATTATAACATAGCATTTAGAAAAAAATATACCTACACTTTATTATTACTGTTTTAATAAACAGGATGAACTTTTTCGGGTTCTCTCATCTTGCAAACTAATAGCAAACAGATACCGATGGCGTAGAAGCAGGTGGGGACAAGCATGTCCTGTGGCTCTTAAGGAGGGTAATATTGTAATGGGGATACCAGACATGGCTGTCAGGTTAGTGCAGTTTGGATCTACTTGTTCTTATTTCCATTCCGTAAGAAAACTGTCTATAGTTGTTGACCTTTTTTTTGTTTTAAGTTTTCTAGGTAAAATGTATGTACTGTCCTCTTCAGAGGCCTTGAAAGCATTTATGTTGAATCCACGGCCTTATTTGTTACCACCAATGCCACTTCCTCCTTGTAAAGTACTAGTATTTGGCCCCCCATTGTCTGGAAGAACAACCATTTGTAACCTGATTGCAAACAAATACCATGGAAAGGTGAGTATATAAATGCCTTTTGTAACAAGGGGATCAGCTGAGGCCCTGAAGACAGTTAGACTCGTGGTGAGTCCTTAACATACACATTGTAAGTGGAAATATTACAGAAGAAATATACTAATTCAGTAAAATTCACTCGTAGAAAAGTCTCATTTTCCCCTTGTGTGAGATATAGACAAACATTTGTCAAACTTTTATGTCTTAACATAAGAATACTGTAAGTATCTGCTGTATCTGAGAGTTAAATTGCATTAGAAATTGGAAATTACTTTGTACACAACTGTGCTTGAACTATAAGTATTTTTTTCTGAAATATGTGGAGCTTTTCCAAACTTATTTTACTGCATAGCTATTGGATCAGGTGCTGTATGTCTCTTTTGTATTTTTTTTTTCTTTTTCAAATAACTTCATTAGGTTCTTGACATGGCCAAACTAATTCAACTCCACATGGAAGAATCAAGAGAAAAAAAAATTAAAATGCAAAAGGATACAATAAAAACATCCCAAAAAGCAGAGAAAGCTAGATTTGAATTAGAAGAGGTGCCACAAGAACAAGGTGATTAAGGTGTTTCATGGTCTTTGAACCTATAATATTTGCTTTTTTTTTATTTAACTGAAGCAATTCCTCTCACTTGTGAATGTTTTATACTATTTTAAAATACTACAGAAGCTGTTACTGATATTTTGTGTTAAATCTGAACTAAAAGATCACAAAGTGACAGCAATAGCTGAGGAGAACTCAGTGCTTTTGAGATTATTAATTATAAATATCCTGGAGCTGAGGGTCACAAGCGTGTGAGGAAGCTTTATAAGCTCCTTTTGCAAGCACTAATAATTCAGAATTATGGACGTTGAAGTGAAGAAGGGACCGCTGTAGATAACCAAGTCCAACTGCCCTGCTCAAGCAGAGTCGCATAGAGTAGGCCTTCCAAGATCCTGTATTTTTGAATGGAGACTCTCTGGGCAACTTGTTCCAGCGCTCTGTAATCCTCACAGTAAGGAAGTTTTTCCTTATGTTCAGAGAGACCTTCCTGTGTTTCAGTTTGTGCCTGTTGCCTCTTTTCCTATTGGTGGGCACCACTGAGAATGAGTTCTTAGTGTACCTCACTGTCAGCTCACATAGCCTGTACTTCATTAGTTGCCTGTGAGGATGTTATAAAAGACAATGTCAACAACTTTGCTAAAGTCAAAGCAGATAGCCTAAATAAATACAGACACAAGTAAAGCCATTTGTTTCTCGCAGGCTAACGTCTACTAATCCTACCTATTGCAAGGGATGGGAGAGTGCCCAGAAGGTGTGTTGGGGGATTGTACAGATTGTGGATGGAGAGGTGAAGGCTAAGTTGTAGCTTTTTTAGTTAGATTTTGTGGCGGAGTATTTGTATAAAAAACAGATTTTTTACTAATGTAGTTTTCTATCAATTTAATGCTTTCATATCTACAGCAGATTTCCAAGAACTTACTAGTGACAAAGAAGCAGATGGCTCTGAAGAAACAGTTAAATCTGGAGAAGGAATAGACTTGAAAGAGAAACTTACTGTTGTAAAATCTGACATGACTGCAGAAGGTAAACAGTAAACCTTAGCTATTCTAAGCATGCCATTCCATGTTTTCAGAGTGCCTTACAGATTAAACAGCAGAACAATGATCTTCTTTTCCCCACTTGCATTTGTAGGACTATTTTAAACTTTTTTTTCCTTGTTACTAATATTTTTGAGAAACATAAAATGAAATGGTGAATTTTGTCACTGAAAGATAGCTGGGATATTTAACGCATTAATACTATGCCCCTGTATAAGGAAAAAAAAATCCCACTGTTTGTATAGGATCTGAATATGTATTTTGATGAAAAGTTTGGTATTTTCATTTATATATATTTTAATAGCATAAGGTTGTTTAAACAGTTTTTAATCAGTAAGGAGAGAAGGTGTTAATTCACACAGAAACACAAGATGTAAGTGAAAAGAAGATCTGAATTCAGGAATAGGAGTTTTGGCCACTCTAATATGAGGAACTTAAAAGTATGCTAAGTTTTCATTAACCAGGACAAGTGCTGAATGTTTAAAAAAATGAAGTTTGAGGTGGGGAATTACTTACAATTTTAAATAACTATACTCTTAATTAATGCTCTAATGTATTGCATATAAGACCATAGTAAAAGAGTGAAGTTTACCTTGAAGAAAGGGACAAGTAAATATGGATAAAATGCAAGTAAATAGAACAGGAAGGAAGTCTCTTGAGTTGGTTTATTTTCGTCCAAAAAAAAAAAATGCACAGGATGACATTGTTTCCAAGTTATATTCTTCACATAATAAATTTTGCAATTGCTGTAATCAGTTCATTGAACTATGCTATCATTTTATAAAATTAGTATGTAAATAGTGAACTAACTCTGAAAATTCCCTCAAAAAAAATCTGAACAATTACAGTATTTTGCGTCAGCTATTAATAACCAAATATGAATCCAATAAGAGTGACTTATGCATTCTAGAGAATGCAAGTTTCTTGATTGTAAATGATATATTATCTTGAACTATGATTTATATTAATTTTTAAATTAATCTGGTCAACCTTTTCATTTAGACTTCTGCAAGAACTTCTGAGATGCTGCAGATGAAACAATATTGAAACAGTATTTCATTTACTGTTCATAGTGTTATATTTTACAGGTTTTTTGTTTTGTTTCTTCTGAATGAACAGCAAAGACATTTGTAAAGAGTTTAAAAGAAATCTATATTAAAAATATGATTTAAAAAAAAATATTTTTTAAACTGCAGCAAAAGAATCA
This sequence comes from Nothocercus julius, assembly GCA_013398735.1. Classification (NCBI taxonomy): domain Eukaryota; kingdom Metazoa; phylum Chordata; class Aves; order Tinamiformes; family Tinamidae; genus Nothocercus; species Nothocercus julius. The sequence goes on along the minus strand of VZSV01000006.1, from coordinate 13,777,165 downwards.
TTGTTAGGAATGCCAGAGATAACTTCTGACCATCCAGAAGTTCAAGCAATGGCAGAAGAAGCTGTAGAAAGTGCATCCGAATCTGAAATTACACTGTCACCTGAAATATATGCTGAAGTATTGGAAGGAGCTATTGCAGAGGTAAAACTACAAGTACTTCATAACAAAGCACTTTCTAAAAGCACCACGTAACTGTTGTCTATTATCAATAAATAGTTATTTTTTGTTATTTTTATATGTGTCATATAACTTAAAAGTTTCCATAAGACTGAGGAGAGCCCAAAAAAGATCATTCATCACCTTCTCACTTTAAAAAGTAACTATTATTTAAATCTGTCTAGCTTGAACTTGGGAATCTTGTTACATAATAATAATAATAATATATCACAGAATGAGACCTAAAGAATTATATCTTCATAAAAAAATGTTGATGGATTTTTCATCAGTTTGGTCATATTGCTCAACACCAGATAAGACTGTTCATGGAAAGAATTGTATTTGGAGACTAATCAAAGAATCTTGGATTGTTTTAAACTTGTTCACTTGTTTGTAAATCTCAAGACTGAAACCTAAATTATTTGTAGGCAACCTTAAAACAAATACTGATATGGTCATCTCTCTTTGCTTAAAATGTTTTTATTTCATGAAGGCATGTAAAGTTATAAATGTCTTATCCTTTATTAGCATGAAAAGACAATAGGGAAAGTTTTGAAAATTATTTGGTACTGTGCAACCTTTGTAAACAGCTCACAGACTGTATTATTCTTTTATATTACTGACTCCAACTTCTTATAACAGCTCACAAAGAATAACAAAGACAGGTTTCCTGGTGCTCCAGAAAAAGGAGGATGGGTAGTGGATAACTATCCTCTGTCAGTAGATCACTGGTCAGCATTATCAGAAAAAGGACTTTTACCTGACACCGTTGTCTGTCTGCAGAATACAGAAAAAAATGGTTAGTAAATGCACACTAATGAAACTTAAATCTTTTCTATTTTCTATTCTGATATCTGTGTATAAAGTACAGTTGCAAGAAAAATCAGTATTTATGTCCCATTTATAAAGGTAGGGGGTGTATAGAAAGTGAACAGAAGGATACTCTGCATCTATGAAGGTACCCTACGTTTCTTAAAATTCAGATGAAAACAATAGAATAAAAACAGGAATGCTTTATAAAAGCAATAGAGAAATTCATACAGACTGCTATTTATAATCAGCAGTATTAGTAAATAACATAGACCATTGTATTTCTGGATTCTTGTATTCTGTATATGGCTGACCACTAACTTGCAGTTTGGCTAGCATTAAAATTTCCCTGCTTGTGCATTGGTTTTACCATCTGTAAACACAGAAGGTGTGAACCTTCTTTGCTTTAAAAAAAAAANGGGGGGTGGCAGGTGGGGAGATGGAAAGGTATTTGCATGTAGGTGTCTTCCCCCATCCTTAGAAGAAAAAAAAATGCTGAGCAACTTCCTATCAGCTGGAAACAATAACTTATTAGCCATAAATTCAGAGGAATAGATTTTTGCTTCAGCATTTCAAGCAAGAAGGAAGACTGGTACTAGGTATGAAAAACTAAACACATTCATACATTTTTAAAAGTTTTGCTTGTCAAATTGTGTCTTTCACAAGTTCAGCAAGTTTCATTGCCTTTTGGCAATGTATAATCACTACCTGTTCAACCCAGGTTCATTATCAAAATGTCTTTTAGCACTAGAGATTGCCAAAAAATAAGGGAATGATATGTCTGTCTTTTACCTGGGCAGTTCAAGAAAGATCACTAACTGCTTGATATTAGAATCAGTCCAGACAGCTTTTTAACTCTCTGTCCCTAAATATAAAAATCAACCTGAGCAAATCAAGCTTACAAAGTGTTCTTCAGAACACAAAGCTTTGCAATTTTCCTTAGGAAAAAAAAAAGATTTTCAGAATCTGATTTCAGTCTTACAAAATCATCCTCAACTAAGCTACAGTGCCCAAAACTATTTGGTCACATAGCTTTATGCAATTTTGTAACATCTTAAACATCTTCAGCTCAGAGCCTTCAAAATATGTCTGGAGCTTGTATAAAGTCTCAGTTCAGGCTGAACTTTTCTATAAAAGGTATAGATCCAGTATTTGTCAGAAAATGACATTGTATGTTCCTATCATTCAAGAAGATCCTGTCTCAGATGCTTCCAAAACAACTTCAGGACACATTTAAATTGCATTTCCATGTCTGATCTTCCCTTTCCGGAAAATGTAAGAACTTCTTAACGTTTAAAAAAAAAAAAAAAGGGACTTTAATTCATGAAACTGGAATGTTGTAATGTAATGTCAGTACAGTGTAGTAAAGAACGAACAGAGTCAACTGTAGTCTCTTCTGTAGGAAAAAGACTGAGTGAAATATATACTATCAAAATTATGTCAGTTCACTTCCCAGAACTTAAAATATTAGAAAATTACCTGAATACAAGGCAAGTGTGCCACATAGTTCCTGAAAAGTTTTATTCTATATCAGACACTTTGGAAATCCTCAAGGGAACTATGTTGAAGTGGTCAGTCAGAGCTGCCCTTTTTTTCTTTTAGGAAGGAAAGAATTTGGAGTCCATAGCAGAGACCTACAAATGAAGACCTCTTTAGGGCTTTCAAATTATGTACTTCCTTCCTGCAGTGTACACCTCTCTACCATTGCCACTAGTTCTCCAAAACATAGTTCTGTATTACATGTTCTCATTTAAACAATCTGGTTTACGCTCTTGGTAGTCATGTCTTCCACACAACCATCTACTGCTTCTCAAGTCAGATAGTTGACAGGTTCTTAAAAGTGTAAATATAAGCCTTTCACCCTAGAAGTTAGAAAACTTAAAGCTTGTACTCACAGCCCTAATAGAGCTTCTGTTTGTAAGATTGTTACAGTTATTTGTCACATACTAATAAATACTCCTTTATCAATTGCAACATATTTGGCCTCATGTAGAAGTAGTCTTCAAGCTTGAAAGGAAAATTGCTATTCCCATTTTCCTGTATTTGGGATGATAATAAAACTATACACTAAACCACTGAGCACCACTGAAAAGTGCTTGGCCCCGTCATCTTGGCACCCTCCCTGGAAGTATTTATGCACTTTGATAAGGTCTCCTTTCAGCTTTCTTTTCTTTAGGCTAAACAGGCCCAGCCCTGTCAGCCTTTCCTCACATGAGAGACTCTCCAGTCCCCTGATCATCTTTGTAGCTCTACACTGAATTCTCTTCAGTAGCTCCACATCCCTCTTGTACTGGGGAGCCCAGAACTGCACCCAGTACTCCAGGTGCGGCCTCACCAGAGCTGAGCAGAGGGGCAGGATCCCCTCCCTCGACCTGCTGGCAACTCTCCTCCTCATGCAGGCCAGGAGCCCATTGGCCTTCTTGGCCACAAGGGCACATTGCTGGTGCATAGTCAACTTGTTGTCCACCCAGACATCCTTCTCTGCAGAGCTGCTTTTTGGCAGGTCAGCTCCCAGCCTGTCCCGGAGCATGGGTCTCCCTGTGGTCAGGACCCTGCACTTGTCTTTGTTGAACTTTATGAGGTTCCTCTTCACACATCTCTCCAGCCTGTCCAGGCCCCTCTGAATAGCAGCACAGCCCCCTGGGGTATCAGCCGCTCCTCTCAGCTGTGTATCCTCAGCAAGTTCACTGGGGGTGAAATCTCTCCATTCATCTAGGCCATAGATGTGTAAGTTGAAGAAGACTGGACCCACTGCTGATCCCTGGGGGATACCACTGGCTTAGGTTTGCAAATAGGCTCTGCAAGACTGATTACAACCTGCTGAACTCTGCCATTCAGCCATTTCTCAGTCTACCTCACTGTCCACTCATCTATCCCACACTTCCCGAGCTTGCCTATGAGGATGTCATGGGAGTAATTTGGTCAAGCAGCACAGAAATCTTTCATCAGATGAAACAATGTCAGATCCTCTGAGTGATAAACACTGGTACCCAAGTAAATCAATTAAAAAAAAAAAAACAACAAACCACCAAAAATCATCATAAATTTGCCCCTACTAAATCAATACAAAAACAAACAAACAAACAAACAACAGTTTATCACTGTTTTTTTATATTACTATGAGAAAGCACGTGATAGAGAAGTGTATATCTGGTCCACTAGGCAGATCCACTGAAAACTCTCACAACTTTTCTTGCAGAAGAATGGCCAGGCAGATTACCTAAAATGACTTCTTTACAAATTGTATTTTGAAAAAAAAATCCTTCCATTCAGCTTCCCTCTTTTAAAAATGTTAATCAAAAGAATCAAAAAATCTGTATTATTCACACAAAATTATTCTCTGCCTTGAATCAACAGCAGCTCAATGTTCCTAGCAGTTAAGTAAATTATTTATCTCAGCTCAATTACAGATAAAAATATATTTTACATGAGTTGATTATAGTGACCACATGAGGCATGGGAAGAATGAGGATGAGGATGAGTAAGGTAAGGCGGAGGAGGCAAGATTATAATATCTATTTTAAGGAGTGGCTAAAGGTGTAACTTTTGTCTTATGGCTGTGCTTCCTTGAATTTAGCCATTTTGTTTTATTTTATTCTTTGTTTTCATTTGGCAATTTTGTTAATTCTTTTCTTCACACTTTTATCTCTTATCTAATGTTGTTGTTCTGTAATTTATAATTTCAAAGTGCTCTGAGTCATTACTTTCTACTGCACTCCCTGAGTTTGCCTAAACTAATATAATTCCACTGCTGTAAAGAGAGTTCAGACAAAAAGCCCTATATTATAAAACTATTTGCCAAAGTAAACAAATCCACACTGTTCCATGTAGTCAACCTGCTGCAGCAGTATAGATATGTATAGTCTTATTTTTTTATTTGAATTTTGTTTGTTCAGTTTTCTTTATATACATGCACACAGAATAAATGCCAGAGTAACAGACCATGTAAAGAAAATGTAAGGTGTAAGATGTAATGGTGTTTAAATCATTTTCTTATCTCAATGTTAGTTTTAAGCAGCTGTGTAAAATCTAGTTTTTTTTGTATAACTGTATTACAGGAACTTGTTTACTGCACAGACTGTACTTAGCAAATAAGGATGAAATTAATGCTAAGATTTTGAAAAGACTAACAGATGAAGCATTAAAAGAGAAAGAAGAAGAAGAAGAAGAAAGGTAAAATACAGTGAATATCAGAGTGTTTAAAATGATCTCAAAAAATCTAGCCTTACTTTGTTTTAAGGATAGGAGATATCAATCAACATAACTGTACAGAAAAGTACATTAAGACTGATTCTGATGTATTTGAAATAATCCAATGTGTGTTAATTTGAGAAATACTTCATTTAGAACAGTCTTTGGTGGCAGAAGATTTTCTAGCTAATATGTGTTCATCAGCCCCAGGCTTTTTTATGATACAATAACACCTAGGAGGATAAAATATTTTCAGCTTCTGTGTGGTACAAACCAAGTTATATTTCAATTGTCAACAGTGGTTTTTTTCCATATCTTTTCTTACTTTTAATATGTTTGCTGCTTGCTTCAGTAGTATTTCTGCAAATCTCAAGATGAATAATTTTCTAATTACAGAAGAGAAATTCAAGAGATACTGAAACTGGAGGAAGAGGAGAAATCTCTAGAGGCTGCTGAGGAGAAAGGTGACAGGAAGTACCATTTGACCTATATTTTATCTTCTGATGTATTTCAAATTGTTTAGCAATCTGATTTTTAAACAGATTTTAGTTTTGAATTCCTTTTTATATTCAGTATCTAGAAGACATGACTTTGTATCACATGCAGTTGGTCCCTTGACTGATTCTTTCACCAATTTATGTGCCATTCTTAATTGATTATTAATATTTTTCTCTGCATACTCCTCAGAAATCTTTCACTGTTGATCACCAACTCATGTTTATCCGTGGACTCTTGTGTTCCAACTGTACTGAATTATTTATTGACTGTTGACCGTGAAATACATGAAACTTAATTAGCTTTGTCAAGATGTACTGGGTTGTTATTTCAGCATATCATATACTGTGAGAGGTGATGTGATTCTTTCCTCACACCACAGTATTTTGGTTGTTTCTCAGTGATTAAGAAGTCATTTGCTGTCTCAAACTCAAATAAGATATTTTTGTCATCCCTTGAATTATTTTCATAACATTTCTCTATATGGTTCTCTCATATGCTTCTACATGGCTCTATATGGTTCTCTCATATAGTTGTATGGAAAACCACCAAAGGGGTGGTTTTACTAACTATACTTACATTTTACAGACTAGAGAATTTCAGACAGTAAGGGGAGGCCCTCCATATACTCCTCATGTACTGTTTTCAGGAGGACAAGGTGACTCTTAGACTACATTTGAAATTTCTATGAAAAACAGCCTCGGAATTCCATATAAATCAACTCATCAACATATTTTTAACACTTGATGACTCCTTCATAAGCCTTTAAGTTCTGTCTGTTAAGTATTCATTGGAATAAGACTGAAGACTTTGTTCTCTTACCAAATAAATGTGTATTAAATTATCTGGCATTGAAACATTTGTGGATGAGTCTGAAGGGCACAACTTGCTATATCCTCTCTAGTAATTTTTCCAAGCGGCTTATTAACCGCTTTGAAACTTTCCACTGATCAAAATTTTGAATGGCTCTTCTGTTTCTCAGGCAGTTCTGTCAGCTGGGTCTAAGTCTAGGATTAATTGTAGTTAGTTTCAACAACCTTGAACCTCAGCAGTCAAAAAAGTTGGAAGGTTGAAGTTTCCTTTTTTCCTTCTTTAATCACTGCCTGGTTTCTTAGAAGAGTGTTGCTGTCTGATTTGGATCTGCTGTCAGGATGAAGTACCATGCACATATGCCTGATTCTGCCTAAAAATGGGTCTGGGAAACTTCAGAGGATCTTCTTCCTCTGCTATAGGGCTTTCTGGTTTCTCCAGGGTAGCCTGAAATATCGCCTAAGAGGAAACTGAAAACTGAGGTGCATGTTAGAATTCCCACTTTTTTTTCTTTTTTTGGTCTGGTAATAAAATATCTTTGTCTCAATCATAAGATAGTGGTTTCTATCAAATAAGAATATAGCCAAGGTTAAGTTTTATATTGCTGGTGTGTCTTATGTGCACTGTCTCTTATGCAATCTGGCATCGATTGTATTTCTTATAATAATCATATATAGGACAAGGGAGCCAAGACGTAGTGCTGGTGGCCATATCAGATATACTGAATTTGCTTTTATTTTTAATTAGCTAAAATTTCACTTACTCTCTGAAAAAAAAAAAAACAGCTTTGCAGGGCTCCTTAAATTAAACATAAATAACAGCTATTAATGATAAAAGTAATATTGTCGCATACACACTTTTGCTATAAACATGTCCTTATGGAGAGGATTAAAAAAATCATGTTTTCCTACACCTACAGTTGATTTCCATAACCAAATATTGACTCACCAAAACATTTCAGTCATGCTGTTCTTAACCTGACATCTGTTTTATTTCACATGTAGTACCACTGGCACATTGACTGCAGCCTTTTTCCCATGTGATAGATTTGTACTAAAATATAAATGAATTATATGTTCACGGTTCTTTTTTTTTTTAAAGCAGTTATGGCATAAAGATGAAAACTTGAAAATATATTCCAGAACCCAAATCATGCTCTTTTTATGTCTCATAAAAATAAATATTCATTTCAGTTATTGCAATTTTTGAGATCTCAATAGGACACCAAAGTCACAGTAACTGCTTTAGGATTGAACATATTCAAATTCATAATATTTCTGTGTTTAAAAGAAAAAAGGTCCCATTAATGAGGAAGATATTTGACCATCTTCATATCTCTTAATGAGATCAGAAGTACACAGAGAAAGAGATTTTGGACAAATTTTTCAAAAGTATTTCATAAGTTAGGAAGCTATGTTTCAATACTGAAAGTGTCTAGTGAAAGCATCTCAAAAAATGCGTTTAGTAACACTTGCCTGTAGGCATCTCAAAAAATGCGTTTAGTAACACTTGCCTGTAGTGTCTAGTTATAAATTGCAGTCCTGCATCTTCTTTCCCCTTTCCAATAATTGTTCCTCTTCCAACAACTATTCTGAACTCAAATTATTATCAGGAGTTTCCAAATGTTTTAGAAGTATTTTTTCAGTAGCACAAGTATGCATCTCTTATACCAGGAAATGGTTATATGACATATTTCAGGCATTGTAGAAGAGTTATACAATTTCAGATAGATCTGTAAGTTCATTCCAATCTTCTTGAGGTAAAACTTGGACTATTTCTTTCCTGCAATGTTTTTGCAATAGAATAGTCTATACAATTGCTCCACTGAATCAAACAGTTGCTATAGTTTAAGGTGTTTTTTGTGTTCTTTAGCTGCCTACCCTTCTTTTCTGCCAGGGATTACCTTCTCCCTTTTACAGATTCAGCAGGAGTAAATGTGTGCCTTTGCTTCGGGTACCACAGCTAAGCCTGTTGGGTTGGTGTAAGCCCATCTTCACTCCTCTCGCTTCTACCACTCTTCTTATTTGGGCAGTAGACTCCGACAGGGAATAGATTTACAGCTGGAGCTGATAATTCCAGCTTCCAGATAATCCCATGCTTCCAGACAGCTCTTTCAGAGCTGTTATTGTCAGTAATTCTTATAAACTCTTCAATATTCCTTTTCTTATATTGCACATGGTGGAGAGCTGTATCAATACCCATATTTTTAAGTTCCTATTTTATGTTGTTGCTTTTTTTTTGCCTTCATGTTAAATTCAGTGAGACATTTTAAACAACACCAACAAAAAAACTATGTAATAATAATTAAGACTATGCTATATTCTAGTGTGTTTTCTCTCTAGTCTTTAAAGAGAAATGCTTTTTGGAATCAATTGTAATTATAGCATTTATCTGTCAGTTGATGTGTGCCTGATCATACAGCCTCTAAATATTTCCTTCGTTTTTGTTGACTGACTTGTATGCTGAGTTGTGTTTCTCTACCTCTAATTGGAGGCTGTTCTTTTTCTCTAATTGGAGATTGAACAAGGAGAATTTATTCATCAGCAGACAGGGGATTACTTATATGACAGACTTCAGAGCAGTCTTGAAGTGATACCAACTGCAGAGAAATAGTCTGTTCAGCCGTTGAGTAGTGTTTTATGGTCTTCATAGTCACTTTTTGGTCTCCTTCAAAAGCCAGATATGATAATTACATTCTAATATCTATAATCATGGTATTTTTGTCAAAGAAAATCCATACTGTGAAACAGGAAGAATTCTAATTTTCTTTGTTTCTCCTTCAGTGAATTAAAGGCTAAAGGATATTGGGTTAATATAGCTATACTGTCATTAAGATGTCATATTTCATATTATATATCATATTGTAGTTGGTCTTAAAATATGTTTGGGACAACGTACAGTACCTGAGCACTCCTTTTTTGCTTTTTTGCTGGTGGTCATATATAAGTTTTGGAGAATGATCCAAAAATATTTTTTATTTCTGTAGGGTTTCTGTCATCCCTCAATTATATGGCTGAAGTTATTCATGATTATACTTCTGCCCACAGAAGTTGAAGACCATGATGAGCAGCCTCTGCCTGAAAACAAACAATTATCTGAGAGACACTCCAGTGATTCTGCTGGTTATAAAGAAGAATCTAAACCTACAGGTTAGACTTGGAGCATATATAATATCTCTTACTTGCTAGGATCAATAATTCTATGCCTTCCTTTTCTGCAAGTTTTTACTATGTCAAAATCGGTTGTGAATATTATTCCTTATTTATGTTTTACTTATCAAGAGGTCTATAATAGGATAGTCAGAGTCAAGTTATTTAATTAAAAGGATGTTTATATTTCATGTTAAAAACAATAGACAAGATATTTACACTGATATTTACATCTCTGTTTCCACTAGGAAGTACTACTAGGTTTAGTTTAAATGCCAAACTAATGTGTACAGGGATCTATGAAAAAAAAATGAAATAAAATGAGTGTTCCTCATTGTCTTCAGACCTTTCAACTGCTTGTATTGAGAAATCTATCAGCACTTATTGCAGGATGAAGTGATAAGTGAGGGAAATCATAAAAATAGAATCAGTTGTATAGATTGTGACAAAAATAACAAGTGAATGACAAATAGATAAAATAATGAAAAAATGAGGAAAAATAAAATCGCAGCATTCACAAATATCTGTAGATGATTTTAACAAATTTCAGTGCTACAGTTCATTTAAAATTTTATATTGTATTCATATGATTAGAGTTAGAGTAGGTCTTCTCTTAACCTGCAAAGTATGTGGAGTTGAAAGTAATTGCACAAAAATATTAGATACTCTGAAACAAAAATAAGGAAGATGTAGAGATGTTTGTTTAGTTAAGCATCACTTAAAAATAGATTAAATTAATTGATCTGAGTGCTACTTGTCTTAATTTTTCTTTATAAATTTAACACAGAAGCAAAAATATCTGAATGAAAATGGATAAAGAAATAGTTATTTGGCATCATGTTCTAAAAACTTTGCTTTATTAAAATACTATTTGTGGGTTAAGGTGATAGCAACATAGTGGTGATTGAAGATTAGAAATGATCAGTCCACTCCCTGAGGCAAGACAGTTTGGTGAAAATGGGAATGAATGATTTTGAAATTTGGACATGAAGGAATAAAATATGACCTGTATCTTTCTTAGTCACCCATTGTCCTGCTAACAGCTTGCTGTTGCTTCTTTCTGGTAAGAGGGAAAATCCTGAAGTACATGGAACTGCATGGAACCATGAGTTAATGAAAAGAAATCCCAAGATGGCCTTTTCTCAAAAAGCACTTTGAAGGCAACTCATCTTTAATAAAGATAGACCACTTTTGTTTTTAACATATGAATTTTACCTTCTATATTTTAGTATTTTTACAATTCTTTAAAGTCCAAATGAGACATAAATATCGTTTTACCCTGAAACATTTAATTTTAAGTAGCAAGTTGTTAAATATACACATTTTAATGTTTTTGGTATCTCCTCAATCCTTTTACATGAGAAAGAATCAGTTTAATCTGTAGATAAAATTGCATTTTATTCCAAACTAAATACATTTGTACCCATGATATAAGCTTGTCCACCAAGTACATTTCATTGGATCTTTCTGGAAATACTTTGTCAGCATGTATCTATCAGTAACTAGCAAAAAGTTTCTTTTAAACAGATCACAGGGAGTTTGAAAAAAAAAGAAAAAAGAAAAAAGAAACATGTTCAAACTGAAGTATTTATCAGTTTCGGGGAATAAAAATGCCACTGTTATCCCTTATTTGATGTTTTATTTATCAAACCATTAATGAAGAAGACATGCTGGCTGCTCATCTCTCTGTCTCCACTTCGGCAGGATTTGAGAGGAACAGGAAAAATGTCTTCATCTTTTTTTGCTGTTGAATATGGACTGAGTGTAGAAAAGTCTAGTACCAGCAGAGCATTAAAAATATATATATTAAAGCCTTTCTCCCACATCAATTCACTCAGATAATGTGGGGGCAGAAAGCCTCTGAGAAGTGTTTGTCTCTATGGTAACTACACTCAGTAAAAGCAAAGAAGACACAGAGCAAAATAAGAGAGGCTGCCATGGAGGCATTCCCTATCAAAAGATTTAGGGATGTGTGGGATTGTCTCATACAACTCCTGCTATAAGGATTGACAACTGAGAAATTGGTCCTATGAAGAGAATTTTTTTTAATCCATTAATTTTAATCCTTGCTGCCTTTTCAATATGTTTTTCTTGGCTGTATTTATTGTTCCTTTAAAAATCTTCTTTCACGGTATATCACCTGTGAAGCAGAGTATAACTGATTCCTAAGTAATAAGAAAGGTATAGTTGTGTTATTTTATTTTCAATATTGTTTTTCCCAGAAACACAGCTAAAAACATATCAAATACCATATAGGCAATCTTTTTATCATGGTTGATAAACCATGAACCAAACTAAAACAGAATTTGCTTTGTCTATTAAGGAACCCTTTTCCCTCTTCTCACATAAGGAATATAATACTCTTTTTCTTTTTTTGTCTTTCCTTCTTTCAGATGTTTCGCCAGCTTACTTAGGCCTATGTAATTGTTAAAAAAAAATATAGCCTACATCAGCATGCGATAACAGCTGCTGAAAAAGTTTCTTTATGCAAGAAAACTCTCTGGTAGAAATTATTTAATTGAATTATGTGTTTAGAGTAGAGAAACAAGGCTGGAGCATGTGCTTGTCCATCATTTCTCAAACACGGTTTACTAAAAAGATGTAACATTAGTTGTGAGTATTTTTGAGGTTAAGGTTCATGCAAACACTCTTTTTCAAACTTTTTGAGGTGGATTTGTTACTATGCACAATGTGTTTTCTCAGCTGATGTCAGATCTTGATTTAAATTTCTGCCTGTATATTTCCAAAGTCTCATGATCTACTCCAAGCTGAGAGGTTTTTAAAGGGCAGGACCAAAATGATGATCTGCAGAATGCTGGATGCAGGCAGCACACATTTCCATCTTCAGTACATGACTGCTTGGAAAAGGTCCGTGATTTGCAAGGCAGGACATGTGATTTCTACCGTGTGAACGTGCCAAGGATAACACGTGCAAAAAGCAGTTAGTCTAAGCTAGTTAATGTACTCTGCTTATTTTCTTAAAATCTGTGCTTATAATGGAATCATCGTTGCACAAGTGCTAACCCAAATTTATGCAGGTTTTACCTAGCTATGTCTCTGTTTCATTTGGAATACTTTCTGCAGAATGCAAAATAATTAATTTTGGCATTTACACAATATACTTCAATGTACATAAACAGATAGGTTGTTCCTATTTAGAATCACAGAATGAGACACAGAAAGCATCAAGGCTTTCCCTTTTAGTGTTACGTCTCTTCTTTTTAGGTATAGGACGTAAGGAAACACGGTAGTAATGATCCTTTTTGGGAAAAATCATTAGGAGATCACTGGCATATGCTAAACCTGTTGTTGCTTGTGTCAAAGGCTGTTCCTGTTCTTTCAAAGTGAAAGCAAGCCAGACAAAAAGAGGAGGAGAAAATTATAGCTAAGTAGAAAATCATTCTGTCTCTTGTGCAAGCTCAATCTTGCATCTTCATTTCTGGCAAAAGACAAGCACAGCAGACACTCTAAATCCCACCAAACTTATACTAATATCAGGCCATTGAAGTCATTGCTCTCAACTGCTTTTCTGGCTGTGATTTGAAGCCGGTGATGTCAGGCTTATTAAGCAGAACACAAAAGAATAATGACACGAAAAAAAAGAAAATCAGTGTTGAAAATGATATGTGGGCAGGGAATGGGAATAGAATCAACCACACACATTTCTGCCTGCTGGAGACTGTTCTTGATTTAGTAAGAGCAAGGAGCTGGTGATATTATCAAGGCGCCTCTGTGCTTTCTTCTACATGAGACATCTTTATACCAGGACTTTAAGGGCCTAGGAATATCCAAATAGATCCTAAATGCAGCCATAAAAACTGATGAGTAACTTTCTCATTTTCTTTCCATGTGCCCTGCTGTCAATATCAAGTCCCTCCTCATTAAGTTCCAAGTCATTTCCCTCTGGCTTTTTCAGCAAAAAGAGTGGTGGTAGAAGCAGATATCCCTTGGGTTTTGGTCACCAAGCATACCAACACTTTTGGCATGGTAGTACATAACCAGTTTTCTCATGTTTATCATGAGTAGGGTCTGTGAACTTCTTATTTAGATGACTGCATTCTTTCAATCTCTAACTTTGGTTTACTTTTTGTGAGGCAGTGTTATGAAATAGGCTTGAACTTTTCTGATCTTAAACAAACAACAGTTGACAATTTATATATTTGCACAACATATCTTATGAGATTGTTTCTTCTTTCTCTTATTCATTAAACAAGTTATTGTTATGCAGCAATGCCTTCATTAAGGCCAACATTTTTGTGAGAGTTTCTCAGTCCAAATATTGGTCATGGGAAGCCATGATACATATTTTTTGTTTTACTTTATTTCCATTTACTCATTTCATTGTTATTATATAGTTACATTATTATGTCCCTTCTTACAAAAACTGACTCCTTGTTCTGGAATGTATTGGCTGGGAGATTAGATCCACAATCTTTTATTTTCTTTGTATGCCTATGAATGATTCCTAGTGTCCAGAGAAATGGGTTACACTTCTGCCTCTCATTATTAGTACTTAGAATTATTCCACACACACCTGCATCTACAGCACCTCACAGCACCAGTATATGGCCTTTGTAGGTCACTGGTATAGATATAGGTCATTTCTCCACATGCCTTGGTCTGCAAAAGGGAATGTATTCTCCCCATAAGCATATGCCTGAGAAACTGCAGCGGGACATCACACAAATCACGCTCCAGGGCTGGTCCTGCATAGAGTCACGCTCCTGTGCTGGTCTCCTGCATAGAGAAACCTATGGATACCACACTGACTTTCAAGATGATGCAACTCCTCTATTTTTTGGGAGGGAATTTCCCAGTCAACAGCTGCAAATTCTCTCTGCATTCACTAGGATAAATAGGGGCAATATTTCTTTCTTCGAGGACAGTGCATTTCACAGTGATTTCACTATGCTGATTCATTTGGCTGTGAAGAATGGAAATTATCAACAGATGACTCAATCCAAATGGAAATTATTAGTATTTAAAAACAATAAAATTGAAGAACTACCAATAGGCTTTTAAAGCATTATTTGTTTAGTTGCTTAGTTTAGTTAAATAACTGTTTCTTTTCTGTTTTCCTGGAGAAGCAATAATCTATACTATGCCAATATAATAAATTTGGCATTTGCAAAATCTTAATGTAAAATAGTAATTGAGTAATTGCAAGGGGAGAAAAAGAAGCTGCATATCAAAAACTGTCCCACCACATTTGAGAATAATTAAAATATAGTGGTAATTTTTCAATGCAGAATGTTTTATACTAGCATTGTCTTCTAAATACAATTTGGTTTTCAGAAATCGCACTACCTGAGTTTCCAGAGGACAGTTTTCCAGATGTACCAGAAATGAAAGTAGTTAAAAGGAAGATTGACCTTTTCATGCATGACTGGCAAACAGTAGAGTCAGGAATTAGTGATTCACCTCTGGTTCAAGTTGCTGTTTTAGAGATTGCTGAGCAAAGCCCAGGAAGTCTACTTGATCAGATTGTCCTGGTCATGGAAAGTAAGTAGTGTTGCTTGTGATCCGCATTTAACCTGCTCAGAAGGATTTTGTAGAGCTTGTCTTATGAATGTATTGGGAGGGGATATATTGAGTTCTAAATCCCTCACATCATGTGGGAGCAGAGCATACTGTATTCTGTGGGTGAGCTGAAAAGGACTCTTAACAGCCTAGTTAAATATTATATAAAAATATAGTAAGTTAAATCTATATTTTTTTAAAATATCAACTATAAAAATGTGTATATGATAGTTCCTTAAGCTTTCTGACCGCACATTTTTTTAAGTCATTTACTCTATCTATTTGTGTAGTGAAAGTTCACTCATGTACAATATTCATCGAAGTCAGTGAGTATTGCAGGATGTGTAATGATCCACCCACCTGCACAGACTGTATTTAAGAGCGGGTTTTTAGAGTATTAACATTTTTCAGCAAATATTTGCCTGTGTTCAAATCTCTAACACTCCTTAGTATCAAATAAATAATATTAATAATATGTTTTGCTATAATTACACTGATGTATTTTATTAACCAAACTGAATATTATGCTAGCTTTATAATCAAATAAAAATTGACTAATAATTTGTTTAAAAGATTTTGTCCAGTGAATAACATGAAAAACACTGTTGCAAGCATAATGCCAATATCTTTATGTGTCTGTATAATCCTTTTATACTAGGAGTATCTCTTGAAAATATTGATTTGCTCTGGTTAAAAAACAAACCAGTAAATACTCAGTTTTGGGGGAAATCATTATATTAATGTAACAACCTGGAAAACATTTTGTTTTATGTGTAGGGGAAGTGCAATACACACTTGACATGATTTGCTTTCACATATGTGCTTACTTTTATGAGCAAAGAAAATATATTTTTTACATACCCAAATGAAAACCCTGAAACAGAAAAAAAAAAAAAATCCCTTTTCAGAACCTTTTAAGTATCATGGTTGGGTATTAGCTGCTGAAGACTTAGATGAGGAAGCAGAAGACCTGGCTGCTGAAGTAGAAGCTGAAGAAGAAAATGAAACTGAGGAAGAAGAAAATGAAGATGAAGTAAGCATATTGGCTTTGTTCATTTATGATTTTAATTTAACTCACTTATTTTCAGTGTGAACACAGCCTCAGAGAAAGCAGAATTTTCAGATGATTTTGTGTGATCCAGTATATGCTTAAGAAACATGTATCATATTTCTATGTTCTGGTTGTTAATAGTTCTATTCCATCAGGAAGCTTTACTATATGCTGGTAGAGACAATGACTGTAGTTAGTTTGGTGAGATAACGACGGAGGAGGTATCAGGAAGACATATAATTAGATCTAACTTGACTCCTCTCCAAATTGGTATTATTAGGAGATGTGGCCCAATGCCACATTTCACTTTTCAGATTACCACTTGACCACATGGCTAGATACACTTCTTTATGAATTTTTCCTTAAGATAATAGGAAATAATTTGTAGCAATGACAAATGAAGTCATATTGTTAGCCAAATATTTTTAGCAAACAGCATGAGATATAAAAAATATTATCTGATGATCTACTGAAACTGCACGACTTCAAACTTAGGAATCCTAAAAACAAGTTCAGACTCCTAAGAAATGGTATGCCATTTGTGAACCATATTCTTCATCAGTAAGAGGGACAAATTATTCCCTACATTAAAATATGCTAAACTACACTTTTTCTTCAATAAAACACAAAAGGCAAAGGTGATCCTTGTTTTCTTCAACCAACAATCAGAAGACGCAGAGTAGAAGTCTTAATGTGCAGTCTTCTGTATCACCTCAACTACCGGTAATTTCCAAGCATCCATTTAAATGAAAGTCTAGCTTCACCATTCCTTTATTTTCATTCTACTCTGGAAGATGCCTACCCTAAAATCAATGAGCATGCAATATACATACACTGTACTGGGACAGTATCAAATAGATATTTAAATTATTTTAATTAGATATATGATCTGATTTCAAAATGCTCATCGCCTTTTCTGAAGAGATCTTCTTTCTTCTCCACATTTAAAAGGAAGTATATTTTAAGAACAAGAGTAGGAAAGGTTTTTATTATAGATATTTCAAGCAGCTAGAGAGAATTGCATCTTCTAAGGAAGTTCTTTAATTTCATGATTTAGAAATGTAGTTTGCATTCCAATGCAGAAATCATTCATTTTTAGACCTACGTGTAACAGAAAGAAATAATGTGAGAAACAGTAAAAGACACTTAAAATATACATTGTTTTGAGGATGTCTTTCTGATTCAATACTTTATCATTATATCCAATATTATGTTTTTCTACATAATTTAAACAGTTCTTGGAATTTTTCAAAACCTTTTCAGGAAGAAGAAAAACGGAATGAGAAGAAAAGGCACATGGGAGACACAAAACACTTTTGTCCAGTCAGTCTGAAAGAGAATTTTGTCCTTTACCCAGGACTTTCTGAACATGCAGCTAAATATCAAGAAAAGATTTATTATTTTTCAACTTCTGAGAACAGAGATAAGTTTCTGGAGAACCCTGAGGAGTATGTGGCTCACAAGGAACCAATACAGGTGAGAATCTTTAAAAATGAAGTAGATTAATAACAACAGATTAAAGTCACTACCTTCCATTGCTTATTGTAGTAATTTATTACTTCTGATTTCATTTTCTAAGTAGAGATACATATATTAGGTAATGCCCTGAAGCAAATAAAGCACCCTTCTTCCCTAGTGACTTTACAGTGTATATTTAAATTAACACACTGAATAAAGCATGCAGATAAAGCAGGAAAGAAGGAAGATGCTAAAGGTTTACAATAATCATGGGGAGAAACAACAATTAACAAAAGACAAATATTGTATTTTTACTATTTTTAACACTTTTTTTCATTAATGAAAGAAGGGTGTGTAGAAGAGATGTGTAGATTTACCAGGATTGTATAGTAGGCTTTCATTTTTACCTGCTGGCAACACCTGTTGTAGTGTATTTGTTCAATATTTCCAGACAGTGGGTAGTCTGTTTGAAACAGTAGTAGAGGACTTGGAACACTTAAAATGCAAAATGACTGTTCTTGAGGTGATCTTTATAATAATATTCTTGAAAAGAAAAAAAAAAAAAAAAAAGAAGAAGAAGCATGGTAGAGTCCAAATTTTTTTAAATTTTTTTTTTTTTTTTTTCCCTACAGGCACCTCCCTTAAGAGTGTGCTTACTGGGGACTCATGGAGCAGGTAAAACTACTTGTGCACGATGGGTAGCAGATAAAATTGGCATTTTCCATATTCAGTTTGAAGAATATCTACAAGAAATAATGATACGCAAAACTAAAAAGAAGGTTGGGCCTGATTTTGATGAAGAACCTGAAGAAGATGACAGCAAAATAGCAGCTCTTTCACAGGAACTGGGAGACTTCTCTCTGACTGTGACTAAAACTAAAACTGAACCTGAACATGAATTTGAAAAGAAAAGCGAAGAGGTAATTATTGATCTTTATGGTGCCCATAGACAAAGCAATCTTTTTTTAGGTCAGCATAACAATTTCCAGTAAAATTCTAGCTTGTTTAAAAATTGTTTATGTTAAATTGTTAACTTGAAAAATCAGGAATAATGCTTTTTTTCCAGTAAAATAATGTACTTATTGACAACATTTTCTTGTGAGTGCCATAAGCATTCTCCAAAACATTTCCTAGAATTACAAACATGTATTTTTTCAAATTAGCACAGATAGTTGCTAAAAAGGACAAAGGAAGAAGATATTAGAAAAAATAAAGTTCAGAGTAACAATGAAAAGGTATAGTTTTCTTCAAGTATTTATTTACATGGCTTCAATCTAGTGCATATATACCAATTACATGGGAGTTTAGAAATGCAGTGCTCTCTGCAAGATCTTGGGGCAAAAAGGATGTTGGAATCTAACAGCCCTTTGGTCTGATCATCCCTTGTCAAGGAATGAGAAGTATTTCAGTGTTCGTAACAGGGTAAGCTAGTAACTCTTTTGGTACGTTTTGTAATTAGATTGTATTATTGTCTTTACTTTGTCTATTTGCTGCAGAGTGTCAAAACAAAACCTTATGTAGGGTAAAATACGTCTTGCGATACAAAATTTTGTTACTGGTGACCGGAATTCACTCACATTCATGAATACAGTGTAGTGGACTTCTGAGTGTCTGCTCATATATTGTAAGAATGCATTTTTAACTTTCTAATTGTGCAGCTTTGCTTCTTAAACAAGTGTATTCATGAATGTGAGTGAATTCCGGTCACCAGTAACAAAATTTTGTATCGCAAGACATATTTTGTATCGCAAGTTTCTTATGGGATCAGAGACAAAACTAAATCGCAGATTTACAAAATGAACTGTAAATTGTATCAGAAGAGCATATACTATCAGTAAATGAATTACTATATAGAATCATAGAATCATAGAATGCTTAAGGTTGGAAGGGACCTCTAGAGATCATCTAGTCCAACCCCCCTGCACACGCAGGGTCACCTACAGCAGGTGGCCCAGGACTGCGTCCAAGCG
>VZSV01000006.1:13715882-13753945 GCA_013398735.1 Nothocercus julius | reverse complement strand
TCTCCTGCCCCCTCGAGTAGGGACCTCTTTCCATTGTTTTTCATCCCTAGATACTGGTAGTCCTGCCCCCTCTGCCCTATGGCCAGAGGGTGCTGGGTTTGCCGTCTCAGTTGGGGGGTCCTCCAGGTGGCTTTCCTGGGAAGACTGCAGAACGTGGCTCCACCAGTCAATTTCGTTTTCACATTCCCTGATGGCCCGGAGCCTCTCTACCTCCTCCTTGAGCTTCACCACCACGCTGAGCATATACATATACATTCACTGTATACTAGATTTAATTTGATGACAGCATAAGCTAACTCAGTAGAAAATTTTATCAAATAGTGATAATGAAAATGTATAGATCAGTTCCACAGAGCTCATATTTTTTCCCCCAGTGACAACTTCAAACACAATTACCCAAGTTGAACAGGAAGTTCTTAAATCCTTATTTAAACATCTGGTTTCCATCTGCTGGAGATGGCAGGCCTTTTTTCTAAAAAAATACCATGTGCCATGAACAATGTGTGCACATATTCAAGGAAGAAAAAGAGTTTCTGACTATGCTACTGACAGGGAATGATTTTTTATTAAGATGATATCTAGGACCTGAAGGACTGAAGGACCTGCCTTCCTTTCTCCCAGTCTTTCATGTGAATTTAACGTGGAGAAAGAACTGAGGACAGTTCTCAGACTATTCTGTTCACGCCCTCAAGGAGCAGGATCACTAGGGCATGCAATATTCTTGTATTCCCTAACAAGCAGTGTTTGTGAGTAAAAATCTTCCTAGCTGAAAGCCTCCCATGCCTCAAATGTGTTGAAGAAATGTTACTGCAAGGTAGTACCATTATTAAACATAAAACTCATAAAGACAAAGTACAACACTCTACAAAAAGGCAATGGTAGAAATAAAGGTATTTGAATACTCTGACTTGCTTGCTCCTCTTTCCCATTTCACTTCCCCATTCCTGTGCATTAGTATCCTACTCACTCGTCACAGAATAGCCATTCTGTGACCATGTCAATAACAACAACAGCCATTGTCGTTAGCAACGTGTATTTGCTTTGAGGATAAGTTAGCGAGTTATGGGACTAATTAGAGATGGTTCTGTAAAGCAAAAAAAGTTAATGCTAAAGACCAGATGTCCTCACTACACGCATTTCAGGGCAAAAGGCTAACCTGGTCCAATGGAATTAACAGCCATTTTTGCTGCAACACGTTAACGGCAGGAAGTCCTCCTGGAGCACACTGTCCAGTTTAGTTTCATCCAAAGGAATATTGCTCACGCAGTTCAAGACCTCTTTGTGCTGTGAAGCAAAGCATGGGGAAGATAAGGAGATTTGTTTCAAAAGTACCCTCCTATTCCAAACTAAAATGCTAATAAAGAAACACCCTTCACAAGCTATGTTCTCAGATACAGATGGTTGCTCAAAGGACCTCTAGCTTATATATTGTTGTCTTTATATGTTGTTGGAAGCTGAACCTGTAAAAAGTCGGAAAGTGTGCAGAAAATAAGAACTTTGATAAGGCCTTCTGCCTTGCATAGTTAAAACACTTCAGTGCTGTTCTGGAGAAGCAGATTTATCACTGCTCCTGCTACAAACTACAGTTAAATTATCAAATAGGATTACTTGGCAGTGGCCTCAGATTTATTTTGTATCTAACTTGAGACCATTTACAGAACTGCTCGATATTCACAGTCACACCCAACAAATGTGCTTTCAGGACCACTTTACAGCAAGTACCTATCTGCATATTGTAATTATTAATTTGCAGAATTACAGAATTCTGAAAATTACAGAAATTAAAGGAGAGTAGGCAGCAGAGCATATTGTACCAGTGAGCACTTTGGAGACTGCTTTTAGTAGTATAAGCACGTGCTTTGTAAAGTTACATTATTATGTAATGCTCCCTTACAATTTTTGTAGTCGTTATATTCTTATTTTATTATAGTTTTTTATGTGCAATTGCGGAAACTATAATATGTTTTTTCCTGAGTTTTTGAGGCCCACTTTTATATCTATTATTTGCAAAAGATGAGGTAGTACCAGCTAAGGGCAGATGCTATCCTCAGTTGTGGAGAGGGAGACTCCTGATATTGCCAACCCCCAGTTTATCTCTTCAGCTTGATGTAAAGTTGTCCCAACTCTAGAGAACTACCCAACTGTAAGCAGGGGAAAATACCACATAAAAAGGCCAACCGGGTATTTTATATGTAATATAATACAGTGAAATATAGCAAATTAGTTTGTTTTGTTTCTGCTGGATTAAATGAAATGAAGACAGTAACCGGCATCCAGGCAGCTTTTAACCTTAGTCAGTCAAAAACCAATAAATATATCATGCAAATCTTTCTCTCTGTTTTTCACTTTTGTGGATTTTCTTTTTGTCAAGGAAGTAGAGTTAACTGAGGAGGAAGAAGCAATTAAAGCAAATCTAGTGGAAAACGAGGCTTTGCCTCCAGAAGTGCTTGATAATATTGTTCTTGACTGGTGGAGGAAAGAGCCATTCCGGTAACTGTATTTAGCTTCTCTCTCTCTTTAGCTAATCTTACTAAAGGTTTTATCCATTCCGTCCACAGTTATAAATAACTATTGCATACAGTATTTCAGATGCTCTTGTTCTTACGAAATATGACATACCTTTCATTCTTAGTTTTTTGTATGCTGTTTTGATTGAATTTCTGATAGTAATATAATGTTTTATGTGCTCTACACAGTGCTGGACAAAAGTGCAGCACTTGAGTTGGATTAAATCCTTTGAATAGTTGGTCCTTCCCATCTTCTATTGCAATAGCCATGTAGTTCTGGTAGGCCGACAAAAGAGATATGACAATAAATGTTTTATGTTTTCATATAGCTAGTAAACACAGAGAGCTGAAATCCAGCTGTAAATATGTGGTTTTATATATTATAAATGTTGTGTGGAAAACAAAACATCAGCAGTCTCCAAAATGACAGAATCAGTTATCTTCTATTAATTCATTACAATCTCTGCTCCAGTTATGTAACTACAACTGACATTCTTTCGGATCAGAAAATACATCTGTTATAATAAATATGGAATGTTTTTGCATAAATAAATCAGATAAATTACTTCTGGAGGGTATATTTTTTTAAGGCTTTTCAGAACATACTTTAAGCTGGTAAAATCCCTTTTTCCACGTCCTACCTATTCCTTTCACTTCCATACACATGCTGGAAACTTGACCACTAGGTTGCAGTCACTGGCAGTATGAGAAATGCCTTAAATGCGCTTCTCCCATGAACTTTTGTTCTGTCAGCCCACAGACAGGAAGACAACATTCTCTTAACTGTGTAAAAGCAGGAAAATCAGTTTTAGAAGAAAAGAAGACACCAGGACAAAAAGACACATTACACATAATGCTATGATACTGATTATCACAAAATGGTTGAGGTTGGAAGGGACCTCTAGAGATCCTCTAGTCCAACCCCCCTGCTTCAGCAGGGGCACCCAGAGCACGGGGCACAGGGTGGCAGCCAGGTGGGTTTGGGAGATCTCCAGAGAAGGAGCCTCCACAACCCCTCTGGGCAGCCTGTGCCAGGGCTCTGGCACCCGCACAGCAAAGAAGTTCTGCCTCACATGGAGATGGAACTTCCTGTGTTTCAGCTTGTACCCATTACCCTTTGTCCTGTCACTGGTCACCATCGAAAAGAGTTATATCATATTATATAAATTCTGTTTTCTCAAGATCTGTATAGTAAAGGAGAACTTTCATCATTTCATGATATATATCCTCCCCCAAAGTTTTTTTTCTATAATATCCAGGACCATCTATTCTTCCGTCCTCTCCCACTCCTTCAATTTCCTTTGGTTTTCTATAGTTTTAGAATGTCTTATACCAAGGTCTACATTAATAAACAGAAGTATTAACTTCTTGTTAACACAACATTCAGCTTTATGGGGCAGCTCATCTCTGAGAATGAAAAAGCTCCAACAAGCCACAGAGCTTTCCTGATGTATCTGACCTGCTTCAATACCTGCAGGAAAGGAGATGTATGTGAAGCTGAGTGGCAAGGTTCTTATCCTATACTGGAGAAAAAATTATCAGTAATTTTGAGAAATAAATTGTCAGCAAACTTTCTGTGATGAAACTTTACCAAAATAATGTTTGGGGTGTCTTTACATGGTTTGAGAGCAATGTCTTAGGAGCATAAGCTTTAGGGTCACATAAACAATATTGAAGATACAACTTACTTTGGCTTATTAAGTTAGTTTTTAGTTTATTTTTTTAATAATTAATCTCAGCACGCTAAAACATCAAAAGTTTTGTTAGGTATTTGTTTGAAATTTGTTGGTATAATAATTTAAATACACAGTGAAATATCACTTGCATTCTGAAGAGGAATATATTCTGAAGAGGAAATATTTTTATTTACTATTAAAATATATTTTAATAAGGGAGTTTAAAATTATTCTTGCAGATTCACTACATTTTCACAGTGTTGAAATGTGTACATTGTGTAATGATAAATATCTTTTTTTTTTTCTAATCAGGTCCACCGGATTTATACTGGATGGTTTCCCTCGCACTGTAGATGAAGCCCTGTATTTGTCGGAGCGAGGACTCTGCCCTGATGTTGCAGTTCATATTCAAGTAGAAGAAAGTGACATTCTTGACCGTCTTTTTCCTTCACTTACGAAAAAATGGAGAGAAACACATTATAAAAAGATGGAAACTAAAAAGAAACTGAAAGACTTGAAAGCAAAAATAAGGGTAGGTTTTCAGCACTGTCTACTTAATTGCAGTTTCAGAAACACAGGCACTGAGACAGACCCTAAAACCTCCAATGCAGGAACAAACACACAGAAAAACCAGCCAGGAGCCACAGCCTCACACATTCACGGCATTCCCTGATTTTCCATGGGAACTGAAGAAACTGTAAAGTTCCTCTCCTGCTCTGCCTCTCCCACATTAACACTGCCCAATGCAGTTAATTTGTGCACAAGTTTTAGGCGCCTGGCACCCCAAGCAAAGCAGCTGTGCTGCCAGACAGCAGCCAGCTGGGCAGAATGCCAGACATCTGGAACATCCCAGACAAGAGGCAGCTGGACGGAGAGCCTCAATATGTCCAGAAAACATCAAGCCCACAGCTCGTGCACAGTGGTGCTGTTCCACCCTGGGTGCCCTGAACACAGGCTGCTGAGTTGATCTGTGTCTGTGACAGGGGCACTGTGGTACCCTGCACAGAAATGTAAGAGCACCAGGACACACTCTCCATGTCACTGCAGCTGTGCAGTCTCCCCACTAAACAAATGAACAGGCCACCATATAACAGCTACCTTGAAATAATGTGAAATTTCTATGCAGGCATTTTACAGTTGGCACATGCAACACCTTCAAGGTTCCTAACTTCCTTTAGAAGTGAGATCTAGTGCTTCACAAGCACTTTCAGAAAAGGCCTGTTCCTACAGACAGCTGATGCACAGTGAGTTAATACAAGGGAGTTTGGCCCCAACCCGTATAGTATCAATAGGTTAGCAGCACTTACAGCTGAATCCTCTCAACACCCAGTGGCCTTGAATGGGAGAGAATGTGCCTGCCCACTGCCTCTCTATTTGCATTTATAAGTGGAAACACTTATAAAGCAGAAAAAAACATCATTTCTAAGTGAAGTTACCAATTCTACCTATCCTAAGTACAGAAGATTATCCAAATGTTTTAAAGCTTTTTATATCACACTGTTGATTTAAATATATATTCATCCTAAAAAAGGATAAAATTCACTTACTCAGTAAAGGTGATTACCACTTCAGAGTTCTCAGAGGAAAATTTTTATTATTTTTATTATAAATACTATTATTTTCTTAGCTTTTATTTTCACTAACAGGATAAGAAAATTGCTAGAAGAAGGGCAGAACTTTTGGCAGAACACAAAAAAAAGAAGCAGGAGGTAAGAAAATGGATTAATTAAAATATTTACTATGGAAGTGTTTGTATTCATATTTCTTAGAAATTTCTAGAGTTTTTAGTCACAGTTTTAAGGGCAATTTAGAAGAGTAAAAATATAATTGATTGTCAGAAACCTCTGCTTGTCAAAATAATTTGACATGATTAAATTGTTTTAGAAACCAATGACTCATCAACACTAAAAACCATTTCAAAATAATTCTTCATATGATGCCCAGATCAGCAAAATACTTATGTGTTTAGCATATCTAATTTATAATTGTGAGAGTAGCCCCAGTCACTGTAAGTCAGGCAGCCTTTTAAGTACTCTGTCAAATCCATTGTCAACCTGCATCGGACTGTACCAGGATTTCTGCCCAAATTCAATTACAAAACCTATTTATATATGCATTAATGGACTGCTTGAGTGCTTATGAAATGCTGTCAAGAATGCTTTCAGCTAACAAGCCTGTTTGGAACAAAGTCCGTCCAAATACAATACCAAATATATAAACAAATACCCAACAAAAATGCAATGTAGCATTGCAGTTTTCCAAGCGCTGTTGGAATTGGTACACTGCTTCATTGTGTGCATTATGTAATATCTCTGTGTTTTCTTCTGAAATATTATTCTATAAACTGCTAGATTTTGCTTTTGATAAACTACCAAAAGGAATTTTTGTTGAATTATGATTTTTCTAAATGAAAGAAATGCTATATGTTCCTTCAAAGCATCCATATCATAGACATGAAACAACTAATATTTTACATTTATTTACTTTAATAAATAAGCAATATGATGAAACTAGTGAAAATGAGGATGAAAATGAGGATGTAAATGAGGATATTGAAGCTGTACTTGAAGAAGAGTTTTTAGAAGAAGAAGAGGAAGAAACTGAAGAAGAACAAGAATCTGATGCTCTTGAACGTATACGAAATGAAATTGCAGAAAAGTTTCAATCAGAAAGAGATAATTTACAAGGTGTACAGGTACCTTATTTTATCATATGAGTTAAGAAGATCTTTTGGTTTATTTTAATGGTCAGATTTCAAAGCTATAGTATTTGAGTGGTATTTGCTGAAGTCATGACAATCTGACTATGCAGAAGGTATATATTTTACAAAATATATCATTTATAAGACCAAGTAATATTGTTAGAAAAAAAATAAAAATAAAAATTTGGATGGACCCACCCAGTCTTGGGGAGATCTTTATTTCCTTTTAAATAGGCCAGCTGATGCTCGGAACCAAACTAAAGGATTGTAAATACAGGAACAAAATACCATATGTCATTTTTAAGTCATTACTCTTATTAAACAACCTCAATTTCTTTATGCAGTAGTTATTACCATAGAGTTATTAAAATCAGTGGACATTTTATGTGTTTTAATAATGAAAAACATCAGGATTTGATGTCTTTCAAATGTGAATGTGGACTCAGCCACATCAAAAACTAAAATAGCCCAGAGCATAAAAGTCAGATTAGAAAATAAAAACCCTTTAATACAGAGCAAATATTTAAATACAGCTATACTCCCAGATCTATGTTTCCGAACTCAGTGACATCTACAGTGAAATAATCTCATCTAATCCAGATATGTGCAGTGTAAATGTCTATGTCTGTTTAAGTAGGTAAGTGTCATTCATTTACTTTACTCCAAGCATTTTACTTTAGAAGGAAATGAACATGATTTTTATGATCTTCACTGATCAGAGTGAGAGGTAGATGTAAGATTTGGAAAACTGCCACTATAAGTGTAATTGATTCAAGGTTAATTTTATCTTACTACTTAATGGACTAACTGTCATGAAAATCAAGAAAAAAACTCCTAATTTTCTTTGCACTTCAAGGAAGTATAAGTTTAGTGGAAAAAGACTAATGTTTTGTGTCCAGAGATTCTCACTTTCCACGAATTTTGGAGGAAAGTGACTTGAAAGTACATTCAACTTTGAAAAGTGACCGTAAATATGTTATCTTTACTGAACATTTTCATGAACAGTATATATAACCATGCATCCAAACACTTTAATTTTTTTTATTATTATTTTTATGGGTTCAGAATGCAGCATGTGGCTAATTTCAATGTCCTGGACTTGAAAAGTGGAATTAGATAGAATTTAGGATAAGGACATTGAAAGACAATAAAAAATTCCTGTAACAATCTCAACACAGGGAAAATACTAACGCTTTACATGAGCAATACCATGTTTTAGGTTGAAGCTAATAGAATACTACAATTCTTTGAACATTTTCCATTTCCCATTGTGACATTTGAGAGTCTATAGTGTGTTGCATTAGTGAACTCATGAAAATTTGGAGCAGAAAAGGAACACGCATTTAAGAAGGCAATTTTTATTTCTCTCAAGAAGTACGTACTCCTCAGTGACAAGAGAGCTGTCTACTGTTTTAGAGATTGTTATTGTAGTGAGTCTTGCTTATGAGTGGTAGTGGAAAGATCCAGTACTGTGGGGATACATAAGTATTTTTTGTAACTTGATTACACACCAACAGTAACACATAACAGAATTTTATATTAGTATTGCATGTTGCTAGTACACCCAGTTAGAGCCTACTCAGCATTTTTTGCCCCTGTTTTTGACTCCAGGAACATTTATGCTTTTTAAAAAAATTTTACATAACTTACTATTTCTGATTCATTATTCGAGACCTGTTTATTTTTATCTGTTTCTGCAACTGTTGGTCCTCTTTGGCATTGTGGAACCTTGGTCTTTCATGAAAGAATAAATTCTGACATTAAAATGTTGTAGCACTTGTAAAAATGCGAGGTACCTAAAAAAAGCCCTGTAGAAAATAGGATATATTTGTATTTTAGTCAGCAGACAGCAGCAATACTTTTATACAGTAGCTAAATAAGCTATTGTAAAGGAATAGCTTATAGCTTAAATAAATAGCTTAAAAGAAAAGGAAGTAATAAAGGAATATTGTGAAGAATAGGGAAAGAATGACTTTTGATTGTTTCTTATAAAAGATACCTGTTAAACTTTAGTTTGCCCATAGTACATTCCTTGAAGTCAAATATAGTCTTAACAGGAAGTTAAATGTAGAAAGGCCAATTCTCATATCATTAAATCGAATTTCACTGATTTACAATGACTGAGAATACACTCAAGAAATCACAGAAAATATTGCTGTCACCCATCATTACAAACCTGATCATGTTTATGATTCTAATATCTCATTGTGTTTTCATTAACCAGGAAGAATTTGAAAGAATGTTAATACCTCAAATCGAGATCAGTGGAGAACGAAAGCCTCATATCGTACGCTACCGAATATATAAGAACCTGAATCCTCTGCTGGAAAATCGCAGAAGCATTTTTGAGAAATGCTACCCAATAAGTTTGCCACTTGCACATAAGATGCTCATTTTCTCATATAAATACCCAAGTTCTTTTGGTCAGTGGGATCCGGTCAAGGTAATTTTTTTTTGGTAGTTAAAGAATATTTCAGAAGTAATATTTTATAGTAACATACTTCACATAAAAGAATAAACAGTTTAAAGTAATGCCAGGAAAAGTTAATGAAAACTACATTACTGAAATGAAGAGCAGACACTCGATATCTGATAAATTGAGGGCAAGCAGCCTGAAATGGCCTGATGCAGGAACAGGAGCGTATGGATTAAGGAAGGACCTGGCAAGGTAATACTGTGCAGCAGAGCATACAGTAACATGACAACATCTACTGTAACAACTCAATCACCTCATCTGTATGCTTGATGACCCCCTCAAAAATGAATACAAACGAATTTGTGAGACACAATTTCCCTTCCACTGCAGAAGTTCAGTTGGCTTTTCCCTGTTATTTTATGTGGATACCGTACTGGACTGTGGCTAATAGGATCCATCCCGGAGGCCTTTTAAAAAGTGGTCACTCTCTCCACCCTTCTGTTTTGTGGAAGGAAGATCAACATAAGGACTAGTCTCTGCATCGGTTAGTAAGAAATTGAAAAGTTCCACTTCTGAACTTCTGCCTTTGGGACCATAACATGAACCCCACCTGGGCCTGGGATTTTTTTTTTCCTACAGATCTCACCAGTTTCTTCTAAATCTAAAGGCAGTTCCTTTAAGAACTGCTGCAATAGGGGTATCCTTAAGTTCTTCCTGAGCAAACAGTGGTGCAAGGAATTCAATTAGCATTTCTGCAATGACCATTTCTGCCTTTCCTGCTCTTCTTACATCTCAGTTACCCCTTCGCACTGTAAGCATATCAGGCTTCCTGATATGTTTGAAAATATTCCATCAGTAGCCTTTAAAAATATACTGCATTCCTCTGATCATACCCTCTCCATGGACAGAAAGTGTAATGGTACCACCTACTGGAAAAAAGCAAATATTCTTTCTTTAATGGTCACCTTATCTTTCTGCACAAGAATTACCTATGTGTGCAAGTCCCTTAGACTCACACAGGACATTACGTTGGAGGTAATTCAGTATTTCAGAATCTTTTGATGCCTTGTTTCCAGTAGCTGACAGACATCTACCTGCCCATGAAGCCACTTTCATAGGATGGTAGAAGGGAAGGCTATGTCAAACCCATTTAACTGTTTCCTATTTTTTATATGCTACAGCTAAGTGAAGGAGATATAATCAAATCACCACAGAGCCATGAAAACCCAGTCTATCCTGTAATCCATCGGCAATATATTTATTTCCTTTCAAGTAAAGAAAATAGAGAAAAATTTATGAAAAATCCCATCAAATATATCTGTCAACCGAAACCTAAACCAGCCGTGCCAATTAAGATTGCTGTTGTTGGACCTCCAAAATCTGGGAAAACTACAGGTACGAACCAGTATTATCTGTAAGACAGAGGATGGCACTCAGAAAATCTGAACTAGTATTACTTATAACTCTTGCTTATTTCTGATTATTTTCTAATTGTTTCTCAATTCCTTTAACCAATATCATGCAACATAAAATGAAGACAGATTCCTAGGATCAAGGATCAGAACACAAAACACTGCATTCTCCAGCCTGGTTCCTATTTTTTTAGACTATGAAACAGGATTTTTTATCATTCTCCCTGCTCCTCTCCATCTCCCTCCATGACTCTCTCAATCCACAGATCTTTGCCTTCAACTAAAGAGGAAGACACAGCTTATATTAGAACTTAATGGTTAGGCCAAAAATGGAAGAGACGGGTTTAAATCATTTCATATTAAGGAGGAAATTATATCCATACTTCCTACTTGCTGGATAAATGATCTAACAGCTAAGCTGTTCCATGAGCAGTGGTAGCATATTTTCTAACATATTTTTGAATAAAATTGATAATGGCTGCTGTGATTTACGTTGTACTGAATGCTATTACAGCATTAGGCAACACAAAGCTAAAGGGCTGGGCCCTTGAGCCCCTTAAGCAGAGATAGGTCCCTGTTCTCCAAGAATCTGCGTTGGAAATGACCCAGAGTAGGACTGACCGAGGACTTTAACAGGCTACTGGCTTGTGACGATGCTTACATGAAAGTTGAATGTTAAAATCTACATGTTTTGCAGTTGCCAAGAAATTTGCAAGCACGTATGGATTCCTGCGCCTGACTGTGGGGGATGCCATACGGCTGGTGTTAAACGAGCAGCCACAAAGTGAGCTGGCACTTGTGATAAAATGGCATCTTCATAAAGGACTGACTGTACCCGACGAACTGGCTGTCCAGGCTCTGGATGTGACTCTAATGAATCACATCTGCACTACTGCTGGGTAAGAGGCTTGTTTGGGTTCTGAGGGTTTTTTTTTTCCTGGGACTGTCTGTCCTTTCATAGGCAGTGATGCTCATGTTATCTCTGTGAAACAAACTGTCTCAGTAAAACACGTCAGTGGTTTATTCATTAATAACCTTTCTGTACAAAATGAAGTGGGAAATAAAATCTCCACATTACTCTGAAAAAGCACTCTGAAACATATTTTTCTGCAATTTTCAATAAGTATGTTCCAGTAAACTCAAGTAATATGTTTTATGAAAGTTACCCTTTTTTTCAGCCAGAAGCCACTATATCATTTTCCATTGAGAACTGCCATTTTCTCTCTCTCATAGCTATTCTTGTACCAACTCAAACTGATCTGATTCTCTCCACTAATGCACATTGACAATTCAGTTCTGCAGGAATTTTGTTTTTGTTTTTTTGGGTTTTTTTTCTGTTTTTATCAGCAGTTGGACGTTGTTAAGGAGAAGCAGAAAACTGATTCTTACCACCTTACTTCTTAGGGAATACACATTTCTTCACCTCTATCCCAAAACTTGTCAAACTGTGCTACATAAAGAAGCATTTTGTTTTATTATCAATTCAGTGAACTTCAACTTCTCTCCTAAAAATAAATTAAAAAAAATAACAGAAAAAGGCAATTCCAGACCAATCTCTGAAAATTATTTGAGCCTGAGGTCAGAATTTTTTCAACTTTTCTTCCATATTAACTATTGAAATGGTGTTTTAGACTATTTTGCCCCAGAATTGCATACTAAGTGAAAAAAAAGGGTTTTTTTCAATGCATTTTTTTTTAAAATGGATCAAGTACTATAAGTTATTTTATTTTTCACTTTGAAGACTACTTCCGCTAATCCTTATGGAAATTCCACATAGTTAAAACTAAACGTCTGCAAAACTGATGTGTCAGAACTGAAAACTCCACCATTATGGTAAGTAAGAGCTGTCCACTTAGGTTCCTATAACTTTGTGTATTCCCTTTGCTCTTTACTATTTCTTATTCCATCTACTTTTTTTTTTTTTTTTATTTTAATTGGTTGTAAATTCTTTGGGATGGATACTGTATCTAATAAATCAGGACAACACTGAACTTGATGGCATAGGAACAGACTTTTGTGTTTATTGAGAATGTATTTTGAATATTTTTAGCACAAATTGTTCATTTGGGAATGACTAAGTAAGAACTATCCTGCTAGAAAAGCTGTCTTTCTGTTTCGTTTGTATGCAGAGTTGTTATTGACGGATACCCTCTAACAAGGAAACAAGTAAACCTCCTGGAATCGGTTAGGATAATTCCAGTGAAAATCTTTGAACTGGAAATGGATACAAAAGAAGTGTTCAGAAGAGCACTGTCAGATAAGGACAACACAAACAGGTAGTGATACTCCATGACAGCAATATTTTTACAAAGAAAAGACTGTAATCTCTCTCCCTGTGCAGTGCCACACCCCAGTGCTGCACTCTGAGAGGCTGTCACATCTAAGCTGGTGGATCTAGGAGGCCTTTCATGCTCTCCCATGCGGGTGCACACCCCATGGGCCTCCCAGCTCCACACAGGAAAAGACCCCCCCATGGGTCAGATCCCCACACTGCAGGACAGAGGAAACATGTAAAGGCTGTGTGCCCCCTGCTTTGCTTAGTTACACTGCAGATTAGATATGTTGCCAGTTCACTCTGCTGCTGAAGCTTATTATTTATCAGCTTAGTTATTGTCATCATAACAGAAATTGGTATTTTACCCAGTAAGCTTTTTTTTTTTCTTTCTTTAAGTCTTAACTATAGTCTTTTTTAAAAGATAAGAGCCATGTATATTTTAATAATGTACATACAGTTCATGAATTACTACTCATCTAAACTGTTCAGGTAACTTTCTTCTTTGTTTCTCTAAAGAGATAATTTTTTTAAGAAAAAGCTCTTGGTTGTTTTTGAGGTATAACAGTAAGTAATTTATAAAGGAATGGAGAATTAAAAAGAACAGAACATTCACCTTAAAATTAAATTGTGTAAGAACCTGGTTCTCATTAAAGGAAATGTTTCTAAGAAGTTCCAGAAGGCTTAGAGCATTACTGCACGTCTCTCATTTTGTCTCTTTCATTTTATCAAATAATCAGTACAATGCTTAATCACTTACTGAAAGTCTAAAGACTATGTGCATTGCAAAAAGTAAATTAATGCTGCCCTTTTAAAAGTATTTACATAAATAAATCTTTTAAAATTCCAAGCTAATTACCTTTTATAAGCTTAAATACAAAACAATAAAAATGGGTAATATTAGCAATTTCTAAGAGGTACTTCTTACAGAGAAATGAATCCTATTAAAACAGGAAAGAGAATCTTATCTCTATGGCATCATTTAAATCAAGAACCAGGACAGTCAGTACTTCTCTGTTCTAGTAACAATACCTCTTCCGGTTTTCTGTAATACTTTTAGAGGTCATATGAATTATTTTCAATAATGTGTATGTAAATATAAGAACCAGACAGTTTTCAAAATACATCCTGTAGGTACTTCTTGATTTCAGACAACAGTATAACTCAAAAGTAAGACTTCTTTTTTCAATGAACAGTGACTTTCAAGTGCCTTGGAAGTACTATAAGCTTTTGTCTCTGGTAGCATTTCATAAAATGTGTCATTCAGTTAAATGATCTGACCTTCAAACTTAGTATTAAATCAGTGCTACTTTCTGTTGTCTTCAGATATCCTTACCCTGAACACGACAGTTCACAGATTCTCGC
Organism: Nothocercus julius; assembly: GCA_013398735.1. Classification (NCBI taxonomy): domain Eukaryota; kingdom Metazoa; phylum Chordata; class Aves; order Tinamiformes; family Tinamidae; genus Nothocercus; species Nothocercus julius. Next base: position 13,739,596 of record VZSV01000006.1, on the reverse strand, counting down.
TATCCGAAATTCCTGTTATAAACAACACATTGATGCAATTAGGACTTACTATGAGAAGGAGCATCAGAACTGGTGTGTGATTGATGCCTTTCGCAGCAAGTGGTGGATCTGGAACGAAGTACTCCAGGAAGTTCAAGTGGTAGTTAAAGAAATCCAGATCTATCTGGAAAGAATAAGAGAAGGTAAAACAAAAACACAGTTCTTTAAGAAGTTATAATGTTGTAAGTATATTTAAATTCAGTTTTAACTTGCTCTGGATTAAGCTACCGTGTGCAGCTGCAATTAAGGTTCATAGCATATTCCATTTACTAGACATATTAGAGAATAACAATGAAAAGACAAAACACGACATTTTCCTCAACATTTGCCTCATTCAAGGCTGATGTATCTAGCACTTGATCTATGTGACAAAATGCACTATTTCAGAAAATGAGTTAACCATCAAAATATTGATACCACACAAAATACAGCTGAAACCTTGATATAGACAAAAACACAGCGTTACTTGTGAATTCTGGGGTTAAAAACATGACAGTTGTTGTTTTCTCTGTGTATATTTCCACCCATAATTAGATTTGCTCATTACAACTTCTGCCTTTCCCTTGGCAAATGCAAGGCCTTTTTCTAACATAAAATCTTGTATCATTCATTCCAGCTGTAAGAGCAGGCAAATGGATATAAGGATCTCCAAATCTTTTTAATCTAAAATTTTCTTTAAAGTTAAGTTGGCTGTCTTCACACTTACTAGGTAGATTTCTGGGTTTATATGTTGAGATGTCAATTTTAATATTAGTTAGAAAAAGAGTAACTATTTGAAAAAAAAAATAGCTGGACTTTTTTCTGCTTGTGTAAAGCACTGGATTGCGTTTTAAGTACTTGGTGGGCAAAGGTGACGTCTTCAACTCTCAGACACAGGCTCCAAGAGCTACATCAAATCCAAATAAATAAATAAATAAATAGTGCTTTTAGTCAGTGCTCATTAGACCAAAAGCTGAGCTTCAGTTACCAAGGATGTGCAGAGTTCAAAGACAATGCCAGCACATTCAGAGGATTCTTTAATACCATCTTGACTATATGAGCTGTGTTTTTCTGCATGGATCTGCAACTGGATTGCCTGCAAGATCTGAAGGTTTATACCAAAAAGTGAGCAAAAGTAAATTTTCCTCAGTTTTCCCCTCTCGGCTTAGCTCCTGAAAGATACAGGATATCAGATTAGCTTTGCCATTTTTCTCTGGAGACTCTCTTGGAGACTTTGAGGTCTTGGGTGATCTTATCTTTTGCAGTTGTACACTGAGGGCTGCATTTTTCCAAGACCTGTCAATGCCAGAGCCGGTATCATGCAGCTTTACAGACTCTTTGATCTCATCTGGAAAGATCTTGAAGGCAGCAAAGAGCAAACCAGATACAGAACAGCCTGAGACTGTTGTCCAAAGAATAGCTCTGTGCCCGCACTCACCTTATAAATTTCAGTCATAAGTCAAAAAATATTTTTAAAAATTATAGGTGTTTTTTTTCACATCAATCTTGAAAAGCAGCCTTTTAAATATTTTTATCTGTCATTTTATGCAAGATCTTGTATTTATTTCATCCAGGTAGGCCATATCATTTGCAAGACAAGGATGAATAAATTATATACTTTATCACACCTTGCACTCATTTTCAGTAGAGAATTCAAATAATAGCTGAAATGTTCCTTTACAGCACAAAGAAATGAAATAACAAATCATTAATAAACCTATCTCAGAAAAAAAAAAAAACAAAAAACAAAAAAACTACAGACTAATAAGTTAAGCAGGGAGAGTATCCCACATCATTAATACTTACTGTATTTAAATAAATGCTAGAGAAGTGTCACTTAAATTACAAAAATGGGTTGAAACTTTATTTTAATATCAGCATATACAAATTCCTAGTATTTGAATTCTCATTATTTCATATTATTTCACATGATATAGTAATATTCTAAACTGTAACATTCCTATATAGAAATGCTTTATTCTTTCTATATATTTCATTAACAAAAGTTTATCATTAATTACTACTATCAACAGGAAAAGCAGCCAGCATTGCTGATTTATGCATCACCCCTGAAGAGCTGCAGTATCGGCTGGGGGAGTTTGGACAGTACTGCCCCGTCAGCCTTGCAGAAAAACATGAGCTCCTTGACTGCTCCGTAACCTCCTCACTGAAGTTTGCTGCCGAATTTCGAGGACACTATTACAAAATGGCTTCGCAGGAAGAACTGGAGGGAAGTGTCCAAAAACGTGGGGAGGGGGAGCAATGCTGCTTTTAGTCTCTGATTCTGTACAGAAACAACACTGTGTCATTTGAATTGGACTAGTGTTATTGGTGCTCTAGCTGTATAATTCTGTTATCAAATGTCCAGTCAGACAGAATGCAGCAGAGAGTCCTTCCAAATCAAAGATCTTCTTCCAAATTATCATAGATCAAACAGTAATTTTTGAAGCAATCATTTCTTCCCTCCTTCATCCGCTCTTTTTGGGGGGAGATGGCACAGGAAATGGCTAATAACAGCTATGGATCCATCACTCAGTGATGGATGCTGAATGATGTAGCAGGTTGCAGAAAAAATGACCTACTTAGCGTGGCAGCAGCACCAGCACACTGGTGAGATTTTTCTAGAAAAATAAGTATCTCAATTGCATGAGCTAGTCCTTTGGAGCTGGGCTAACAGTCGTATAGTGCTTCCCTCTTTATTAAAATGTTTATTTTTTTTTTCTACAGAAATTCTTGAATGAGCCAGAGGTATATGTACCACCACTAGCACCTCATCCTCTTCCACCTCCAGAAATGCTACCAAAGAAACTGACAGTGGCAGAAGTGAAGGCCTTATTCCCTAGAAGTGCAGAGATGCAGGGATACTGTCCAGTCACTTACCTAGATGGAAAACAGAGGTACATCACTGCAATTTCTATTAACGTGTGTTGCAGCCTCTATGTCCTGGGACCCCAGAATACAAACAGCCCACTTGATCTAGGCTTGTCCAAAATTCTGCTCCATTTCTCCACTAGTTTTATTGCAGTAGTGGGTGTTAAAAACAAGGTTGCTTTAGCTGTAAAAGGTACTTTTTTTTTTTTTTAAGGCTAAAAAATATCCCATAGCTCCCTGTCTTTATGGCATGGTTTAGATTATTTCTAATAATTAGACCAAGGCACAACCTGAAGCATCCTGAAGGTCATCAGTTCCTCTACATCTGTCATTGAAAGATGCAGGTGGGTTCAGTTTCTCTCAAAAATTCTTTAACAGAGCTGAAAGTCAGTCCTTAGCAGTAGGAATTTAGGTTGGCCAGATCATCATCTCTTGTAGAGGGAAAGATATATACATTGTAAGTTACCTGAATCTGGGATTCCTTCTCCTTTTACGTCTTGGGGAATGTTAATTTACTTAAATTGGTATTCAAATAAGCCAATCAAATGCATTGGATCTCCTTGTGTAAAGCTGCCTGAAGGGAACAGAGCTTAGTGTTAACCCAATCACAAGGATCTGGGTTGGCTCACTGTCTTGGGGAAAGGAGTCTGCCTAAATACAGCTTAAGTTTTCTCTTATCAAAAGCCCTCAAAGTTCAAACAAATCTCACGACACCTAAGGAGAGGCAAAACTAGCTATCTTATAAGACACCTATAAAGCTCAGTATAAAGCCTCCCTGATTTCCTCAGCATGCAGGAATTTCTTGTTGAGGTACAACCAAAACAGTCATTTCTATGCTGTCCCCTCTTAGCCTCCTGAATAAGCATGGCTGGCATTTTAGCCAGAGGAGCTGAAAGAGGAACAGAAAAAGTCCACTTATAAGCCGATTTTGAGGCAAGAATCACTTAATCACCTGCTTGAGCAGGGGGGTTGGACTACATGATCTCTAGAGGTCCCTTCCAACCTCAACCAGTCTGTGATTCTGTAATTTTTGAGCCTTGTAACAGTCTGTCATGTGGCAGAAGCACAGATGATCCAAGTTACCTTTTTTTAACTTCTGTTCTTGCTAGATTGCCAGAAGGCTCACTACCTAATGAATACACAGCACAAAAGATGTCTTAACATTTCTTGTTGCTCCATCTCTTCAGATACGAAGCTTTGGTGCCTGGAAACATTGAGTATGCTGTAAAATATCGAGATAAGGTATATATTTTTGAAAGTGGAGAAAAACTTCAGAAGTTTATGAGGTGAATATACTACTCACATTTTAATCTTTAGTCATGTCATAGTTTATACATCTTGACAGTCCTTACTTTTTATCTGGTTAGGTTACCAGAGAAGTACTGGAATTTGAAGCTTCCACACAAACTCCCTCCAGTGAAGGAGCCAATACTACTTACTGCACTTCCCTTAGCTGGATACCTTGAACAGGCTAGTTTTCCCTTCTCTATATTAGATAAAAATTTAAAAAATCCACCACATCCAGTCTGGAAGTTTTTTTTTAAGTATTTTACTAATGGGATTATATTTAATAATAGATTTAATAATTAATAGAAAATTGTTTTCACATAAGCACTTGTGATAAAGACAGGAAATTTTAAAAAGCTTTAAAATGATAGCGCTTGTAATTTTAATAGAAAAAAAAAAATCAAGTGAGGCCTTCAGAGGGGATTATTCCCCTCTGCAAGAATAGCTGCACAATTATATGATGATCTTTTTGACTCTTAATTGTATCTAATATGAATAAATTTTGCTTTGATTTTTAACACAGGTTAGACACAAGCGTATCAGGAATGGTTTAAGGATAGCTAATTATACTCTTAGACAGGGATAGGTAATAAAAAAATCATGATCACTTTCCTCACAACTTTCTGTTATTTCTGTGACCTGCAATTCACTGGCTTACTTTAAAGCATACTATAATGCTGGATTTGCATGAGAACAGGATCGGGCTTTTAATATATTTTTGTTGTAGATCTCTGTAATGTTCTTTAAAAATGTTTTATTTCTTTAGGGAGTAGCAACTTCTCTAATAAAAGCTCTGAATGAAGTAGGCTGCTTAAAGCCAAAGTTTCCATTCCTGAGTGTAAAAAAAACTGCTCTGCTGTTTGTGGCTTGTCATTTAAAAGGTAAGGAACAAAAATAATATACCATAAAAATAATGAATCAAATAAATGCAGTAAATCATCTGATATAGCATTGATAACTCATTTTCATAGTTTTCTGACGTTCAGTTTGGAAAAAATCCTCCTATATACTGATTAAAATACACATTCTCGGGTCTCTTACGAACATGTAAGAAACAAGGAAGAATAAAAGTTAACAAGATAGCTAGATATTTTGTGATCTCTCATAAAAATATGAGATTTTAATGATATTTCATCATCAGTCACCTCCCTGCCTTGAAACCATTTCTAACATGCATGATAGTAGGTTGAAATAAAGCAAAACTGTGTATAAAACTAGGTGGCACCACAGTTTAAACTAGTCTTGGACAACCTGGACTAGCTTAGAAAATAACTTAATAACTTAGAAAATAACTGTAATAAAAACTGCTGCAATGTTTAATAATTCTGGAGGATGGCTTAGTTGCCTGAATATTTCTCCTTTTCCAATTGCATCAGCCCATCAGATAAAACTTATTAATGAACCTCGCCTTGCAGGTAATCTGAGGACAGCTTTCTTTTCATACGCCTCTTCCATGAGAGGTGGGCTAAATATGTAAAAAAGAGGTCTAATTGTTTTGAAAAGCAGATTTTACACACTGGGACGCTTGCCATTCTCCAGATTAGTTCTATTGCAAGAACTCGGTATTGACATATTAAAATACACAATATAAAAGAAAAGGTGCTCATGCAGATGTATTTAGATTTTTTTTTTTTCAGTTTTCAGCATAATGAAATGAAAGAAAAAAAAGTTTGTAAGTTTATCTGTGAAACTATCAAGGAAGATTTCAATATTAATAGGACTTGGGGTATCAGTATGATGATTATTTTACTCCGTATCTCCTGGAGCTGTCAGAGGTTAAGTCTTTTCGTTCCCTGAGGAAAGTTGTCCAAACTTCGTCTCTTGTGTTTGTGTCAGCTGTTGGTAGGGGATGAGATTTTAAGTCCAAGATAATGCTTGCAACTAAAATTCTTATCAGACTGAATGGGGCTATCAAACTGAATGGGGCTAGAATAGGGCTAGCTTGCAGGATTTCAAGCAAGCGAGTGGCTTTGGTCTGGGTATTGACCAGTGATGCTAGGGATCTCTGGAGCCACTTCTTCGGCTTACTGTTTTTGCCTTTTACTAGACAGCTTGTTCAGCAGGTGAACTTTATGTTGCCTTTTGTCATAAGCTTTTGCTTACCCTTTTAGATAATGCCAAGTTTTATTTTCTTTCTAAACACCCTTGTGTTCTGTGTTTTCCCATGCAGCTTCCAGAGCCATGCAGGATTTTCTTGGACTATCACAGATTTAACTAGTGTGGCTTTGTTAAGGATCACCACTGAATAATACAGGCACAATATAAGCCCCATACTTAAACACACAAATCTATGTTTTTATCTAGCATAGCTTGTTTCGTTCACAAGGAGTAGTATCAGTCTGTTGTTAGCACCACTTTGCTAAAATATCTATGTCAACTCAAGGAATGATTTACTCATACATTGTCCCTGAACCATTATTAGTGTGGATGAAGAACTAAGTAAGTTTGTGCAAGTACTCAAAACTCCTCTCCTACTAAAGTAATAAATGATTTGTCTGTAAGAATGCAAGTTATCTCACTGTAAGCCCAGAGAGAATGCTTCCAACTTTAAGACAGAGAGTTCCAATATGCTCTAAAATGCTCCTTACAAATATAGTGGTGATATTTATTGTGCATCTCTTCAAAGTAATCATGAAGTTCTTGATCAAAAACTTGATTAAAGTGCTTCACTTGTGGTGCCTTGGATTTTTTTTTTAATTCTGTTTTTATCTGAAGTAACATTTTGACATCTTTGATTTATTTCACCCCTTCATTTCACACTTAAATAGTGGAGAAGGAACAGTGGTTGTATTTTCTCCTGAAGCTTTTTTAAAAACAGTATTGGGTTGTTCTCAATATCCAAGAACAGTAGGTACAGGCCATTAGTCATAAATGCAGAGATTCGCTCCTGGAAAAGAGTAGGCAACCATACCTCTTTATAGTGAGTCAGTGCCCTTCAAACCTGACTCTTCTGAGAGCTCTGCTTATAGTTATGTCTGGGGGAAAAAAAAAAAAAAACACTCAGAAATTGTAGAATGCCTACATTTTAAAGTTATGGGCTGATGTGTCTCATAGTACAGTTCTCCATGCTATCCAGTTTCTATCATAAATTGTGTTGTAAAGTACCATCTACAGAAAAGAGCTACCTAGGCTATGGCTGCCTTAAATCACCATTTCCTTTTTGCTTTGGCGTAACAACACTAAACTAATACAGAGTAATGGATTGGCACTCGCCACTGATGTACCCCAAAATATGGCTTAGAGTAGAGAGTTAAGGAAGAACAGAAACAACACAGCTTTCAATGTCGTGTTCCTGGCCTTGAAATATATGTTGTCTTCGGAACTATCAGGGATATATAGTCAATTCTTGATTTCCTATGGGCGGTGGATTTGGGTCATAGATAAATTGTGTCAAGAATGTGGATATTCCTGAGATGGCTCTGTGCAGAGCCTGTTTGGGTCAGGACCAACATATCAGCTTACAGGTACAGAAAGCAAGCTCAGGTCTATCCCTGAAGGTCTTCTAGGTCTCCCTCCTTCATTGCATGCTCACCGTGGAGCACTGAGAAAAGCAGAGCAGAGGAGCTGCCCAGAGTGAGCTGGGGCACCGCACAAGCGGTACCCAAGGACAGGAGCTCCGGCCATCGCCTGAGCTCCTCGGGGGTCTCTGCAATGAATCCTCCCGCGTGCTGCGCTGTGCAAGAGTCAGGTTAGATACAGCACGGCGTGAGTGCAAGGAACGGGCTCAGATCCACTGCAATGCCCAAGTCAAAACGTCCCTCTGGGCCCAGAGCTTACTGCAGGATCCAGCTCAAATCTGGATGGATGTATAAGCTCCCGCTCAGTGTGTCCCCACCACCCAAATCACTTCAAATCTGGCTCTGCCCAGAGTGTCTCCAGCCCCTCGTTACCCAAAGAACGTGAAGCTGATGGAAGCTCAGAATAGTTCTTCTTTTACTAAAGCCTTGGTGTTTCTGCACATTGTCATCTTGAGGTACGAGCTTCTGGAACACCAGGCCGTTTCTGCTGTTGTTTTGGAGTCAACGGCTGCTTTCTGCGGGGCTTTCTGTGCCAGGGGCTCTGCCCGTACGCAGAGCAAAAACACCTGGCGCCCATTTGATCCACACTGTAGAATTTCCACGCTGCAGTCCCACAGAGCTAGAGCAGGACGCTGACGTGTTGCTCCGTTTCTTTCAGCGTACAACCCTCGGAGCTCGGAACACGTGCGGAGGAAGTACCGAAGGAAACTGGAGCAGTTCGTGGATCACTGCGCGCTCATCCCCTACCTGGGTGCCAAGATGCCACGCCACTACAGGGAGCCCCAGAGCAGGCCCGCTGACTTCGACTGCAAGCTGCGGACCTTCCTCTCCCTGAAGGCCGCAAGGCCCAGCTTCCTTTAGCTCCCGGGGAGCGTCGGTTTTTACCAGAGCGCGGTGTCCCTAGGGACTGCCTGGCACGAAACGTTTTCTGACTCGATTGTTGCAGAGGGAAATGCTTAGAATTTTAATATTACTCTCTCAAACCGCACGAGGTTCAATGTGTGAAGCGCTGACGCTCGCGAAAGGGCCGCTTTGGGGTGAACACGTGAGCAAAGCGGGCCGGTCGCCGTGAAGCTCCCCCTCCCTCCCTCCCTCCCTCACGTCCCCTCCTCCCCGCCGCAACACGGCGCCCCCCGGCGGGGGCGGCGCCTCCATGGGGCGGGCGCTGCGCGCTGCGTCACGGCGCATGCGCCCCGCCTGGGGCAGGAAGCGCGGCGGCCCCGGATCCTTGAAGCGAGGCTCGCGGTGAGTGCGCCGGTCCGGTCCGGTCCGGTCCGGTCCAGTCCAGTCCAGTCCAGTCCAGTCCTGTCCTATCCGGTCCTGTCCGGTCTAGTCCTCTCTGGTCTAGTCCTGTCCTATCCGGTCCCGCCCGCCCCTCCGCGGGGGGCCGGGCTCGCGGAGTGGCGCGGCGGGGCCCGTCGTGGAGTGCAGGCCGGGCCGTCCCCGCCCCCCCCCGCGTGACGCGCAGCGCCTCTCCCCGTCGCCTGGCAACGCGACCCCCTACCCAGAGCGCGGGGCCTCCGCGCTGTGCGCGGCCTGCGGCCCCCCGCAGCCAGGCCCGCTCTTACTTGGCGTGACAGGTTTGTCATGGCAGGGGGCTGGCACTCACCTCGGCCGCTCCTCTCGAAACAGGTTCCTCCGGTGCGTCCCTTCCGGGGTGCATTTATTTGATGGATATTTCTGAAACTGCAGGCTTCTTTTCTGTGGTAGTGCCCTCCACTGAGTTTGCAATAAGAAGAACTTCAGTGAGCCAGATTGAGAGTTGCTCCCTAGCATGGTCAACTGCACTTTAGACAGAGTTATTATTTTTTTTCCAGTATTACTGCCCACATCTGTGGGCTCTGAATTAGCAGGTAAGTGATCTGCAAGAGAAGTGTTCATAAGGAGAGCACTGCATAAAAGAGGATATGGAATCCTGCAGCACCAAAATCAGTGGGAGGTTTCTGTGCTTTTTTTCTTTTTCAGTCGTTGATTGTAGGATTTCATAGCCTTGTCCCTGAATGTTTTGAAAGGTAGCATTCAGTGGTGCTGGAGCTGCAATTAATTTTTCCTTTCTTATTTCCATTAAAAAAAAAAAAAAAAAAAAAAAGCTGTGAACAATGAGTTCTTTTTGTTCAGTTGTTTTGGTTGCAAAAAAGAAGGGGGTTCAGACAAAGCAGGCATTTTGGCTACTGAACAGTTCACAGGACATGAGTGCTAAACAAATGAAGTAGCTGGCAGTAATTCTCATCTGGGAATAAAATATGTGTAGCTTAAGATGTAAAAGCACTTTTTGGAGAAGATAATATATGTCACCATTAATGTTAACTTTTTAAAGAAAGTTCAGAGGCTTCAGAATTGCTTCAGAAACTGTTAGATTTGCAGTAGTTTCTAAAGGAAATAATACTTGGTGTTATATAATGCAGACTCCTAAGATAATTATTAAAGCTATTTTATCCTTGTAGGTTCCCTCTTTCATATTTGAGGTTAAAAATGGCTGAAACAGCTCCAGATGCGTCTGAGAAATTGGTTGTCATTCACTCGAAAGCCCACAAAGATACCATTCTGGCCAATTTGGAAGAACAAAGGAAGAAAGATTTTCTTTGTGACATTACTCTCATAGTGGAGAACGTTCAGTTCAGAGCCCACAAAGCTTTGCTCGCTGCCAGCAGCGAATACTTCTCCATGATGTTTGTGGACGAGGGTGAAATAGGGCAGTCAATTTACATGCTGGAGGGAATGGTGGCGGAGGCTTTTGGAGCGCTGCTGGAGTTCATCTACACTGGTTATCTGCATGCCAGTGAGAAAAGCACGGAGCAAATCCTAGCTACTGCGCAGCTGCTCAAAGTGAATGACTTGGTGTGGGCCTGCACGGAGTACCAGGCTGGCCACAGCCCCAGCAACGCGCTGCCTGCCCCGTCGAGCAGCAGTCCCACTCTCAATGTGGCTGCGAGTGATGGCAGGAGCGCAGATCCCCCAAAGCGGAAGCGGGGGCGGCCAAGGAAAGTCAGGAGTGCCCAAGAAGAGAGCAGATCGGAAGCAAATTCTGCTGAGGATGTGCAACTGAGAGAGAATAATTCCATGCAAAATAAACAAAATTTTATGAAGAAAGATGGCGCGGCAGAAGAACCCGTTGTCAGTGAGCAGGCTCCTGTGATAAAAGACGTGGAAGAAACTGAGCGGGCTTGTGGCTCGGAGGATGCTGTGGATCTGTCAGCTGAGAAGGATGAGAATTATGATCCCAAGTCTGAGGGAGTGCAGAGCACTCAGAGCCGCTACAGCAAACGCAGAATAAAGAGATCGATTAAACTGAAAGATTACAAACTTCTTGGTGATGAGGAGGAAAAAGGACTGGCAAAGAGAACTGATGGGAAAAAAAAACGTACCGGTTCTGAGGCTCGCTGTAAAGACTGTGGCAAAGTATTTAAATACAATCACTTTTTAGCAATTCATCAAAGAAGTCATACAGGTAGGCATTAGGAGACTGCTGCTTTTGATTGAGTGACTTTCTGCCAAATGCAAACCAGTTGTTGAAGTATGAACTGTTGGATCAGTGTGCTGTTTTGGGCAGTTCTTGTTGGAGGCACATGAGATCTGGGGTGTCTCTGAGACCATGTGCACAGTTTCCTTCCTGCTACCAGGCCTCCTTGCCTTTTTTTGTCTTACCTTGATTGTAGTTTGGTTAAGCGTTTCTCTATTAAAACACTGAATTATATGACAATATTTAATTATTACCAAATGAAGCTTGACTCTTCTAATTCTCCTTATCACTGCTTAAAGGTCAGTTTTTCATATGTCATGCATGGCAATGCATCTCACTATCAGCTTAGAATATCTACTGGGAAATAATCCATTGATATTTGTACATCTTGTGCTTTTAGGGGAGCGCCCTTTCAAGTGCAGTGAGTGTGGCAAAGGCTTTTCCCAGAAACACTCTCTTCAAGTCCATGAGCGGATGCACACTGGAGAGCGGCCGTACACATGCACGGTCTGCAGTAAGGCTCTAACTACAAAACACTCTCTTCTGGAGCATATGAGCCTACATACAGGTAATTATTCTCCCTCAAACATTTGCATTTCTGAAAAGCAGTATTAATGATCTCTCTCATGCGTGTTGGTTTTTTACCCTTGCTTTGGATGTGGCTTGTGTTTTAATAAGTGATTTTCTCTACAGGGCAGAAGGCTTTTACATGCGATCAGTGTGGGAAATACTTCAGCCAGAAGAGACAGCTCAAGAGTCATTATCGAGTACATACAGGTATAACGATCTGGGACTGTGGAGCTGGCTCATTACCCGGGCCTTTGTAAAGATTGACTAAGGCTCTGAATGGTCTTCAGTGATATACCTAGGACTCTGCTACTCTGTGTGGCATCTTGATTTAACAATGAATAGTGGGGAAAACTCTGAATAAACAGGCATAAAAAGAGTGATTAGAAAGATAATAAACTGACAAGGTTTTATCTGATCGTGACATATTCATTGCATTGTATTTGAAAAGCAACTTTATTTTAGTCCTGCTCACTGTTTTACATACAAACTAGGAATTTTGAGCAACAACATGCATGTCCACTGCCTGTTCTGCAAATTACCTTGTGATTTTTTTTTACTGTTTTGCACTAGCAAACAAACTGAAAAGTGTCCTGCTCACTTGTGTTGTAAAAAGATAGAAGTTAGATTATACACACAGGAAAAGGTGGTAAAGTTAAGATTTTATAAAGCTTTGAAAGCAAGTGGGTTTTGGGGTGAGTAGGAGTTTAGTGCTGTCTCTTCCTGTAACAAAATCAAATGGGGAAATGGCAAGGAGTAATTTCTGGTAGCTGAGATAGAGAGGAGGCAGTGAATCGCCTTTTGTTTTCTTTCTATATTATATTAAAGTGGTTATTTTACAGGAAAGTGCTATAACAAAGATCACTGAAGAGATACAGGGGATCACTTAGGCACTGACACTTTTTTTATTATTGCGACAAGGCCGTTCATTGCCGGAATGCAACCAGTGTCGTCGCAAATTCATGGATGCAGCTCAGTTAAAGAAACATCTAAGAACACATACAGGTAGTATGGCCATTCTGTCTCTCTCTTTTTTTTTTTTTTTTTTTTTTTTTTTTTTTCTTTGAAAAAAAACACAGACAAAACAATATGTTTGGCTTGACCTTCATCTTTGGAGAGTTAACTTCTACTGTACTTGTATATAGCGATATACATATATTTCAAGTGAAGAGGTGATTTAATGCAAGGGTCTTTTAAATAACTTAGGGCAAAGTGAGACTTGAATGCTTGGATAACAGGAATAAAAACACCATCATAATGACTAAGCATAGGCATTTTAAAGGAATTTGCTTTGAATGGTAAATTCTTAGAGAAAATACCATAGCTGAACTTGGCACTTTGCAATATTTGCTCTTAACATTTTTTTTTTTTTAAAGGTCCTGGATTATAGTTGGGTCAGCACTTAACGCTTTGGGCATTTTTGATTTATGCAGGGTAACATTTACTTTCAGTACTTGTGAATATTGCGTTTTTTGTTCAGGACAGCAGGGCGTATGTTGAGATACAAATGCGTGCGTGCATCCCCACGCAGTAGTTCTGTATCTGAAGCTGATACAGTTCTGTAAGCATAGTGAGAAGTGAGGGTGGTAGCAGGAAATGAGAGGAGGAGGGATAATAGGCAAGGTAAGTTCCAAAAACACCTACTAAGATGAGCTCTGGCAGAAAGAGTCACAGTAGATCTTGCTTCCAGAAGAGACAGGCCAGAGAGCAATATGGAAACACCATTGATCTTCCCCAAACCTTGGGAAATAGAGTTCCGAGGATTTGGTTTTGTGGGGAATCTTGATGGTACTGTCCTGTTTTGACAGCAGCTCTGTAACACTGAGAATACAATCCAGTTTTGAAGTTAGCTCTCTTTCAGAGGAAGCAGAACAGGATGGCCTGCGGGGGGGCCCTTTCAACATTTTTTTTTTTTTTCCTCCTTCTGTGGTGCTTTCTGCTTGTTCCCCAAAGCCAAAACTGATAAGCATTGCAATTCTATACCAGATGGGAAACTTCGCTGGATATTGGCCATTGCTTCATCCTCCATTATTTTCAGTGTGCTTGAACACTGTGAATTACAACAGTGCTGATCTGGATTCCCACAGAGTGTCTTAAAGACACTGAATACAGCAGGAAAAATATTATCCTGTGAATTAGGCTTTGTGGGTTTTTTGTTTGTTTGCAATACCTTTTATTGTGTATTTGTTTATTGTGTACCTTTTTGTTGCTTCTGCTGAGTTAGGCATAAGAATGTAGCAAAAAATAAAAGTTAACCAACTTCTTAGTTGGTTATATAACCCATCATAAGCTAATTTTTCTTACACTGGTGTCCCCTCATTATGCACAGGATATCCCAGGTCTGGGATGGAGCCTTGTAGGAAGGTAGACAACCTGGTCAGGTAGTACACTGAGTTTATTTACGTTAGAAATATGGGCCCACTCATTGGCATGGTGCTGAACATGAGCCTGGCACTAATGACCACTAGTTGAGGGGCAGCCCTTTTCAGACGTGTCTGTTCAATGTACAGCCGTTTTGAGGTTACGCCTGGGGCATTTCTTTTATTGTTCTGAGGGTTTGGTTCACCTAATTCTTGATCTTCAAAGGGGAGAGTTATCTGAAATGTTCCTTTAGAATTTTACACCGTCATCCAGCTAGTGACTGCCTTCAGTTTCAGATATTCATATTGACTTGTGACAGAAGCATGAGGATTTAACTGGCATTTATACTTGATACAGTGTGCAGAGGTTTAAGCATAAGAGACATAACATGTTTTTATGGGTACAATACAGGTCTGAGATTCAAAAAATAATGATTTGGGGCATAATTCTACTTCTTTAAATATATTGATACATGTTTTTAAATATGTTGATGAAAGTGGTATGTAATAAGTGATGTCAAACTTCTTTTTGTTCAGGTGAGAAGCCATTCACTTGTGAAATTTGTGGTAAATCGTTCACAGCCAAAAGTTCTCTTCAGACTCACATTCGAATTCACAGGTAGAGTATGTAACTTCTCTGCCAGTGTATATTTGTGATGGCCATTCAATATAGAACAGTTAAGGCTTGTCAATGTTAAAGATGGATTGAATGACATCTTTCTTTAATCTATTTTTGTTTAGTATATGGGAACTGGTTAAAAAAAAAAGTTTAAAAATAACTTTGTTAGTAAAGTATTGCGGTGTTAAGTATTGGAAATAATTGCAGTGTTAAGTATTAGTGTGTCGGAACATTGTAAGATTCTTCTCTTTTTTGCATGTTAGATCTGTTCATTAATGCAATATACTTACTGTTGTATTATTTGAGAGAAAATTTTGCCGTGAGTTTTTATTTGACAGAAAAGAGTAGCCATGGTGTAAAAAGGTTATTGAAGAGTTTTCCTGTAGTCTGTTGTCTCTGACTTACTCATTAGATTTTACCTATGTTAACCTGAGGTGTTGTATAAGGTCATGTCAGATTTTGAAATCACTGAAGTACTGATGCAAGTTTTGCATGAAAGGAAATGTTTCCAGTAAAATGTCTTACCTTATAGAGGCAGACGTCAAGTTAAGACGTAGAGATGTAGGTCAGGGGGTTGTGTGTGTGTATTTTGTTTTAAAAATTGTTGATTTTAAAATCATAACATTCTTAAAATAGTCAGTGCTTATAATTGTGTAAAATAAGTTTTTGTGTTAATCACCTTCTTGACTGTTTTTGAACATTTTCTCTTGTCAAGATCTAGTGGCTTAAAGTTTGTACCTTCAGTATTATGACAAGGAGGCAATTCTGTTATATTTGTAGCTCTTGAGTACATACTAATAAAAATATTGTTGGGAAATTCTTGAACATCAAATAGAAATAATTAGAAAATCAAATATAAAACATTTTAATGTGTCCATTTTTAAGTGTTTGTGATACAGGAGAAAAAGAAGTCTTCCATTGTGTGACAAATTGCAGAAAGCAACAATTTCAAAGCAAATATTTTAATGAGATCAAATATATTCTTTTGCAGAGGAGAAAAGCCATATTCTTGTGGTATATGTGGAAAATCCTTCTCTGATTCCAGTGCTAAACGAAGACACTGTATCTTACATACTGGCAAAAAACCTTTCTCCTGCTCAGAATGTAGTTTGCAGTTTGCCCGTCTGGACAATCTGAAGTCTCATTTGAAGATTCACAGCAAGGAAAAGCAGTTCCAGGAGGCCAGCAGCGCTCCAAGTGGCAACACTCATTCAGGAGAAGTGAGAAACATTCTTCAGCTGCAGCAGTATCAGCTCGCCACCTCCGGAGGGCAGGAAATCCAGCTGCTGGTTACAGATGCGGTACATAACATAAACTTCATGCCTAGTCATAATCAAGGAATTAGTATTGTTACTGCAGAAAACGCCCCAAATTTGACAACAGAGCACGCTGCTAATCTCGCACTGCTCGCTCAGCCACCCCAGCAGTTGCAGAACTTGTTGCTTTCAGCTCAGCAGGATCAAGCAGAACAAATCCAAAGTATCAATATGATGGCAAACCAAATTGGGCCTGCCCAGCCTGAACAAATGCATGTTATCACTCTTTCCAAGGAAGCACTAGAGCATCTCCATGTTCATCAAGGACAAAACCAAGAAATCCACCTTGCAGGATCTTCGCATCCAGCTCAGCATGTGCCACTCACTCAGGAATCAAGCCAACAGTCCCACTCTAGCCAAGATGCAGTTCCTTCCCATCAACTCGGTGATGGACAGAACCCAAATGTACATGTTCCTGAATCTCATCAGCAATCTGTGTCAGTAAACGAGGCATCTCATGAGCATCCTATTCAAGATCAGGCTTTTTGAAGTGCTTATGTGTCATCAGAAGGCTGGGCTGCAGCGCACTTCCCATCCAGGCAGTGCTTACACGTCTCGCACTTCCTTTTGGATGGCATTTCTTAATCTTATTTATTTTGGACTTTATTATTCCTGTTTGCAATTTCTCTGCCACTTAGTCCATACCTCACGAGTGATTAATGCCTTTTTTGTGCCTCATACAGATTTATGTCTACTGAACAGTTATTTGGCCCCTTACTGCATTTCAGTGTGCATTTCCAGGGTGGTGGACCTTGGCACTTCAAAACAGTTTAAGATGTATGCTGATGAGGAAGCTTGAATTACTTGCACTACAGTCAGGCCTCAGATAATCAGTATTTTTTTTTCAAGGAGAAGACAGTTATGTCTTATGTTTAACAAGCATTAACCTCTCTCCAGGTTAACCTTTAATTTCCAGTGTTACCATTCCCTTAAGTGCATTTTGATTTATTGAATTCCAAATTTCTTTGTGCTTTTGGTTGGAATCGTTGCAGCCTTTGGCTTTGCTTTGCCCTTGTGTTTACTATATGCTGTGAGAGGAATGCTCAAGAGAAATGTTTGAATCATTGCACTTAGTATAGAGCTAAAATGATGGACATGTTAAAAACCCAAATTCTATTAATTTTAGCACCCACTGGGTGACTGGGCAAGTCACTGGACCTCTGTGCCTTAGTTTCCTCAGCAAGGAAGTGGGGATAATGTTCATGCATTTTGCCAAGCACTTTGAAGAGCTTCTGATGTGGAAGTGCAAAATGTCTTTCCTGACAAGGCTCAGGCTGAGCTTAGGAGCTAGTTTATAATTAAAGCGTTATTTTTTTGTACTTTTGAGAGCAGAATGCAGTGTTAATCTTACTGTATATAAAAGCTTGTAATTGTTACTGTATAGACTTAATGAATCGCTTCAAAGCGTAGTGAGCTGTGTCAGTGGGGCATATCACACTGAAGTTGTGCAGCTTTTTTGGTGGACCTGATATGTGCAGATTATGTTTTTAGTGGCTGCTTGCAAAAAAAGAACTGATTCTGTGCAACTTCAAGTCCAGCTGCTGATCACATCTCACTCTAATGTACTAGTGTGTTAAAATCCACATGAAATGCCATTGCTACTTGAAGCAATGTGCACAATTCTCACTTAAATTTTGAAATGACTTATTTATGGTTTACATTGATATTGGGGTATATTTTGATTGATATTGGGGCTTTGACAAATGAAAAATAGAAAAAATCAGGAATTAGCAGATGAATTTAAAAAAAGAAAAAAAAACTAAAAAGAAAAAAAAAACTTTATATGTTCCTGGCTTATGGCTGACCAGCAAGTGCCACTGGAATAAAGATTCCAAAGTGATTTAGGGTGGAAGAGACTTCCAGGGGACACTGGTGCATCACCTTGCTCGGAGCACATCCATTTAGATTAGGTTGTTGGGCAGTTGTGTCTTGAGGGTCATTCTGTCACTGCACCTGCAAGGAGTGTCTGGCTCTGTCCTCCTTACAGCCTCTAGTCCGAGGCAACAGTAAGATGTTCCCAGAGCCTCCTCCGAGGGCAGACCCAGCTCTCTCAGCCTTCTTTTTTATGTAATGTACTCCAGATCTCTCATCATCTCGGTGGCCTTCTGGTCTGCTCACTCTAGGACATCAGTGTGTGTCCCCTGTGTCTGGGGGACCCAAGTTGTGGGTGCTTTTCTGTGTCAGAATGCAAAATATTCAGCTAGAGCCAGAAGCTGGGCTTTGGAGTTCGGAGGTGTCAGTTGTTTTTTCAGAGTACCAGATCACTTTCTAGAGAAATCGATGATGAGGGGTAGACAGTGGGAATAAACCAATGCAAAAAAAAGCAGTTCGGCTTTGCAGCTTCTTCCCCTCTCAGAAAGCAGAAATACCATACTGCTTATGTTGTACTCTCTGCCACCACAGAGGCCTGGCCTGCTCTGATGATGCATTTCAGAAGCTTGAAGCCTTTGCTGCAAGAACAAACGGAAAATAAGTGAATCTCATTGTAACGTCCACAGAAATCTTGCTGTTTAACTGTATAAATATTACAATAAATAATCTGTTACATCCTAACAACTTCATTTTCCTCTAAAATACTGTAATGTGGAGCCATAAATACTGTCTTAGAAATTTACAGGAGCCTACACTGAGTTCCTTCTCTGCCATAATCTTAATATGTGAATCCCAAAGTGGTTCCATCTGAAGTAAAATTCTAAGACTAGTTAATTCTAAATAAAATAACTGTTAAATACTTTTCCTTTTTTCAACCTTCATTTGTTTATTGTGAAAGGGTTGTGGGTTTTTTTTTTTTTTTTTTTTTTTTTTAGGATAATTGTAATGCTACGGTTTGGTTTGAGCTACAATCATGTAGTGCTTGCTAGCTGCTTTCCCATAACCCACAAAGCTGTTTTGTTTTTCAAATTTTCTTATGCTCGTATTCTGCCAGATTACCTATGAGGCAGTGAAGAGGGTAACTCTGTGACTAGCACAGCGGGGCCTCCACTCTGCATCGCTTAAGCTGCTGGTGCCTATTTTAGCTTGCACTTGAGAAGTGAGAAACGTGTTTCTCATACTGCAAATGTTGCTTTTTCTTGATGCCCTTGCTTTCTTTGTAGTGAATAAATTTCTATTAAAGAAGAAGAAAAATCCTTGTTCCTTGTGTGCGTTTTTTTAGGGCTGCAGGTAAAGCCTATGATCGCTCTGGGTTTGAAAGGAAGACCCTTCATATGTGCTTTTTATTCTAGCTGCTGTTCAGAACTTTCTAACAACAACAAAAAGTGGGCTGTGCGGGCGTTCGAACTGCTCCACAGCAGCTCCCTGAATGCCTTTACACCTGGGTGAGTAAACTCCGTACGGCTTCTCATCTCCTCACACAGAAGAGTCCCAGCAAATCTCGTTGCTTGCTGTGTGAAAATGAGGTGTGGGTTTTGGACCCGGGTGTAGGAAAATAGGCTATTTTGAGTGATTAACGCTATTAGAATGCTTTCCATATGTAAGTTGCTCAATGTGCTTGAATTGTTAGAATACATATATATATATACTTTTTCCCTTTTAGCTAATTCTGCAGACAAAGCTTAAGTAAATTTCGTGAGGAGGGCAGCCACACCGTGTGGTAGGTATTTGACCCTTGAAGTTTCAGATGAGACTTTTTGCTGCCTTTGCAATAGCAGTTGACTACTGTTCAGGTACTTATTCTATTTGTTATTATAGTCACAGTTTGTCTCTAAATAACATTTCTTGACCTCGAAAACCTGAAGCTCAAGAGAGGACCATGCTCGTGCTCTCGTGCAGGAGCTGAGCAGTATCACAGTACACCAGAGCTGTGGGCCTTGTTGGTAAGCATCCCCTTTGGCAAATGAGTATCGGTGCATTTTTTTGGAGCTGGGGAAGCAAATCTTCCTGCCTCCAGGAAAATCTTCCTTGCAGCGTGTGTATTTTGCAAGTAGTGATGTATTTTGGGCTTGCTTTCGTGCTGATGATAGTTCCTCCAAGCAGCACAAGGTGTTTTGCAGCAACTGCCATAGTGTCCAGGAGATGGGAAGGAGATGACTGTCTCATGATGCAGTTTTTCAAACTGGATGCACATTGACAGGCTGAAGTTAGGGATGCAGAGCCTGGCGTCTGTCCTGCCAACGGTTTTGGAAGGAGACTGGCTGGCATTTCTTCAGCTGCAAAACACTTCCTTTACTGTTCCTGTCCTGCTTTTCAGTCACCATGATCACCAGTTCATGAGAGAGGTTTGCTGCGAGCCGGCTTATTGCACATGGGCCGTTCTTGTCTTTTATTCATCTTGCCTTATTCGAACGCAAGCATGGGAAGGTTCCTACCCCTTCGTGGTGATGGTGCAAGTGCTGGTGCCAACTGTTGGGTGCCTGTGTCCTCGATGAGCACCGCGCCGCTGCTCGCGGGGCCCGGCTGCTGCCCGGTGACACTGCACAGCTTCCTACCCAAGCAGCTTCACACAGGGCGCCCTCTCAGACCATGTATTTTAATGAATCCAACCCACCTTTCTGTTCTCTTTCTCGGTTTCTTTGAGATGCTATTTTGGACTGGAAGGAACTGAAATGGCAGCAGGTGAAGCCAGCGGGGAGTTTGGCAAGAGCAAAACGTCTCTGAGAAAACTTTCTCTTTCCATGTGTCAGGAGCCTCAAAGAGCACCGTGTCCATGAAAGCCAGTTACCTTCCCTCTCCAAGAGTGTTACCTTCTACTGTTTTCACTGTGCATCCTCTTGCAGCTCCCTTCGCTGTAATTGCTGCTCTTTCAGAATTAATGCCGCTCACATCTGCAGCAGCCGAGATGGCAGAGCTCCGTGAGCAAACGTCCTGGGGAACCCTGCCCACCAGTAATCCCTTTATACCTATTAAAATACTGTGAATACGCATGCAAACCACATCAGGGTGTCTCAAACAGGTAACAGAAAGGGCACAACCCCATCTGTCATCCTGCTTAATATTATGATACTTAACACCTTTGATAACCATCAGCCTGTTGAAATAGATTTTAATATATCTGAATTTAAAAGGCCTCCTGAACTTCAGTTGTGGCCATCTGTTTCAAGCTAAAAATACACGAGGACAGATAAAAATACCCCAAAGTATTTTCTGCAGTGTTACTTATTTTCATGTTGCACTCTGGGTCTGTCGCTTCTCTTTTTGAATTTACATAAGGCTACTGTAGCAATCTGGGGCGATAGCAGAAGCCGTGTGGTCTTGCTGCTGAAACTCGGTGCTACCTGTCGCAACCTGCAGAGGCCGGGGTCCCCCAGTAGTCACATCGGCTCCACGGGGGAGGAAGAAACCGGCTTTCTGGCTTTGCCTTCAATTGTTCAATCGCGGTGCAGAAAAAGTAGCGGCAGGTTAAGTGGTGGCTTCTCGTGGTTAGCTCAGGTCAAGACAAGACTTGTTCTCGGCCACCCAAGATGAGTGTCTTGATTAACACTGTCTGCTCTGTAAGAGGATTTGAATATGTTAAAGGACTTTTTATTTTTCTTTTTACTAAAGACATGGTTTGTTTCCCCTGGCTGTATCAGTGTACTAAACTATGTCATGCAATGAAAATAGAGGCCGCGGCAAGCAACCAAGACTTCAGGTTGCTTTGCCCAAGCTTCAGCTCAGGGCTTCACACTGTGGTCATATTTGTCATATCTAAATGAAAGCTGCAAAAAGAGAGAGAGGGAAATGAAAGAAAAGAGGCGGTCAGTAACTTCATCTGTGGCAGTGGGCGGCAGTTTGTAGACACAAGTGGGACCTGCCCACCTGGCAGAAAGCTCTCTGAAGCCCGTGGTGCTATGCTGTCATTTCTTTCTTAGTTGCGGTTTTCTACAGGCAGTTTAGAAATATCTTGCTAAGGTGCCATGGGGTTTTTTTTGGATTTGACAACATAGTTATGTACAAAATTAGCATTTTATAGATTCTAAAAAAAAAAAAAAAGAAGTGCCTGTGGTTATTAAACCAAGACTTGGTTCAACATTGGTTTATTCCGCACACGTGCATGAAAATTTCAAGTGTCTTTTATCTGTGGCAGAATTTCAGCAGGTTAAAGATGGATTTTTCTTTTCTGGCAACATCAAGATTTGACCCCCGGTGTCACAAGAAGCTTTGCAAACACCTGCGCCCTTGATGCAATGCTCAGTTAGCTTGCTTTGAAACCGCTCAGTTATGTGTGCTTTGACTTCGCAAAAAATTAAGCCACAGACCTGCTTTTGAGAGTGACACCTGAGTGCAGAGTGAGAGGCGCTGCACGGCCGTCCCCGCTCTGCCCCAGGAATGGAGCCTGGGGCTGCGAATGGAGCCACGGGGTGTCTTGGCTAAATTAATAGGTACTTCCATGCAAAAGGAGACACTTCTGCACATGGATCTCATTGCCACAGCCTTTTGTGCCTGCCAGGTTTTTCCACTTGCTCAAAATGCAAAGTCCCTCACAGGGAAAAGACCCACCCCAGGGATATAAACACGGAGGTACCAGCGGGTCACCAGGGGCTGGGAGAGCAACAGGGAAATGTCCGCTTATGTTGGCCTGTTCTTGTGCTTTCTGCTCAGCACTCACAGCACAACTGTGAAAAGCAAGATTCATCCCTAGGCTGTTTATTTCTGCTAGGTGATCCCATCCTTAGGCCGGCAGGGATGAGATCCTGAAGGACCAGGGTTCAGTTCTCTGTAAAACCCCTATCAGTGTTATGTTCTTGGGGCAGTTTTGTTTTTTTATGGGAGGGAAACAGAGAAAAAAAGGGGATTTTGATACTTTCCATACGGTTTAAAAAACTCACCAACATTGGCATCAGGAAGCGTTAAGGCATTTTTTATTGGGGAGAGTTGGGCTAAAGAAAAAAACAAAGAAACCCGTCGCGTTTCGCTGGCAGCTCCAGCGCGTTCTGCGTTGCTAGGGAGCCGCCGGAGGCGCCGCGTGCGGGGGCAGCGGCGCTGGATCAGGATGGGCCCCCCGGAGCCGCCGGAGCGGCTGGAGGTGGTGGGGCTGCTGCGGGAACCGGCCTTCCACGTGGCCAAGGGCACCGCGGAGGTAACGCGGGGGCGAGGGGGTCCCGGCCCTGCGCTTCAGTGTTTGAGTTTGCAAAGCGGCCGCCCGTATTAAAGAACAAAGACACAAAAAATTGTAAAGCAGCGCTAGGGTGTGCGAAGGGTTGAACTGCTTACGAGCAGTTTCCTTTTTTTATTCTCCTTGCCTTGAAAACCCAGGCCCTGAAGCTGAAGTTTCCGAGGAAGTTTGCGGACCCCATAGTACGCCCCATGTTTGAATTCGCCTGGCACGAGTATTTACAGGAGAAAAAGAAGGTAACGCTCTCGTTTACCCACGATGTTCCTGAGGCGGGTTGTGTCGGACCCTCGCGTGCCCGTCCCCCCGCTCCAGGCTGCCACCAGCACCCTTTGGAGGGGCTGGTTTCCACCGCGCCTCCCCTCCAAGTCCTCTGGGACCCCGAGGCAGAGCACGGGTCTCTGCGCGCCTTTCCCCGCTTGGGAAGCTCCAAGCTTTCAAACGCTTGGAGCGCCGCAGTTCTAGACCCGGGAGCAGACGGTGGCGGCTGAGTTGCTCACGCGGCAGTTTTTGACGTGCTCCCCAGAAACCACCACCCCGTCCGCCCCGCGGTGCCGCGTGGCGCCACCCTCCCCTCCCTTCCCCTCCGCTTCCCTCCCCGGGCGCCTCGCCGTGCACCGCGGCGGCGGCCTCGGGGTCGCTCCGTGTCCTCGGGCGGTGACGGCGGG